>CM056494.1:21974312-22323539 GCA_029783415.1 Anisodus acutangulus | reverse complement strand
GATTATGGAATTTATCCATAATTATTCTAATACTTAATCCACCACACCCGTCTAGTTTAATGGTATAAAATTTATTTATTTATACTTATTTAGTGGGGTTTTAAATACATATATACAGTGTGCCAAAACTATTGAGTTTTGATAACCTATATATATATATAATTGCACTTGCTTACGATAAATAAACTTTTGAATTCAGATAGGAAATAGTAACGGCTATCTCATAGCTACACAGCTCAATTATGGACTCATCAAGTGGTCCAACTTTGGAGCAACAACAGATAGTGTCTTTTTAATTAAGGGCATAAAGAAATACATAAGCAATTCTCATTTATTAATCTTTATTGGAACGTTTTGATAAGGTAAACTCAGCGCTCTAGCCAATAAATTGGAAACTACAAAGCCCCTAAAACTAAATTATTTACTCTTAGCATGCCTTCTTTTCTTTTCATATTTTTCAAAATTATTTACCCTTAATATTCCTTATAATTTTTGTAGGTAATTCTCTTTTTTTTTTCTTCCTTTCTTTTTTATTTCTCTACTTCTTTTCTTTTTTTCTCCTATTTTCTTTATTATTATTTTCTCTTTTTTCTTCTTTTTCGTTTCATTTATTTTTTTCAAATCATAATATTCTTTATTTTCTTTTTTCACCATAATCTAATTTCATATTTAATTCTATCTCCTTTCATTTTTTTTATTTTTTAAAAATTCTTTATTTCTTCTTTTCTATTTAATTATCTCTTTTTTCTTCTTTTTCTTTTTTTATTTCTCTACTTCTTATCTTCTTTTCTTTTTCTCATTTTTTTTCTTCTTTTTTGTTCATTTATTTTTTTCATACTATATTTTATTTTATTTTATTTTTCACCATAATTCTGATTCTATATTTAATTCTAATTTATTTCTTTTTCATTTTTTAAAATTTTATTATTACTTATTTCTTTTTCAATAGCAGTTTAAGTATATTGTTGCAGTAGACTATGATACCCATATGGTATCACACAAGACTGACAGTTCATTCTTTCAAAGAAAACACTCACTCCTCAATGATATCAACTTGATATATATCATATAATGACAGAGTATCATAGAGAACTGATTCATTCTTTCAAGAAAAACACAACTCAATCTTCCATGATACCCACATGGTATATATCATATACTTATAGGGTATCATAGAAGGTTGATTTATTCCTTCAAAAAATACTATTCAACCCTCTATGATACCTACATGGTATGTCATATACTGACAGGGTATCATAGAGGACTAGCAATTCATTCCTTCAAGAAAAAAGCACTCAGTCCTCTATGATATCATTCTGGTATATATCATATATTGATAGGGTATTATAGATGATATATTCATTACAATATGATGCTCATACGGTATATATCATATACTTACATGGTATCATAAAGGACCAGTTCATTCTTTAAAAAGAAAATAATCCTCATTCCTCTATGATACTCACGTAATATATATCATATGTTGACAGTGTATCATTGAGGACTAGTTCATTCCTTTAAAGAAAAACATATCTCAATTCTCTGTGATACTCACATTGTATATATATCATATAATGACATGATATCATGGATGATTGACTCACATGATATATCATATACTAACATATATGATACTCACATGGTATATATTGTACATTGACATGGTATCATACAGACTAGTTCATTCCTTAGAAAATACTTTCAGTCCTCTATGATACCATCATACCAACCTGTTATATATCATATACTGACAGAGTATCACAAAGGACTGATTCATTCCTTCAAGAAAAAATTATCAGTCATCTATGATACCTATATGGTATACATCACATTTCTTAAAAACAGAATTATTAGTCCTTTATGATACTCATACGGTATATATCATATATTGACAAGGTATCATAAAGAACCGATTAATTCCTTCAAATGAAAATTATATAAAAAAAAATACAGTGTCGGTTTAATTTTAATATTTAATATAATTTCTAGCAAGTTAAATTTTATAAAAAAATTTACAAAAAGTAGAATCATATTTTAAATAGAAATTTTATATTAATATCATTAATATAAAAATACTTAATTAATATTTTAATTTATTATTCAAAAGGAAAATAAAAAGACAAGAAACAATAAAAAGGATAAGGACAAAAATCAAAATGAAAAAATGTCACACAAGCTCACTTGTAAACACACAAATAAAAAGGAAAAAAGAAAGAAAGAGAAACTAGTCATAAAATGACAATGTAATTAATGCAGACACAAATAAAAAAGAAAGAAAAATTAGTTATAAAAGGATAATGTAATTAATATATACACAAATAAAAAGGAAAAAAGAAAAAAGAAAAACTAGTCATAAAAGAATAATGTAATTAATGCACAGAAAAACACCACATGAGCATTTCGGGTAAAAAGATTTTGGGAAGAGGTCATTAAATGAAAATAGTTTGGAAAGGAGCATAGACTCATAAATAGTTTGAGTTTTAGGGACAATAAGTGTAGCTTTTCCTAAACTTAAGTCGGCAACCTTCTTTAATTTAAAGATCATTTGCTTACTTTGAATATTTTAGGCTATATAGAATGGGCAAAGTTATTCATTATTAGCCTTAATAGAAAAATCTGATGGCATTATACATGTCAATAGAAAAACAACTTTTTAAAGAGAATTTAGACTGAAGCAATTGTCTTGCTTTGGTTAAACATCACCAAAGTTCAAAATAATATTTTCTCAAAACAACAATGTTTGGGATCAATTTACGCACACAATGTAATTATCAAATATATTATCAATACATATATTTGATAGTTACTCATTATAAGAGGCTTATACAGATATAATGAATTCATCTAATCATTTATCTTTTCCAATATTAAAATTTGAACATTAATCTCTCGTAATCATAATAATTTATTCAATTTCGCCATAGATATCCAAGCTCATAATAAAAGATACCAGTGATATTTTTTTTGAACAAAGCACGTCATTTGAATCAACATACTTTGAGTAGATAGAAAACGTATATTACTGCAAATATAATCGAAAACGACAAAAGGAAAGATATAAAATTCATAAACTTGCATTATTGGGTGATTCTAAAGTCTAAATGAATATAATGTCCTCATCATTCTAAGCTCTAAAAAGTCACTCAAAGAATTTTCTTTTCGGCAAATAAACCTTGAAGATAATAAATATAAAAACATTGAATTCAAAATTAACCCTAGAAAAGAAAATAATTCAAAATCCTACCAATTACATTATCCATTTCACTAATTAACTCATGCATTTTAAGGTAATCCTCAAATTTACTTCAAGAAATTATTAACATGCTCTCCTATAGGTAAAAATACCCCCATTAAGTATTTATATCAACCCAAAAAATACATAAGACATATCGTATTTACATACACTATTATCACTAATCTATAGGTAAAGACATGTTCACATTAGTTTATCATTTAACAACAGTAAATTAGTATGATCCGATAAAATTTAGTGTGGTTGAGTTTTGTGGACTAGCCTCGTTCTTAAGGCAATCCCAAAAATGCAAAAAAGAGAAATGTGTTAAGAGTCCACATCGGAAATGGAATGGGAACATGAATTCGTTATATGTATTTTGATAATTCTCACCCTATAACCTAGCTTTTGGGGTTGAGTTAGGCCAAAGATCAATTTTACATGGTATCAGAGCCAGATCCATTCAAATTCTTTGTTCACCGATGTTGGGCCCCCAAATTATATTGTCCACGCTCCAGTTAAAGAGGTCTGGCGTGCGGGGGAGTGTTAAGAGTCCCACATCGAAAATGGAATGAGAACATGGACTTTTTATATGGACTTGGACAATCCTCACCTTACAAGCTAGCTTTTGGGATTGTGATCCCACAACGTGGGGTCTGTGGAGGGTAGATTGTACGCAGAACTTACCTCTACCTTGGTAGGTAGAGCGGTTGTTTCCGAAAGTCCCTAGGCTTAAGACACGACATAAACACAAGAAAAGCAAGAGAAATGGTCAGACATGGACAAGAAATTTAAAGCAGTATGACAATGATGGTAACAAAAGCGGATAAGCCATGATAAAACATTCTGGAAAAAAAAAAGAAACAATAACTAACGCAAGTATATAAGATAAACAAAGTACACGAAAGAACATACATCAGCAGGAATCAAACGACAAGTGACTATAAAGCAATATTGTGCCTACTAGTACGATAGGCTAAGCAGGTCTACAATAATACGACTACAACTACCAGTATGTAAGCGTAAGTAGGACTACGCTCAACTACCTACTACCATTCCACCCTAATATGTGTCCTCATCAATCCCCTATCTAAGGTCATTTCCTCAGTTGGTTGCACCTGCGCCATATCCCGTATAATCACCTCTCCCCAATACTTCTTCGGCCTACCTCTACCCCTCATGAACCCGTCCATAGCCAATCTCTCACACCTCCTCACTAGGGAATTTATGTCTCTCCTCTACACATGCCCGAACCGTCTCAATCTCGCTTCTCGCATCTTATCCTCTACTGATGTCACTCTCACTCTGTCTTAGATATCATTACTTCTAATCATATCCCTCCGTGTATGCCCACATATCCATCTCAACATCCGCATCTTCGCAACTTTCATATTTTTGATGTGCGAAGGCTTGACTGGCCAACACTCCGTCACATACAACATAGTCGGTCTAACCACCATCCTATAGAACTTGCCTTTAAGTTTTGGTGGCATATTTTCATCGCACAATACTCCAGAAGCAAGTCTCCATTTCATCCACCCTGCACCAATACGATATGTGACATCATCATCAATCTCTCTATTCTTTTGGATAATGGACCCGAGATACTTGAAACTTCCTATCTTTAGAATGACCTTAGTATCAAGCCTCACTTCCACGCTTGTCTCAAGGTCGCTCCCATTACTGAACTTGCACTCTAAGTATTCTGTCTTGGTCCTACTCAGCCTGAACCCTTTAGACTTCAGAATCTGTCTCCAAACCTGCAGCTTAGCGTTCACTCCGCTGCGGGTCTCATCAATCAGGACTATGTCATCTGCGAATAACATACACCATGGTACCTTCCATTGAATTTATCGCATTAATATATCCATCACCAAAGCAAATAGGAATGGGCTTAGAGCTGATCCTTGGTGCAACCCCATCATCACTGGAAAGTGCTTCGAGTCTCCTCCTACTGTCCGTACCTTGGTCTTGGTTCCATCGTACATATCCTTGATCACCCTAGTGTACTCCACATGTACACCTCTAACCTCCAAACATCTCCACAGAACCTTCATAGGGACTTTGTTGTATGCCTTCTCGAGGTTGATGAAAACCATATGTAGGTCATTCTTCCTCTCCATATACTGCTCCACCAACCTCCTAATAAGATGAATGGCTTATGTAGTCGAACTCCCCGACATGAATCTAAACTGGTTCTCAGAAATAGACACATCTATTCTTACCTTAATCTCCACGGCCCTTTCCCAAACTTGCATAGTGGCTTAGCAGCTTTATACCCCTATAGTTGTTGCAACTCTGGATGTCACCTTTGTTCTTGTACAAAGGAATCATCGTACTCCACCTTCATTCTTTGGGAATTCTTGCCGTCTTAAAAATGACATTAAACAACTTAGTCAGCCGCTCCAAACATGCCCTGCATGCGCTCTTCCAAAATTCAACTGTGATCTCATCAGGCTTGGTCGCTAGTCCCCTGCGCATCATGCGAACAACACCCTTAACCTCCTCAACCTTAATACTTTTACAATATCCAAAATCTCGATACCTTCCAGATTGCTCCAGGTCTCCCAGCATAATGTATTTATCTCATTTTTTGTTCAAGACTTTATGGAAGTAAGACTGTCACTTCCGTCTAATAAGCGCGTCCTCCACTAGTACTTTGCCATCCTCGTCCTTGATTCACCTCACGTGATCCAAGTCACGGGTCCTCCTCTCCCCTCCTTAGCTAGTCTGTATAACTTTTTATCCCCGCTTTTTTCCTCTAATTCCACATACAGGCGTTCAAAAGTCGTTATCTTCGCCGCCGTAACCGCTAGTTTTGCCTCCTTCCTCGCCATCTTATATAATTCCATATTCGTTCATTTCTCTACCTCATTCTTTCTTTCTACAAATTTTGCATACGCCACTTTATTTGCTTCCACCTTCTCTTGAACTTTACCATTCCATCACTAGTCCCTTCGATGCCCACCACGGCTACCCCGCGAGACCCCTAACACTTCTCTAGCTACCTCCCGAATGCAACTGATCGGTCGTATCCCCACTATTCCCCCAAGCCCCCTGGACATCAACCTCTACCTCATCTCCTATGCACTAGCCAAAGTCAAACTTCCCTATTTGATTCTTTGCATGTCATCCACAACCCTCATCTTCTTCTCTATCTTGATCTCCAAATCCATCACCAAAAGCTTATGTCGGGTTGTCAGACACTACTTCAGAATAACCTTGCAGTTTTTACAAAGACCGCTATCAACCTTCCTAAGGAGCAAAAAGTCTATCTGAGTCTTAGCTACCGAACTACGAAAAGTCACCAAATGCTCCTCCTTCTTCAGGAACCTCGAATTGGCTATCACCATCCCAAAAGCTTTTGCGAACTCCAAAAGTGATACGCTTCCTCTGTTTCTGTCCCCGAGGCGAAAGCCTCCATGCACGTCATCATAGCCCCTCGGAAGTGACCCGATATGTCCATTGAAATTCCCTCTTACAAATAATTTCTCAGTATGTGGTATACCTCCCACCACCTCATCCAAATCCTCCCAAAAATGCTTCTTCTCTTCCTCGTCCATGCCCACCTGCGGTGCATAAGCACTAATAATGTTCATAGTGGCTCCTCCAACTACCAACTTAATCGTCATCATCCTGTCATTGACCTTCCTTACCTCTTCCACCTGATCCCTTAGCTCGTTGTCTACTAAAATGCCTACCCCATTACTATACATCGACCTACCCGAGAACCATAACTTATACTCGTTCACATCCTTAGCCTTAGGTCCCTACCCATTTGGTCTCCTGGACACATGCTATATTAATCCTCATCCTCTTAAGAATCTTAACTAGCTCTATGGACTTCCCCGTTAAAGTCTCAATGTTCCAAGATCCTATTCCCAGCCTAGCATCTCCCTTACCCCACCTACCCCCTAACCCTCACCCCCGTCCCCGACCGAGAACATGACCCTAGTCTACCATCATTCACCAAAGCCACTAGAGTAAACAACTAATCAAAGGTTAACGCTAACACACACGGAAACCAATACTAACACACAAGTTAGCAAGAATCTAGAGGTAAGTTAGGCTACTACAGACCGAATAGATAAAACAAAGGACAAGAATATAATGTCAAGATTTAATACAGCAAAGCAAGCAAAATTTAACACCAATACTAATATGGTTCCAACCAATACACACGGGAACCAATACAACAAAGGTTAATGCTAACACACACATGAACCAATACTAATACGGGCACATGGAGGTACCAACTCCAGGTGAATCGAACCTTTTCGCCGCCAAAATCCACTGTTCAACAATGACAGAAATGTTCCCTGCTAGAAATATTGTTCATTGTCGGAATTACTGTTCACCGCCTGACCTTGCCAAAAAACTTTAGTCATGTGCAGACCCGATCGGAAACTACTCCAGGTGGTTGTAACCTGATGGGTTACCGAAAAAATCGTCGGAGCTTTGAAGCAGTGGTTGTAGGTGAAAAAAACATGGGTAGGGTCGGAATGGCCTATCAATACCCGAGAAAGAACATATCTGGAAAAATACCACCGGAAACTCACCGAAACAGATCTGTTACGCCGAAAAAATTGCTTTTCGGTGCTCAAATAGTTACCAAAAAGTTGGGGTAGCCTCGGAAAAGGCCTGCGACTCCCGCAGATTTTTTTTTTGAAAAAGTCGCTAGAAAACGGTCCACTCTCCGGCGCGTCGGATCTACGCATCACCGGCGTCGGACCTGTTATTGGCGTGTGATGGCGCGTCCGGTGGTCTCCGGCAGTTGGTTTTCTGGAGTGGGGTCGCCCGAATGAGACTATCTCCCCGTGGTGTTATTTTGGATATAGGATTTAGCGAAAGATGATGATCTAATTTCGGGCAGAAGCTTTGTCGGAAAATATCAAGTCCACTGACAAAAAGAGAAATTGAAAAAAATAAATAGGAAGAAGGGAATAAAGAAGAGAGAATTTAAGCAACTCCACCCAAATTACAACAGGAAGTATTTGAAAGAAAATAGAATAAACATAAATGAGTCACCCAGTGTTTTAAAAGGCGGGGGCGTTTTACATATTCCTCATCGAGGCGTAAGCCCCGAGGCATCAGTCATAGGTATTAAATTTTTAATATTTCATAAAATAATATAATTACAATAAATATTTTTAAATAGTTAAAATTATATAAAAAATAAAAGAAAACTAATATATATATATATATATATATATATATATATATATATATATTATGTGATTGATCCTCACAACAAAACTAATCAAAACAATCCATTATACGCCACTTATAACTTGTAATTATATATAACATAATTTTACAAGTATAAACAATACACCTGAAATAAAAACTATTACGAAATGCAAATCAACTCTAACATATTAACTTTCAAACAATGAAAAAATCACAATTTCTTAAAACAATATTACTATCATACTATTCATTTTATCTCCCTATAAGCAAATACTCAATAAACTTTACCAGTCTTATAATTAAAACGTAACTCCTTCATGAATAAAAAAAATTATTTTCAAATAACGGATAATAAAATATGATAATTTTGATACATAGGACAAAAGACCAATGGCAAGTGAAAATGTATAATTCGGCTATGTATTTTTTTTAAAAAAATATTAAGTGAATTCACCCTCACGATATTCCCAAATAGTAATATGCAATACTACGACTTTTTATTTGAATTATATCTATCTTCTTATTTCTATAGATGAAAAACTCTTAAGTATCATTCATTTGTTGAAGAATTATGAGGGTCAACGATTTTAATTATCGAATTTAACATATAATTTGTGTAAGAACTGTTAGGCGAGCCTTGAGCGTTGACCGTGTTTAGGACGTATAGTCGGACGCTTAAGGCGTAAGCCTCACAAAAACTAAGCCCCGAGACAATTTGCCAGTGCCTCGCCCCAAAACAAGCCCAAAGGGGTGTCCTGAAACTGTATTTTAAAACACTGGATCACCTTACTTATCATGAAATTGTGGTTGTTTATATGTTTTGTATTCAAACTCTGCCATTTCCTGTAATAATTAGCAAAACAATGCCCTATCTCAGATCCCTCTATTATGTTTAAAAAAAATCTTTCTTTTTTTGGTTTTATGCTACAACGGTCAAAAATCAATAGCAATTTTCAAATGCCCCGTAACAACCACAAAATCTGAGCTTTCTCTTCAACTTTATTTATCTCACCTCACGCGACAGCTCATCCTCTCTCAATTAAAACAAAATAAATTCACCAATTTATCAGTCTCTTTCTTTTCAAATCACTAAATTCTCTCTCTAAAACATCGTCGTTGTTCTTCACATTGTTGAAATCTCTCAACGGCAAGCAGGCGATTTGATCATCGGTAAGTCTCCATTTCCTCGCCATTTATCTGTATCGTACGTATAAATGCATATGCATCAAACCATGTATTTCCTTGTTTTTTCGACTTTTTTTTCATGAATTTGTTAATTTGAATGATGAGTCTATAGCATCGATCATCGTTTCCAATTTGACGGTAAATTTTGACATTTGACGTGAAAAATTATATTTTACTGTTTCAGCGCATTCGAGTTGGAAGCTTCTCTTTTGCCACATCAAGTTTTTGTTCTCAGATTTGAAATCGAGTTGAATTGCATCAGAGAATCGGTAGAAACGGTTGTTAGATTGGAGGACATAAGGAGATCATTTTTGAAATGGAGCTATCGCAATCTCAGCAACAGAGAAGACGCTATGTTTCGCGGTCACCTTCGCAGACACCACAGTCTAGCGAAAAGGCGACGAGAGATGTAAACCCGCGGCTCCTGAGGATACGGAGGTGTCAAAACGCGAAGATGATCCTAGGTTGTGGACGACTATTGATGCTACCGTCCTTCAGTGGATATATTCCACCATATCAACCGACCTTTTGCAAATAATTATTGAGCCTGACGCTACGGCACATGCGACTTGGGATAGATTGCGTGATATATTCCAAGATAATCGAAATTCTAGAGCCGTTACCCTTGAGCAGGATTTCTCCCACGTCAACATGGAAGATTTCCCTAATGTTTCAGCTTATTGCAAAAAATTAAAGTGAATTGGCGGACCAACTTCGCAAGATTGGCGCGCCGGTTTCGAACGATCGTTTGGTCCTCCAAATAGTTTCCGGCCTCTCCGAGGTCTATAGTGGTGTGGGAACGCTTATTTGGCAAAGCAATCCACTTCCGCAATTTTATCAGGGTCGTTCTATGCTTACACTAGAAGAAGCAGACATGGCCAAACGAGCGGCTACCGGTACTAGTCTCGTAGTCATGATGACCGAGTCCACGGTATATCCTACTGGTTCCAACAACTCGGGCCAAAACCGCAACAACGGTGGCGGCAAAAAGGGTGGAAATAAGAAAAATAATGGCAAAAACGACGACGGCAACAACGGCGGCAGCCGGCAGAATATTGGCGGCAGTGGGGTCCTCGTTGTGGTCAACAGCAGCAGCAGTTTTGGGGCCCACGACCCCTATGCAGTGGCAGTGGGCCCTACAACAATAGCAGTTTGGGCCCAGCCAGTTTACATCCCAAATGGCCAAATTTCAATTGGCGCTGGCTAACCCAAAGCAGCAGCCCAGCCCAATTCGCCTAGTCCAAGCATAAGGCCTGGGCCAAGACCGCAAGCAGGGGTGCTTGGGCCTCGGCCCCCACAAGCCCATCACACAGCAGCACCAACACATACTGACATCGAATCCGCAATGCACACGCTTGGTTTAAATCCACCTGACCCAAATTGGTATATGGACACAGGGGCCACTACCCACATAACATCCGATTCAGATACGCTCTCGTCTTATTCCAATTTGAGCAACCTCCGCGGTATAATTATTGGTAATGGTAATTCTATTTCAATTCGTGGTTATGGTCATAAAACCTTATCTCCCCCTCATCCTCCTCTTATCTTGAGAAACACCCTACACGCCCCCAAATTGATTAAAAACTTAGTCTATGTCCGTAAATTCACTACTGACAGTTCTGTTTCTATTGAATTTGATCCATTTGGTTTCTCTGTGAAGGATTTCAAGACTAGGGTGTATTCTCATGAGGTGTGCTAGTAGGGAAGATCTTTATCCTATCATACCAGTTCCAGTCCATCGAGTCAAGCCCTGCCATCAGCCTTTGTAGCCATTTCTCATTCCTTGTGGCATGCTCGTCTTGGTCATCCGGGGTCCTCTATTTTGTCATCTTTAGATAAAAATAGTTTTATTTCATGTAAGGGTACGAGTCGTACTCCAATTTGTCAATCTTGTTCTTTAGGAAAAATTGTTAAGTTGCCATTTGTATACTTAAAATCTCATACTTTAATGCTATTTGATATTATTTATAGCGACTTATGGACATTTCATGTTCTTAGTTATGTGGGTCATCGGTATTATGTTCTCTTTCTGGATGATTATTCTAAATTTCTATGGACGTTTCCGATAGCGAAGAAATCTCAAGTTATTTCCATCTTCCTAAAATTTAGAGCATTCATCAGAACCCAATTCGACCGTGAAATAAAAAATATTCAATGTGATAATGGCAAAGAATATGACAATAGGGTGTTTCGGGAATTCTGTGCTAATAATGGGATAAATTTTTGTTTCTCTTGTCCTCATACATCTTCACAAAATGGGAAAGCCGAACGTAAAATTCGTTTCATAAATAACATTATCCGCACTCTATTAATTTATGCTTCAGTACCCCCATATTTTTTGGCATCATGCTCTTCAAATGGCTACATATCTACTTAACATAACTCCTTCCAAAGGTTTGACATATTCTTCCCCCCTTCAAACTTTATATAATAAATTCCTTCATATTCACATCTTCCGATTTTTGGGTGTTTATGTTATCCGTTATTCCCGTCCACCACAATTAACAAACTTCAGGCCCGGTCGACTCCGTGTGTGTTTTTGGATTTTCCATCTACATATCTACTTAACATAACTCCTTCCAAAGGTTTGACATATTCTTCCCCCTTCAAATTTTATATAATAAAATTATTTCATATTCACATCTTCGGATTTTTGGGTGTTTATGTTATCCGTTATTCCCGTCCACCAAAATTAACAAATTTCAAGCCTGGTCGACTCCGTGTGTGTTTTTGGATTTTCCATCTAATCATCGTGGCTATAAATGCTTTGATTTATCCTCTAATAAAATCATCATTAATCGCCATGTCATTTTTGATGAATCCCAATTTCCATTTGCTAAAAGTCATACTCCCATGCCTAGTTCGTATAATTTTTTGGATGAACAAATATCCTCATATATTATTCAACATTTTTCGGACATCTCCCGCATCCAAAATTCTCCAGCGGGCCCACTGCCCGCTAGTCCCACTGGTCCGTCACAGCCTCTTCGCCCAGCTTTTGTCATCGGGCTGGTTTGATAATTGGGCTACCCACCAAGATCTTGAAGTGGTCCAGTTCCTGCATCCGTCACTGTTACTGCTTCCCAGATTGGGCCAGCAGGCCCACTGCCTGCTGACCAGTCCGTCCCAAACCCCGCAAATTCCCAAAATTTGTCCAATTCTCCCTCGAGTCATAGACTTGTCACTCGTAGTCAACGCGGTATTTTTAAACCAAAAAAATATTTTAATTTACATTCTCATGTTATTAAATCACCCTTATCCCAAAATCATATGTCTGCGTTAAATGACCCGAATTGAAAAATTGCTATGACCGATGAATTTAATGCTCTTATTGATAATAAGACGTGGGTGTTGGTACCCCGTCCATCTGATATTAATATTATTCGGTCTATGTGGATTTTTGCTCATAAGGAGAATTCAGATGGTTCATTTGCTCGACATAAGGTGCGACTTGTGGGTGATGGTAAGACTCAGCAGGTTGGTATAGATTGTGGTGAGACATTTAGTCCGGTGGTCAAACCGGCTACCATTCGCACGGTGCTAAGCTTGGACCTTTCGAAGGCATGACATATTCATCAGTTAGATGTAAAGAATGCTTTCCTACATGGGGATCTCAAGGAAACAGTCTATATGCATCAGCCGTTGGGATTCAGGGATCCTCACCATCCTCATCATGTCTGTTTATTAAAGAAGTCCTTATATGGGATTAAGCAGTCTCCCATGGCCTGGTATACAAGGTTTGTTGACTATGTTTCGACTATTAAGTTCACTCACAGCAGGTCAGATAATTCCTTGTTCATCTACCGTCGTGATTCGTCCTTGGCCTACATTCTGTTGTATGTGGATGATATCATTTTGACTGCCTCTTCTGATGCCTTACACCAGTCTATCATGACCATGCTCAGCTCTGAGTTTACTATGAAAGACTTAGGGCCCTTGACTTATTTTTTGGGATTGCCGTCACTCATCATTCCGATAGATTATTCTTGTCTCAAATGAAGTATGCAGCTGAGATCATCGAGAGGGCGGGGATGTCATCCTGTAAGTCCACTTCCACTCCAGTTGATACGATGCCCAAGCTTAGTGCCGCGGCCGACGTACCTTACGAGGACCCGACCCGATATCGCAGTCTGGTAGGGGCCCTTCAGTATTTTATCTTTACACGACCAGATATTACGTATGATGTCTAGTAGATGTGTTTATTTATGCATGATCTCAAAGTTGAGCACATGAATGCCCTCAAACGCATCATTCGGTATATTCAGGGTACACTTGACTATGGTTTGCATTTATATCTTTCCTCGACGACCACACGGGTCTCGTATACGAATGTTGATGGGGTGGCTGTCCCGATACCAGACGGTCTACGTCAGGCTATTGTATGTTTCTTGGCAATAACTTGGTCTCCTGGTCTGCAAAGCGTCAGTCGACTCTTTCCCGCTCAAGTGCCGAGACTGAATATCGAGGGGTAGCTAATGTGGTCTCGGAATCATGTTGGTTACGTAATTTGCTTTTAGAGCTTTATTATCCCATTAAGAAGGCACCTTGGTGTATTGCGATAATATTAGTGTCATCTACCTTTCTGGTAATCCGGTTCAGCACCAACACGCTAAACATATCGAGATGAATATTTACTTTGTCTATGAAAAGGTTGCTCGGGGTCAGGTACGCGTCTGTCATGTCCCGTCAAGATATCAAATTGCAGACATCTTTACAAAGGGTCTTCCCTCGGTCCTTTTTGAAGATTTTAGGGACAGTCTCAGCGTTCGAAGACCGCCCTCTATGACTGCGGGTGTGTGTTAAATATACACAATATATGGTCTCGGATTTGGTCCCGTGATGGCTCTCGAAATTGGCTGATTATTCAATGTAATTTATGGTAAATATTTAGTATCCTAGTTTATGTAATGTTGTAATATAATTAGTAGTGTATTACCATAAATGTATAGTTTGTATAGAATAAGGTTTTAGAAATAGAATTCTCCTATTATGGAAATATGTAACTTGTATATATAGCCTTTCAATTAATGAAAATAATCAAGGGATTATTTCTTTCAGATTTATCCTTATTTGATAGCATTGGTACTAAAATTGATATAGGAAATAGAATTTGCGCAAAAATAAAAAAGAAAAGAAAAATAGGGTGTATAGTTTAAAAAGTAGTCCCTCTGTCCCAATTTAAGTATCTTGGGTTGACTGGACTAGGAGTTTAAGGGAGATTTTTTTAATCTTGTGGTCTTAAATTAAAGATGTGTGTAGTCCTTTAGATCTCGTGGTCTTAAACTTGTTACGTAGAATGTTAGAATTGGAAGCCTCACTAAATATAGAAAGAAGACACTCTTTTTGGGACAAATCAAAAAGTAAATTAAGACTTAAATTGGGAAGTAGGGACTAATTTGATGTAATAACTTGGACACATTACTTGTTTAGAGCAGAATGGATACGAGGATTTCATATAACTGTTGTAGGGAACGGGAAGTAAGTAACTATATAATAATAGAAAGGATAAACTAACTATTACAATAAACTGGAAATCAAGAACTTAACCGATTGCTTGTCTGATTCGCTGAGTCGAGTGATGACACTCTTTCTTTAAGAAAAGATTGCACCGTATATCTCCTTTTACGGTATTGAGCAATAGTCTCCCAAGATACAATAACAACTTTAACAAGTGAGCAAAAGAAACTCAAGTGTTACTCTTGAAGAACTTTGAGTATAGTGACTTTGCTAGAGAGGAAGAATATGAAATCAAAATATTCTGGAGTATTTTCTAAGTGTTGAGTGTAGTGTGTTTCAATCGAGACAAAGGCCTCAATTTATAGTGTAAGTAGAAGACCCCTCAACTAGTCAACTAAAGGTCTTCAATATCCATGTAATTGCACTTGATTGAGGGGTTACATTCAGCCAAATAATGGATGAATTCATGTGGCAAGTAATGGAGAATCAATGCTCCAAAACCAGCCCAAACGTCAGATTTTTCCAACTTTCCGTCGCAGCATTCTGCGTCCGAAGCGCCGCAGCTCCAGTAGCTGACCAGCCAATTTGCGCCGCGGCCTTCACGGCTCCGCGACGATTTTTGACTCATTTTATTTACACTTTGTACACTTCTTCCTTCATTTACCAACGTGGAATACTGTCATTTGGCCAATAACCGTCCATAATTTTATTTCTCAAACGTATTACATACGTACCAATATCTCTTTCACTAATGAAATTTGCGATACTTGGCACTACGTGTGCACGTGTGTGGAAACGACGCTTCCGACGTGCGGGCCCAATAGTTCGAGTCATAAATTAATGGGATATACTTATTTCCACATTTAGTAAATTTCCAACAATAACTTACTCCAACTAGTTTGGGATTGAGGTTTATATGCTTGCTTGCTTGATTGAGACTGAATGATCATACTTCTGAGTTCTGGTACGAAATTACTTTTTGTTTAATTTTGTGGTACTGCTGAAAAAATAAAAAAAAAGTTTGTGAATTAGACATCACATCTGCTAACATTGGGTTGGATAATGCTGTCCAAGTCTTTGGTCCTACGTCCAAACAGAAGGAGACCAACAATCATGACTGTATATTTGAGTGTGTCCTTGTAATTTGAACTGAAGTGTTCAATATATAAGACCAGAAAGGGAGACCAACAATCATGACTGTTGATGTCTTCAACGTCTTGACATGTTGAACAGTCATGACTGTTGGAGTCTTTTACACTGTTGTGATGTTTTGAAAACTCTAGGGACCAAAATATAAATAGTTAATATTTCAGGAACCAAAAAAAAAGTTTTGAAAGAAAGCAACAACCTATGACCCATGAACCCGGAACCCGAACCAGAGCCTGGACCTGACAGGACAGGCAGACAGCGTCGGCGCGCGTGTGGGGCTTAGCCCCGACCCCAAGCTCACCTAGGTCCTCTCCCTTCTAAACACATGGGTTACCCCTTGGGGCCCCAAACCCTTACTCAAACTTAGAGTTTATATCTAGCATAAACTCTCCTTCTTTTACCAATGAAGGAGATTTGTCATTTTTGGCCAAAACAACACTCCATCTTTTCATGTCTCAAACACCTTACTTTGTGTACCAATATCTCTTTCATTTCTCAATGAAATTTGACGATACTTGGCACTAACATCATCTACTCACCTAATAGATTAGGCATGTGTGGAGAAATAATGTTTTTGACATGTAGGGCCCACATGTTTAAGTCATTAAAGATGGGATAAACTCAATCCCATATTAGTAAAATTTCCCACAATCCCCTCTTGAAAGAGAATTGGTGCACACAGGGTGCCAAAGTTCAGCAATCTTTCAGCGAAAAAGATATTGTATCAGGAAAGGTAGCTTTCGGCTTTGAACCTTCCTTAGTCGATTACCATCGGATTTACTTACTGCGCGCTGAACGCGATGTCTTGAACCACCAGTGTTTAGTGTAAACCAAGACAATGATATCAACACAATAACTCTCCTTATTAATTTCTTCTTATTGTTTTATCCGTTGTGGTCATGGACAACACTTGGATTCTGAAGTGCATACATTTGAAGCAGCATGTCTTCGCACTTAAATAGGTGATCTCTTATAAGGTATATTGCTCTACCCCACTCGCAAGTGTTAGGAATTATTAAAAGTTTTAGAAACTTATCTTTTACCCATTAAACAGGTAGCACTTAATGTCTATCGCGGGAACGGCTTTGGAGTTATCTTTCTTTAAAGAATGATAATCCAAAGTGCTCTTACTTCAAGTGAAGCGCTAAACTGAACCTCTATAGCTTAGTTTTCCTATTGAACCAAATTCCTAGGATCTCTAGTCAGTAAGGTTGGGTTACCACCATAAAGATTCTTATTGTTTGAGTTTTAAGCCCATTCCCCTAGACAGGCAGAATATTTGATCTTTGGGTAGGCCTTTAGTTAAAGGATCAACTAAGTTATCCTTTGATTTGACATAATCAATGGAAATGACACCCGTAGTGATCAACTGCCTAATAGTCTTATGTCTCCGATGAATATGTCTAGACTTTCCGTTGTACATATTACTTGGTGCCCTTCCTAAAACCGATTGGTTGTTACAGTGAATCATCACCGAAGGTACGAGTTTATCCCAACAAGGGATATCCTCTAAGAAGTCGTAAAACCATTCTTCTTCATCTCCTGCTTTGTCCAAAGAGATAAACTCCGATTCCATCGTGGATCGGGCGATGCATGTTTGCTTAGAGGACTTTCAAGACACAACCCACCACCAATTGTGAAAACATACCCACTGGTGGATTTGGTGTTCTTTATGTCCGATATTCAGTTTGCATCAATGTATCCTTCCAATACGGCTGTATATCTTGAATAATGTAATCTGTAAGTCAGCGAATATTTCAGATATCGTAGTATCCAATTTAACGCTTTCCAGTGATCATTTTCAGGATTACGAGTGAACCTAGCCAACTTATTGACTAGATAAGCGATGTCGGGTCGGGTGCAGTTTGTGATGTACATTAAACTGCCAATTACCTGTGCATATCGCTCTTGGGATACGGGTGCACCACGATTTTATCAATTCTATGATTCATATTCATTGGTGACTTCATAGGGGGACTGTCAAATGCATCAAATTTCCTCAAAACATCTTCAATGTAATGAGATTGAGATAAGACCAGCCCGTCAGATGTCTTATAAATCTTAATTCTTAAGATCACATCTGCAATACCCATATTTTTCATCTGGAAACACTGTTTCAACATATTCTTGGTTTTCAGGATCAACTTAAGACTACTTCCGGTGATGAGCATGTCATCTACGTAAAGGCATATCATGACAAACAAGCTACAGTTCCCTTTGATATAGATACATTTATCACATTCATTTATGGAGAAACCTTTTGATAATAAAGTATTATCAAACTTTTCATGCCATTATTTCAAAGCTTGTTTGAGTCCGTACAGAGACTTAACAAGTCGACATACTATCTTTTCTTGTCTTGGAATCTCATACTCCTCGGGTTGTTCCATGTATATTTCCTCTTCCAAATATCCATTTAAGAAGGCTGTCTTAACATCCATTTGATGTATCTCAAGGTCACGCAGAGATGTTATAGCTATGAATACTCTTATGGATGTTAACCTAGACACATCGGAGTATGTGTCGAAGTAATCGAGACCTTCCTTTTGTCTGCAGCCTTTGACTACTAATTTGGCCT
The DNA here is from genome assembly GCA_029783415.1 of Anisodus acutangulus. Classification (NCBI taxonomy): domain Eukaryota; kingdom Viridiplantae; phylum Streptophyta; class Magnoliopsida; order Solanales; family Solanaceae; genus Anisodus; species Anisodus acutangulus. The sequence goes on along the minus strand of CM056494.1, from coordinate 22,304,742 downwards.
TATACTTGTCAATAGTTCCATCTGCTTTGTACTTCCTTTTGAGTATCCACTTACAACCCAAAGGTTTGCTTCCCGGAGGAAGATCAACCATTTCCCAAGTATGGTTTTGCAGGATGGAATCTATTTCGCTTTCTATAGCTTCTTTCCAAAGCGGTGCTTCTGGAGTTGACAATGCTTCTTTAATTATCCTCAGCTCATTTTCAACCATATATGTTAGAAAGTCTGGACCAAAGGTTTTGTCCTTTTTGGCCCTTTTGCTCCATATTGGTTCCACCTCTGGAACCCCCAAGTCCTGTAGGTCTGGAGCTTTAAGTTCCGGATAATTAGAAATCCTGAGTCATGTAGATCTGGAACGTCTAGTTCCGGATAATCAGAAATTCTCGGGTCTTGCTGGTTTTGAGCATTGTGTTCATAACTTTGTTTGCGCAAAATTATTTCTTTTTCCTTTCTAGGAAAGACCTATTCAAAGAATTCAGCATTCCTTGATTCAATGATCATACCCTCATGGATATCAGGTATCTCCGACTTATACAGTAAGAAGCGATAAACACTACTATTATTTGCATATCCGATGAATATACAATATACAGTCTTAGGTCCAATTTTGACCTATTTTGGTTTCGGTACTTTGACCTTTGTCAAGCAGCCCCACACTTTCAAATATTTGTAAGTAGGTTTCTTTCCTTTCCATGATTCATATGGAGTTTTATCCTTACCCTTATGCGGAACTCTATAAGAATTGCATTAGCGGTAAAAATCGTTTCGCCCCACATGTTTTGGGTTAAACCGGAATTGATAAGTAGAGCATTCATCATTTCTTTTAACGTATGATTTTTGCGCTCAATAACACCGTTAGACTGATGCGAGTAAGTAGCGGTCGTTTGATGAACAATGCCGAATTGAGCACAATATTCTTCAAACGGCGCTACGTATTCTCCCCTCTATCACTACGAATTACCTTAATCCGTAGGTTTAGTTGATTTTCAACTTATGCTTTGTAGCGTTTAAATGCTTCAAAGGCTTCATCTTTACTTTTCAACATGTAAACATAACAATACATTGTACTATCATCAATGAAGTCACAAAATACTCGTTCCCCCTCTAGTTTGTACAATATGTCTGTGTGAATAAGTTCTAGATGATCGTTGTTTCTTTCGACTGAGTGGAAAGATGACTTGGTTATTTTTGCCTCTACGCACACCTCACAAATTTTGTTGAGGGTTTATGTCGAAGGAAGACAACAATTCCAACTTTTCTAACTTTTGAATAAATTTGAAGTTAACGTGTCCTAATCTATGATGTCATAGATTAGAAGACTCAAGCAAGTAGGTAGAAGGCTTCATTTCATTAGATGAGCGGATTACAAATATATCATTCATTTTGAAGAGGTCATCACACGCGAAGCCTCTTCCTACACATATATCATTCTTAGTTATTACAAATTTGTTGGACTAAAAAATTAGTCTAAAACAAGCCTGGACCAACAATGGCCCTGAAAACCAAGTTCTTGCGGATGTCAGGGATGGGCATAACTTCCTTTAGAGTAAGCTCTTTGCTTGAAGTCATTTTGACGACAACCTTTCCAAACCCTTGCACTTCAGAGGTGGTACTATTGCCCATGTACAGTTTCTTGCCCATGACTAGGGCGTACGAGGAGAATGCATTCTTGTCAGAGTAGATATGACGAGTTGCACCCTTGTCTATCCACCATTGCTTTGGATTCTCCACCAGATTAGCCTCCAGCACCACTGCCGAGAAATCCACAATCTTGTCGTCAATATCCAGAGGATTACCCTCATCTTGTACAACGTTAGCCTCTGCCTTGCGTTTCTTGGCCTTCAGGTCATTTGTGGCCTGGGTATTTTGTCCCACTTCAGTCGTTGTGTTAGACTGAGTGTACATCGCATCCCCACCAGAAGAATGATCTTCTGTCTGAAATCGTGACAGACTCAACTTAGTAAGATAGAACAACATCTTTAATCTCATTCTCTTGTTGTAATTGATGTCCAGAACCTTACCTGGGCGTTTTCTCTGCAAACTGTCAGGAGCAGAGAAAATAACATTTTCTTGAGCAGTGTCAGAGGCAGTGCCTTGATCTGCAATGGCATAACCAACAACAGTGCCTTTAGCAACAAAAGTAGAAACATAGCTGTTGATAGGAGTATAAGCAGAACCAACATAATTGTTAACACAACTGTCAACAGAACAATTGGCAGAAACAGAGCCAAACCCAGAGTTAGAACCACAACTGGAAACACAACTGTTGACATACATCTTTCGAACACTTAGAAAATAGTAAAATTTTGTCTTAAAATTGTAAGTTTTTGTCTTAAATTGTAAGCTTTTGTCTTAAAACTTATAGGTAAAAAATCGGGGTAAAGTGTATTCGAAAGGTTAAACAAAGAGAACACTGAGTCGAGAGATGACTCTCTGTCTTTAAGACAAAATTGCTCCGTATAAATGTTTTTACGGTATTGGGCAATAGTCTCCCAAGATAAAACAACAACTAATCAACTACACAAAGCAAATACAGTTGATTCTAGCGAAGGCAATAATAAGAACAGATTGCTGAAGAAAGAGAGCGGAAAATGTTTTCTGCCTGCTTTCTGTACTTTCCATTTTCTGTGTGTATGTTTTGGACGATGAACAGAAAAGAAAAGCTTGTTTGAGTTTCTGGGCAGAAGAGATGTGTTCTGCGTGTGTCAGTGTATCTCTGTGTGTTTGAGTGTATCCTTGTAATTTGAACTGAAGTGTTCAATATATAAGACCAGAAAGGGAGGCTAACAATCATGACTGTTGATGTCTTCAACGTCTTGACCTGTTGAACAGTCATGACTGTTGATGTCTTCAACGTCTTGATCTGTTGAACATTCATGACTGTTGGAGTCTTTTAGAATGTTGTGATGTTTCAAAAATTTCAGGGACCAAAATATAAATAGTTAACATTTTAGGGACCAAAAAGAAAGTTCTGAAAGAAAGCAACAACCAAACAGCCCATGAACCCAGGACCCAAGAATGTAAATAGTTAACATTTCAGGGACCAAAAAGAAATTTCTGGAAGAAAGCAACAGCCTCTGAACCTGGGACCACCAGACGGGCGGGCGGCGCGCGCGCGTGTGGGGCTTAGCCTTGAACCCAAGCTCACTTAGGTCCTCTCCCTTCTAAACACATGAGTTACCCCTTGGGGCCCCAAACCCTTACTCAAACTTAGAGCTTATATCTAGCATAAACTCTCCTTTTTTTTTTTACCAATGAGGGAGATTTGTCATTTTTTGCCAAAAAACACTCCATCTTTTCATGTCTCAAACACCTTACTTTGTGTATCAATATCTATTTCATTTTTGAACGAAATTTGACGATACTTGGCACTAACATCATCTACTTATTTAGTAGATTAGGCATGTGCGAAGAAATAATATTTTTGACATGCGGGACCCACGTGTTTAAGTCATTAAAAATGGGATAAACTCAATCCCACATTAGTAAAATTTATAACAGAACCTTTATGAAGTACCTAATTTTTCTTGACTATCTGTAAATTTAAAAGAGGTAAATTACCCATCAAAAGGTCTAAGTCCATAGAAATAAACTATAGAGAACAATTGTATTTAATGTGAGGTGAGTATATAAACTGCCGTCAACCCAAAAGCGCAAAAGTGCAAGTGAGAACGATCATCACTAGATCATACATCTGTTATTTTAAACCAAGTCTACAAATGAAAACGCAACTATCAGAATTTCCTAATATATAGAGATATGAGATGTTAGATGTCAAAAGCAAAATTACATGCTACAAAAAGTAAATACAGACGCCATTATCATAATGTTAGATAAGAATCAAAAATCAAAAAAGAACGAAGGTATATGTCAGAAAAAATGTCTCCATCTAAAGACATAAATAATGAGCAACCATGTTATCTTGGTATGATTTGACCCATTTTCATGATACCAACTTCATCAATGTGAAAGAATAGCTGGATCCAGGTACGGATATTTTAAAATCACTATTCCCCTTTATATCATATTGCCCATCTGAAAAACTTACGGAGTTTAACATCTACCTACTCCTACCAAACTAGTATTAGCAAAAAAGGACTCCTACAAATAAATAAGTCTGCCAAGAAAAATAAATTATTCACCTGGATTCAAAAGTTAGCAATACTTTCGAGATTAGGAGATGAACCTAAATATATTTAGACTTTGATTTTGCAAGAGCATTTCAAAAGTAGCTGAACAATTGAGTGATATTGTAATGGTTGGAAATTTACTAATGTGGAATTAAGTTTACCCCATTATTTATGACTCGAACAATTGGGGCCCCGCAAGTCGGAAACGTCGTGTGTACACGTAGTGTCAAGTATCATAAATTTTATTAGTGAAATATATATTGGTACATACGTAATACGTTTGAGACATAGAATGATGGATGGTTATTGGCCAAATGACAAGTATTCCACGTTGGTAAACGAAGGAAGAAGTGTAAGATGAAACGAGTCGAAAATCGCCGCGGCGATCCCATGACAGCGCCGCGGCGCTTCGGAGGTAGAATGCTGCGACGGGAATATGAAAAGTTCTGACTTTTGGGCTGGTTTTGGAGCATTGAATCTCCATTATTTGTCACATGAATTCAGCCATTATTTGGCTGAATGTAACCCCTCAATAAGTCTCATTACATGGCTATTGAAGGCCATTAGTTGGCTAGTCGAGGGGTCATTTCCTTACCCTATAAATTGGGGTCTTTGGCTCAATTGTTCAACACTTAGAAATTTTATGAAATCTTCTTCTTCATCTCTAGCAAGTTTTCTATATTCAAAGTTCTTCAAGAGTAACACTTGAGTTTCCTTTGCTCATTTGTTAGTTGCTGTTGTATCTTGAGAGACTATTGCCCACGAACGTAAAAGGATATATACGGGGCAATCTTGTCTTAAAGACAGAGTGTCATCACTCGACTCAGCAAATCACAAGGAGTTTATATCGTTCTTGATTCCAGTTTGTTGTAATCTTTAGTTTATCCTTTCTAGCAATCTGTAATATTTACTTACTTTTCGTTTTCCGCAATTGTTATAACCCCACAGTAATTACGAGAAATTTAATGAAATGATGCATTTTTTGAGTTTTTAATCGTAGCATTATAACTGTTGAGTTTATGACCGAGCCAGGGGTATTGAACTAAAAGGAAAGAGGTAGAATAACAGGCAAAAGGCAAAACATACAGAAAAAAGATAAATACCATTTCTGCTCAATTAGACATGCCACGTTAGAGATAGAGAGATAGAGAGATAGAGAGAGAGGGGTTATGAGCACACGTTTGAGGCTTGACGAAAAGCATCACTTAAGTTTAGTGGTCGCCAATGGGATGGGTCCGGGGCGGGCCTCGAGGGACCGGTACTCGGAGGGACTGGCGGATTCTGCCGATGTCCCGTCCCGGTTCCGGTCCCGTCAGAAAAGGGTATCGGTATTATCGGAGCGGGGCGGGGCGGGGCGGGACGGGGTCGAATTTTTATATTTTTTTGCACTTAATTTTAAAAAATAACATATATATAAACAACAAAATAATTGAACATGACAGTGTAACAAAAACATCTCAAAACTATTTTTGTGCCTCTTATATTATTTAATAGAAATATGATTTTTTTGTAATACAAATACAATTGTCAAAATTGCAACTTTGTGGTGTTGTTCAAAAGTTGCAAATGACATAGTAAAACTAAAATTGCAATTAAAGAAATTACATTTTCAAAAAAACATTTTCTAGTTTCTTTATAATTTCCTGTGGTTCTTCGGTTGAAATTGGTATTTGTTGGTCAAATTGCTCCACGTCGCTTCCACCACCTTCGGATAAGATGTCGTTGTAGTTTTCGTCTTCTTCTTCGTTGATCTCCGATTGACCGCACCTTCTCCGCTCTGCTCGTATCCAATCTCTGAATATTACTGCAATCTCCAAGTTGTCTCTCGCTAATGAGTGTATGTGCTCTCCTATTTGAAATTTGCCGAAAGAAAAAGCGCTTTCAGACGATGTTAATAACGCTTGAATGTTCAAAATATCTCGGGCCATCATTGAAAGTGTCGGAAAGGGCTTCTCATTCTCCCTCCAGTATTTCAGGAAGTCTTCACGTCCTTCTTCATTGATAACTGCTTGGTACTGTACAACACCCTGCAAAACAAAAACATCAAACTCGCTAACTTGGTTAGTAGTGTTACCACCGCACATTCTATTTCTAAGGCTTTCAATACTAGCCGCATAAATAACATGTCTTTTATAAGGTTGTGTTGAAGAAGAAAAAGAAGAAGATGGTATGGAAGCCGGTTGGTTGCTAGCACTTTCTTGTTGGTAATACCTATATACTTTTTTGCATTCATCTTGTATGATAGACTACACTTCTTCTTTATTTTGTTCAATATGTGGTGGGTCATTTGGATTTTTAGGAATTGGAGGACGTAGTACTTCTATACAATCATAAATAGTTTCAATGAGTGTTTTACAACAATCTACTTTATTAGTCAGATTTAATACAACACCATTAATATAAATAGTGGGAATATGAATAAAATATTTTTTTAATTTGATAAACATTTTTTAATAGGTGTCTTATATGCTGGTTTTTCCATTTATTGACCATATACTTGGTCCGGGACAGTATGTGACTTATATGCTGGTTTTTTTTTATATATTGACCATGTACTTGGTCCGGGACAGTATGTGACTTATATGCTGGTTTTTCCATATATTGACCCTGTACTTGGTCCGGGACAATATGTGAACCTTGTCCCAATGGAGATGACATTTGCACACCCGGTTTTTCAGCCAGGTATTGGGCATACCTAGCTGGGTGAAACCTTTGTACGTGTCTCATTAAACCCCCCCTTCCCACACTGACCTTTTCCCATTTTAAATTTAAAAATAGTTTTACAAATTTGACATCTAACTATTTGATGCTCTACGTCCCTATCAAAAAATTTCCATGCATCTAATTTTAATTTTCATTGTGGTGGGCCTCTTCTCATACTAGGGGGAATATGAGGCGTTCCAGTTGGAGGTGCACTAGTGGGTGTGTCATCTAGATTAGTCGGTGTGCAATCTAGATCAAGTGGCGTGTCATCTAGATTATATTCTAAATTAAAGTCTTGTTGAGTTCCAGAAAATAGCTCATAGTCTAAATCTAATGGTATTGCAGGAAAATGTTCAGTATCAACAAAATCATCCTGTCTAGGAATAGGATGAATAGAAGAAGTATCCCTTCCCTTGTTACCCCTACTAGAGGAAGCCTTACCCTTACCCTTAAACATACCTTTAAGTCCTTCCATTTTAATTATGCTAATAAATAGTTAAAGAAAATGAAATTAAGTGCGCTAATTAAAATATAATAATAATAATAATGTAATGAAGGAACGAATGTACCAAACGTCGATGTGTAATCGAGAGGTTGAAAATTAAAATTTTGCTCGATGGATGATCCTCAAGCTAGTTGCCAACTTCACTTCCAAATGAATACATAAAATTGAATATTTAGTACACAATGTAGGCTTGTAGAGAGATAGATTGAGAGATTGTAGGAAGATTTGTGAGAAAGATGAAGAGAAAATGAGGTATTTATAGTTGGAAAATTGGGTTAAAGTGTAAATATAATAACTTATGAGTTAAAAATAAATATTAAGGGGTAGGTGGGGTTGGGGAGGCAAAAAATGGTCGTTGCACAACGGCCAAAATATAAAATGGCGGTTGTGCAACGACTATTTTGTGCAAAGGGAGTTATCAGGCGGGACATGGGGCGGGACATGGGCTGGCGGTACTGTAGCGGGCCAGGCCCCGACGGGACTAGACAAGGTCCCGTCCCGTTACCAATTTTTTTTAATAGCGGGGTAGGGGCGGTATTGGGGCTGGGTCGGGACCGGGTCAACCCGCCCCGTTGGCCAGCCCTACTTAAGTTTGCTAAGATCTCAACTCAAAAGTAACTTAAAAAAATCATGACTTCGGAAGTTAATCACAAAAGTAATTTGATTTTCACCGGAAATACAATTAAGGAATGAACATTTTTCTTCTCTAGTTTAGAGTCAAACTAAATTCATACACCACCAAAAAATTGTATATTGTGGCAGTTTATTTACGAGGGTTATAAGAAACCCCCACTATATATTTATTTGTGCCGTTTGTGTCAACTCCCACAAAATAAATATTTTTTTGGCGGTTCATCTGTGGAGGTTGTAAAGACCCCACTATACATTGAATTTGTGGCATTTGTTTAGACATCCACAAAATAATTTTTATTGTGACACTTTTATCGTGGAGGTTTGTGATAATCTCTACAAATACATCAAATTTTATTGTTTGTGAAATTGTTGCAATTCAATACAAATTGTAACGGTTCATTTCATGCAATTTTTAATCATATTCTCCACATTTTTAGCAATTGAATCAAATTGCACATTTGAGTTAAATCTCTATCAATTGATGCCTGTTACGCCAATTTTTTTGTAATTTGTTGTCCTTTTTTTCTAGCACTAGCATTCCTCTGATCCAAAAAAAAAAATCTAGAAACAGAAGTCTTCTGTCATCTTCATGTTTTACTCACTTATTTTTCTTCCATTATATTTGCGCTCTTTAGTTCGTATTTTCATATTAAACTAAAAATCTAAAGTTTATATTCTTTTTCTTATTTTGTTAATTCTTAATATTAAATATATTGATTTGACTGTGAATGAACAAACACACAATTATGAAGAATAGGGCACTAGTAATTGAACAATAAAATTAGACTAAAATATAAATTCGAAGCACTTAAAAATTATTGATGAATGTTTATATATATTTCCATTATCAACAAACAATAAGAAATAGCTTACCTCAAGTCTTAGAACTAATTATAGGCTCGATCGAGGCCATGTATTTATGATAATTGTGAAATAATATGATTTAGATTGATCATAAGTACTACTATTTGTTGTATATGTAGGCTTGAGTAACGAGCTTAAATCGGCACAAATGATCATCATCTCGCACATATTTAGCTTAGCTCGAGTTGACTTGATTTCAGTCAAAATTTGTCTCATCACGTTAAAGCTTGATCAATGCCCGACTCGATTACGCTCAGGCTTGATTGGCTTTCTTTAGTCATGTAATAAGTGTTGAGTTGTGGAGCTTAATTCATTACCGATACTATGAAGACCTTACACATAGTGTGGAACGCTGATCAAACTTTAGTGGAGTCTGATGCACTAAGCTCTCGCTATACATGAGGTTCGGGAAAATAATATGCACAAATGATTCAATTTTGGTGGTTTTAATTGCGGGGTTAATATAACTTTCTCAAAATTTTATTAATTGTGGAGGTTAATATATGCCCGGCTAATTTTCATTGAATTTACGGGGGCTAAAACATACACTAGACCTTAAAAAAAAGGGGCGCCCCAAATATTGAGCTTCCCTCATTTTTTTCAATCATTTCCCTCATTTTTACCCCAAATGTATCAGACTTCATACACTACAACTTTCTCCACACACTCTCTCTCTAAAATTCCCCCAATCTCGCTCTCTCTCTCTAAAATCATCCCAAATCATTGATATTTTCAGATTTTAAGTTACAAAAAGCTACAAAAATCGGATTGTAAGTTTACGCAATGTAGAAAATCGACGAGTTCTTCCAGTTTTTACTGATCTAAGGTATTCTTCTTCCTTATTCTTTGATTTTACTCTAGAAATTGTAATTTAATTTAATTTATAACTTGCATGTGGATTTTCTCTGCATATTTGTATTTTTTCTTCTCTGATTCTACTGAAGTTATATTATTCGTTCCTGTTTTGGTTATTTTATTTCTAATTGAGGTTTAAATATTTTATATTGTTTGTGTCATTGATGTATTCGATTAAGAGATCTATAGATAATTGATTTTGTTTGTCTCATTGATGTATTAGATTAAGAGATCTAGAGTTCTACAGCTCAAAAAATTGTGTAATTGAAAATATTTTGTTGAGCTTAATGATGTAATTCTCCATTTGCTTTAATTTTGCTTTTAGATTCACTTTTTTAGTAAGTTATATTAACTGGCAATTTAATTTTTCCACTTACGTTTGTGAAATTAGGGTAATGGATGTAGATTTCATCTTTAGTTGTTGTGTTTTTTTTTAGCTTGAAGGTGTAATTCTTAATTACATATTGAAGGAATAGAAATTGCTTAGTCATTATTTCTGATATGTCTTATGAAAGTTGTATTAACTGACAATTTAATCTTTCCATAATTGGATATTTCATTACTGAAACTAACTTTGTTTTGATTCGGTCTTGAAGGAGCTTCGCGATAAGAACAGAATTATTGTCACTTGCGGCTCCACTTTTTCCCAGAGGTACTTCGCTGTTAGTGGTTGAAACTTAATTTCTCATATTTTTGGTTCACTAATTTAATCTTGATTTGCTATTTATACTTAATTTCTCATATTTTTGGTCCAATCAACTATAGGAGTAACTAAATTGCTTGTCTTACATACTTAATTTCTTATATTTTTGGTCCAAAGTTGCTTATCTTACATTTCTGATTGAGTTTGGAATCAGCTAGCATTAATAGTTCTAGCAAGAGTATATTTGGATTCAGCTAGCATTAATAGTTCAATTGCTGTCTACTATCTAATGCTTTTTAGTGATGAGCTGTACTTAGTTTTTCATACATTGGTCCAACCAACTTTTACTACTACTATTTACTTATAGCTTCATGTTTTCTCAATGACTGCTTCACCATATTTGATTCACATATTTTTCATTTTTATATGAATATGTAGCCATGCCAAAGGTTAAACGTTTTCGGAATCCACTATAGTCGGCTCTTGGATCATATGATACTCATGGACGTTCTTTTTCATTAACAACTCCAGCCCGTTCACATGCTATAGAGCCCTCAACATTGTTACAAGCCACTCCACATGCTCCACCAAATTCCTCACTAGCTGATGAAGTCCCGCAACAAGAACAAGCTCCGACTCAGCCTTCTAATCCACATGCAACATTTGCACCCCCTGCTGGACGAGTATCTACACAATATTGGAGAGTAGAGGAAATAGGTATATGCCTTGTATATATGTTTATTTCACTTAATAAATATCTTACTTTTTCCCTTTTTGTTGAGTAACTTGTTTTCTTATTAAAGACTCAACAACGCTACCAAACATATTAATGTCAAGGTCAATGAGGTCAACAACATGCCTATAGGTGAACGCATAATTGTGAACTTTGATAACTACAGTGCACCATATGGCGAAGCGCAAGTGTTGCTTGCTGGATATTATGGATCATTAGCCATTGATGACAATTTGTTTCCAATTAATTTTGACAGGTGGTCAGGGCCGTCGGGTCTTCCTAAAAAATATAAGGAATACTGCTTTGAAACACTGCTAAAGGTATTACACATATATTATCTATTGCTACTAGATTTTTATGCAGGTATACAACACTAACTTTGTGTTTTTTTCTATTTGAAGCCTCGATTCCTTTTTAGGACAACTGATGCCATTTCATATAGATATTGCAATGATAGTTTAAATAAAAAGTGGGCTGCATATAGACAAAGGCTGTGGGATGAATTTTATGACCCAGCAAAGTGCAGAATGAAATTTTAAGAAATGTGCCAATGGGTATATATAGAAATCAGTGGGCTGATTTTGTTTCTTATCATCTAAAAGAAGAAATAATTGTAAGATTATGATTATCTCAATAGGGTTTATTGAAATTATGATCAGATATTAGACTAACCTTTTAAGTTGTTTTCATTTATGTTAATAGGAGCTTTGTAAAAGAAATAAAGAAATTCGACGCAAGCAAAAAATTCCTCACATTGGTGGTTCAAAAACTAACTCGAGAAGACGACATGAGCTGGTAATATATTAACTTAATAGTGTTTCTTCTTTTTCTCTCATTCGAATGTTTTGTTACAATGTACCTAATTTAACTCTTTCTTAGTTCTTGGAAATTGAACAAAATCCTAGTCGAAGTAAGATGTTTATCGAAACTCATAATAAAATGGATGGTTCATTTGTAAATGACAAGGCAAGGACTATAGTGGTGAGTTGATATTTAAATTCATTTCCAATTATCTATGTCAATAAATTTCAAGTATAAATTTCATGACTAGCCATCTAGTAGGTTAATCAATAAAATGCAGAGGTATATATAATGATTTGATAATACGAATTGATAATTTGTCTGCTTGTAAGAACAACTTAGGAACAACTTCAACTAAGTCAAGGCAGTGAGTCTGAAATTTCTGCAGATGATATTATCGGTAAGGTGTTAGGGGTAGAGCACTTTGGGAGGGTACGATGTATGTGTATGGGAGCAGTTCCTTTAAATACATTCAATAATTTCAAGCGACGACTTAATGATCTGAACACTTCAACTAGCTTTGATGCGTCATCCACAACTTCTACCTATTTACATCAAAAGGTTGCGCGTTTGGAGTCCCAATTAGAAGGAACCTTGATTGCGCTGAAGGATTACATGATATCCAAGGAAGGAGGGGTTCCTGAAGAATTTGTCAATCTCTTTGCTCCTCAACCACATGTAAGAATATTAGAATTTCTGTTTTGTGTTATATGGTTTCTTCGTTATCTTTTCATATGGGTTGGTTAAATTATTGAAACATAATGAACATCTTGAACCACCTATGTCAAATTGTTTAGTTAAGTGAGTTTTTTGGTGTCTGTAGCTTACAAGTTCATTAAGAACAATAGAAGAATGAGTCACTTATATAGAGCATTAAAAAATCTTAGATTCAATGGCCTAAGGTCTAATGAAGAGGCATATTCATCTATCTAACATTGTAATTCTTTTCACTTTTCTTTAACTTGTTTACTTTTTATGTTATACTTTACAATTGTTCAAAACTATTGTATTTATCAGAAATCTGAATTGGTTTACTTTCCCTAATGCTCTATTTAACCTGATTTAGTTAATGTATTGCATATTGATTTCTAATTAATTAGACGTTAGCTTTTAAATTTCTCATCGAATATGCTTTTTTATTATTTCAGCCTAGCGGTGATATCGTGAGTGAATCTACTTCACCAGTGAATATAAGAGGATCATTGGTGACATCAATGGAAATGATCAACCAAATACTTAGAATTTTATTTATTTCAGTATGGAACCACTTTTGCTTCTACGAAATAGTAGTAATGTTTAGCATACATTAGTTTATATTGCTTCAGTTTCTTGGGTAGTAAAGTATTTGAATTTGTGACTTTTGCTATTATGGATTATTTTTATGAAATTTGATTTATGTTATATATTATTAAGTAAACTATTTATTTGATATGCATATTGTTATACAAGCATAGTCTTATTTATTCACGCAATGAACTTTTTTAATGAGGAGAAAACACATTTCAATAATCAATTTGTGACGGAAAGAAATAATCCCTTGATTATTTTCATTAATGAATGAGTATATATACAATTTACAATTTTCATCATATGAAAAATCATATTCCTATTCTACTCTCAAAATTCTATTCTATTTGTACAAGAATTCTATAATTATGGTAAGTGTATAATGCTAATTATATATAAAAACCTATTACCAAAAGCCACAATATACACGGTGTGTATACCGTGTATATCACGGTCTCCCAATTGCCTAGGGTTTTCATGATATACACGGTATACACAAGATAGTATATCGTGTATATTGTGTATGTATATTATGGTATATTTTCATACCACCGCAGTCATAGCAGGCGGTCTTCGTACGCTGAGACTGTCTCTAAAATTTTCAAATAGGACCGAGAGAAGACCCTTAGTAAAGATGTTTGCAATTTGATACCTGGAAGGGACATGTAAGACACATACTTGTTCATTAGCTACCTTTTCGCGAACAAAATGGATATCCATCTTAATATGTTTAGTACTGTGGTGTTGAACCGGATTCCCAGAAAGATATACGACACTAATATTATCACAATATACCAAGGTAGCTTTTTGAATCGAAAAGTGAAGCTCCAAGAGAAGATTACGTAACCAACATGATTCAGAAATCACATTGGCTACTCCTCTATACTCGGCCTCTATACTGGAGCATGATAAGGTAGCCTATCGTTTGGCAGACCATGAGACCAAATTATCGCCAAGAAACATACAATATCCAGACGTAGAGCGTCTGGTGTCCGGATAACCACCCAAATCAGCATCGGTATACGAGACAAGTGTATAGGATCATGATGGATATAGATGTAAACCATATTCAAGTGTTTCTTGGATGTATTAGATAATGTGTTTGAGCGCATTCATGTGCTCCACTCTAGGATCATGTATAAACAAACACACCTGCGGTATGACATACGTAATATCCGGTCTCGTGAAAGTAAGATATTGAAGAGCTTCAGCAAGACTGCGATAGTGAGTTAGATCCTCGTAAGGTGAGCCAGTCGCAACACCTAGCTTGGGCTTGATATCAACTGGAGTGGAAGTAGACTTACATGAGGACATACCAGCTCGCTCAATTATCTCAGTGGCATACTTCCGTTGGGATAAGAACAACCCTCCAACATGATGAGTGACAACAATCCCCAAGAAGTAACTCAAGGGTCCCAAGTCTTTCATACTAAATTTAGAACTGAGTAGTGTCATGATAGACTTGCATAAATCATCATCAGAAGATGTCAAGCTAATATCATCCACATATAATAGAATATATGCCAAGGAAGTACCGCAACGATAGATGAACAGAGAATTATCATACTGGCTGTGACAAAACCCAATGGCTGTGACAAAACCCAATGGCTGTGACAAAACCCAATAGTAGATACATAGTCTGCAAATCGCTTATACCAGGCCCGTAGGGCCTGCTTAAGCCCATATAAGGACTTCTTCAATAAACAGACATGATGAGGATATGTGGGGTCTCGAAAACCCAAGGGCTGATGCATGTAAACTGTCTCCTTAAGATCACCATGTAAAAAAACATTCTTCACATCTAGCTGATGAATGAGCCATGCCTTTGAAAGAGCTAAACTGAGAACAGTGCGAATGGTAGACGGTTTGACCACCAGACTAAATGTCTCACCACAATCCACGCCAACCTGTTGAGTTTTACCATCACCTACAAGACGAGCCTTATGTCTCACAAAAGAGCCATTAGAATTATCTTTATCAGTAAAAATCCACATACACCAAATAATACTAACACCAGAAGGACGGCGGACCAACTCCCACGTTTTATTTTCAATAAGAGCATTATATTCGTCGTTCATAGCCAATTTCCAATTCGGGTCATTTAAGACAGACACTGAGTTACGTGGTAGAGGGGATTTAGAGACATTAAACTTGAGATTAAAATGTCATTTTGGTTTAAAAATACCCCTTTGACTATGAGTAACGGGCCCTTGACTCACGGAGGAATCGGGTGGATTTTTGGGCAGTGGGTGGGGTGGTGACGGATCGACCAACAGGCAGTGGGCCTGCTGGCCAAATGGCAGAAATAGGGACTGGACCGGAAACGGTGGTAGTGGGTCGGACCATCGAACAAAGATCGAGATCTGCATCGGGTCGTGTCCGCCCACCGAGCAAAAGTGACGGAACAGAGGGCCAGGCAGCTGGGCGTGGCGGATTTTGGGTACGGGACACGTCCGATAAATGATGGATAATATATGGAGAGACCTCGTCATCTAAAAAATTATACGAACTAGGTCCGGGACTACTCACGCTAGAAAACGGAAATTGGGTTTCATCAAACATAACACGACGACTAATTATTATTTTATTAGATGATAAATCAAAACACTTGTAACCACGATGATTAGATGGATAACCCAAAAACACACACGAGGTAGAATAAGCTTGAAGTTTGTTAATAGTAGTTGACAGAATTAGTTGACAAATGGACAAATAAAGTTCGGACAATATTATTAATTGTACGAATTTTTCGATCGGCTTTCCCATTTTGTGAGGATGTATGAGGACAGGAGAAACAAAAAAACATGCCATTAGCATCACAAAATTCCCAAAACAATCCATTATTACATTGAATATTTTTAATTTTCCGTTCGAATTGGGTACATATGAATGCTCGAAATTTTAAAAAGGTGGAAAACACTTGAGATTTTTTCGCTAACAGAAAAGTGCATAACAAAATATAATAATGATGGCCCAACGAACTGAGAACAGGAGATGTCCATAAATCGATGTGAATAATGTCAAAATGCATCAAAGTATGAGAAGTAGAGGTTACAAACGGTAATCTAACATGTTTTCCTAATGGACATGAATGACAAATTGGAGCAAGAAATAAAATTATTTTTATGTAAGGAAGACATTATTGACGACCCTGGATGACCTAGAGGTGCATGCCATAAGGAAGGAGTAAGAGCAGCAAAGGTGGACGGCAAGGCATGGCTCGTGGAAGTGGCGGTGATTGGATAAAGCTCCCCCACACTATTGCATCTCATGAGAGGTATCCCCGTCTTGAAATCCTTCACAGAAAACAAATGATCAAAATTAATAGACACCCCATTATCAATGGTAAATTTGCGGACGGACACTAAATTTTTAATTAAGTGTGGGGCATGAAGGACATTTTTCAAGGTAAGAGGCGGATGCGGGGAAGATAGATTGGTATGACCATAACAATGAATTGGAATTGACTTACCATCACCAATAATAATACCATGATTTTTGCTCAAATTGAAATAAGACAAGAGAGTACCTGGGTCGGATGTCATATGAGCAGCGACTCTAATGTCGATATACCAATTAACGTCTGGGGGATTCAATTCAAGTGTGTGCATTGCGGCTTCAATGTCCGTTGGAGTTGGGGTCGCAGCATGGTGGGCCTGTGGAGGCCGAGGCCCAAGTACACCTGCTTGATGCCCCGGCCCAGAACTGCTTCTCGGGAACCCCTGATTGACCGAAAAACTGGGCCTGTTGGTGTTGGAAAATTAGGCCCAGTTCCCCAGGTAGGCAGTCGACGGGTATTAAGGGTTGTTGGGCCCAGGTCCACTAACCCAATTCCACGGCCATGGACCCCAGGATTGTGGCCAGTAGGCTTGCGGCCCATTGCCACCGGTCCAGCTGCCACCCCCGTTATGGCCACCTCGGTTTCCACCACGGTTTTTACCATTATTTTTGCGATTCTGACATTTCTTGCAGCCACCGTTGTTGCGATTTTGGCCAATATTATCGGAAAAGGCGGGAGAATAGGCGGTCTCGGTCATCATTGCTATAGAAGGGGCCCCATTGGCCGCCTTTTTAGCCAAGCCGATTTCTTCGAGCGTGAGAATGGAACGAGCCTGATAGAACCGTGGAAGAGGATTGCTCTGACAAAGAAGCGTACCCATGCCACTATAGGCCTCATATAGACCTGCAACCATTTGAAGGACAAGACGATCATTGGTAACGGGTGTACCAACGTTGTGGAATTGGTCTTCCAGTTCTTTTAACCTTTTGCAGTAAGCTGAAACGTTAGGGAAGTCTTCCATGTTAACGTGGGAGAATTCTTGCTCAAGGGTAACAGTACGAGAATTCTAATTATCTTGAAATATATCACGTACTCTATTCCAAGTATCCATTGTTGTAGCGTCTGGTTCAATAATCGTCTGCAAAAGGTCTGTAGAGATAGTAGAGTAAATCCACTGAAGAACGGTAGCATCAAGGGTCGTCCATACTTTAGGATCATCCTCGGGGGTAGGCACCCCCTCCTCTCCAGGAGCCGAGGGAATTATGTGATGAAGGACTTGATGTGAGCGTGCGTGAACTTTGAACAGTTCGGCTCACGTTGCGTATTGGACATTTTCTATTTCAAGAACGATAGGGATGTGGTTCTTGATATTAGAAACAGTAAGGGCACGGTGAAACGTGTTCTTAGCCATAACAATACGGCAAGACGTGACGTAGGGATTTGGAAGAAAATTTGGGAAGGGAGAAGGAAACAATGGGTTACGGAAACCAAGAAGATGTTCTCGAAAACCGAGGTAGGAGAAGACGAGTTTGGGAGAGAAAATATGTGACCTAGACTTCTGATACCATGAAATAAATAATCCCTTAATTATTTTCATTAATGAATGAGTATATATACAATTTACAATTTCCATAATATGGAAAATCTTATTCCTATTCTACTCCCAAAACCCTATTCTATTTGTACAAGAATTCTATAATTATGGTAAGTGTACAATGCTAATTATATACAAAAACCTATTACCAAAAACCACAATATACACGGTGTGTATACCGTGTATATTATGTACGTATATTATGGTATATTTTCAGTGACGGTGATTGACCCCCCACAAATTAAATTTTATAAAATAATAAAATTATATTGTGGAGATTGTAGACCCCAACATACTAAAATGTTTTTAAATAGAAAGCTTATATTGTGGCGGTTGTACACCGCCACTAATTATTTTAAAAAAATTCAAATCATACTGCGACAATTTAAAACCCCCATAAATTAGATATCTTGGAGTATTAAAATCATGTTGTGGAGGTCACAGACCACCCTTAGTTGACTTTAAAACCCCCACTAATTACAGTTTCAATTTGCGGAGGTCGTCGTGGAGGTTTTTTAAAATCGCCACAAAATGCGTCGTGGCACACATAACCTTGGCGGTTCTTAAAACCTCCACAATTCTATTTGCGGAGGTTGGAAACCGCCACAAAATTAAGAAAAAAACCTCCACAAAATAAGCCTTTTCTTGTAGTGATAGCTATGTGTATCTGATATTTGAAGTTCTAGAGATATCTAACAAATAACTGGATCACAAAAACTCTTCTAATCGGTTATATGAAACTCAAAAATCTTATGCTAAATCACAAGAAGATAAAACAATCAAAGACAGACAGAAAAGAGCCTTACAACACTAGCTGCTAGAAAGCATATTATGCAGTAGCTAAAACGATCTCATAATTTACACAAGTAAACAAGAGGTACCTAACAAAGAAGTTGGACATGCAGAATCATACTAAACAAGTAAAAGATCGGACATAGAACAAAGACTACTTTACAAAATTGTGTCACTGAATGGAGCATATATAACATCCTATGCATCTAAATTCATAAGTACATGTTCTGTCTTGTAGATAAGCCGATGCAACCAAATACACATGAACCGATCAATTTCCTATCACACATTTAAGGATAAATAGAATATATATATATCGACATATTCCAAATTAAAACTCAAAGGTTATGAAGAATAGCTTGAAGACAGCACAATGAGTGCAAATAAAGCACATAACATACTCAAAATCTCAAATTAAAAGAGGAAGAGATGGACCTTAATGGCTTTGAAATGATGAAACAGAGGATAGCATAAAAAATCACCGGGCATTAGGGGTGTCAAAACTATTTCAAAACGGATCGAACCAACTGAACCGAACCTAATCGAACTAATTTTCAGATTTTTTTAAATAAAACTAAAGTTTCTAATGTTAACTTATAACTATACCGAATAATTATGTTGATTTTTTATTTTATAAAAAATATCAAAACAATATCGAACCGAGCCGAATAGTTTATATATATATATATATATATATGTATGTATATAAATATATGTATGTATGTATATAATATTTCATATGTTAAGTTTAAAATTACAATTTACAAAACATTAAACTTTGTTTTGGGCCTTGGGCTTTTGGGTGAATTACAAGTAATATGAAAACCTACACTACCATTGTACTACAAAGGAATTACACGTTATCTCAACTATATTTATTTAGTTTTTCTTCTCTGCGTTTCTTTTGTGTCGAACAAGAATATAACTGGTAAATTTTTACTCTTATTCATTTTCTTCCCTTTTATATTTGTGATATTTAGTCAAATCGATCTAATCTTATACTCTCCTTTCATATTTTATTTACAATCACACTGTTTGATCTTTCATTAATTGAATTTCTTTATATAAATAATGGCAACTTCATTTTTTGTTGTTTACATATGTAAGATTATAAGTGTATTTTAATTTTTAACGAAAAAAGTATGATCATTGTTGATTTGAGATTTGTTGTTGTGCTGCCTTGTTGCCTTCTACTTGCTAGTTACATTTTATTCCATTAATTTATATAGCTTTTAATAATTTTATGCCAATTTTATGCCAAGTATTTTTTTGGAAAAAATACTTAGCATAAAGCTGAAGAAGTGAGACTAGATGCCAAAAGTTAGATTACTCGTTATATTATATATGAATTACCAATTTTTAATAACATTATATAAGTCGATGTTTTAAAAATAACTTACTCAAAATTAACCGAATCATACCGATACTGAAGAGAAACCAAGATGATTGGTATGATTTTGAAAAGTTCAATTTTAACTATATTCGTATATTAACCAAAATATTAGTATGGTATAATTTTTTAAAATAAAATCGATGACACCCCTACCGGGCATCCACAAAATCCAAAATTTCTACGTTCAGATATGCGAGACAGAATTGCGAAGAGTTCCCGAGCTCATGATCAAGGCTACACACTGGAGAATACTAATAGGTGTGCAAAACACGTCTCAAATGATGCGCCTAGAAATTACGGTACATTTGATATCAATTTCATGAACTATTATTGTCCTTTATGCATTTGTAGTAGTCGTTTCTTATGCTATTTTAGTTTTTGTAAATTTTTTGCATTGAGACACTAAAAGCGAGAAAATGTGCTAAAACATGGATAGAAGTACCGAAAAAGGAAGAAGTGCTGAGAAGACCACTTCTGCCGATCGCAAAACTAGATTGCGGGCCGCAGAATGGTAGCCATGTCGCAGAAATAGATAGTGAGAAGAAGAATTCTAGAGCCCCAAAGTGCGACCTAAATTGTAGTCCACACTTTCGTTCTGCGGACCGGAATCCGGTCTGCGAACCACTGCTTTAGTTTGAGTTCAACTCAAATTGCGAAGTCTCAAGACACTTCTGCGGACCACACTTCCAGCTGCAGTTTCAGACAGTCCAGACAAGAAACCACTCTTCGAACCCTAGGTCTACTTTGCGAACCACAAACCTGTTCTACGGTCCTGTTCTGCGATCGCATAGTGATCATGCAGTGGTATTTTTGTAATTTTGCGTAGTAAAAAATTGAGTCCCTATTTAAGCCAACCTAGGATTTTGTGATTTGACACATTGATTCCTACCTTGTACCATAAATTCTAGCCACTTTTACTTTGTTCTTAGTGTTGTGTTGCTTTGAGGAGACATAATATACTATTCATCTTGAGTTCTCATTTTAAAGATTATTGGTGCCTTGATTAATCCATTGTGCAAAAGACAACCTATTATTTATACAAAATTATTGTAAGCCTTCTTTTATGTTCATTATGTCTCTATTAATTTATTGCTTTGTTATGCATTTAATAGTTAATATGAGTGGCTAGAATTAGGTTGGGATTGTGATAAAATAATGAAATGTGATAGTTGGGGTAGTTCATAAATCATAAAATGGGTGTATTAATGTGGAATTCAACTACCCCTAACTCTTAATGTTTAAGAGTTGATTGCAAACACCTCTTTATTGCCTATTGTCTCTAGTCAAATTTGAAAAAGGAAACTAGAGTCTAGGAAAGTGGTAGGTTGATTATGCCTTGAGTCTTTAAACCTCATTTAATGATTTCCAACTTTAGTTAGGATGAAATCAACTAAGGTATTAATGGATGTTCATAAATATCACACTTTAGAGCTTGAGAAAGCCTAAAGTGAAATTAGGTGGGTCAATTGAGAAATCTCCACCTAAATAATAGTCTCAATTGCCGATACCACACTAAATGCACCCACTTAAGAAAAAACTCAACACCACTTCCATGAATTAATTCACAACCCTAACATTCCCAATTACTTGATACTTTCACCATTAATTGACTTGATAATTTGAATATTTAAAACAAACAAACAAACTTGGTCACTATATGAGTAAAGTAATTAGTAAAGCCACAATACAACACAAACAGTATAATTTCTCATCGTATTCCTTATGGGATTCGACCCAAACCTAGTTGGGTTACTATATTTGATAATGGACGCGTTATACCATATTAAGTTGTAATTTGGGCGAGATCAAATTTTGGCGCCGTTGTAGGAGAATATTGTCATGAAATTTTCTATTTGTAGTAGTATTACTTTGCTAATAGTTTTATTTCTAAATTTATGTTTACTTGTTGTTTTTGTGTTGTATGTGCTATGGCGAAGGGAAACGTAGAGATGGACACATTTGCTAATGCCATCCGGCCACCCCAAATTTTGGGGAATGTAAGTTTCTATATCACCTCCACCATGCTAAAAAACAAAGGCCTATTCGGAGGATCGACATTCGACGACCCGAATAGGCACTTGAAGAATTTTAATGAGGTGTGCCTTGCATTCTGTCATTCCAACATGTCCGAAGAAGCCGTGAAGCTAAGGCTCTTCCCCTTCTCTCTAATGGGGGAGGCTACTATTTGGTTGGATGACTTGCCTTCCGATCCCATCACTACATGAACCGAGTTGGTAGAGGCATTCCTTGAGAGGTTCTTCCCGCCGGCTCGCATGCTCCAGTTTCGAAATGAGATCTTGACGTTCCGTCAATTATCGGGTGAATCCTTGCATGAAGCATGGCTAAGGTTAAAAGGAAGCTCAATCAATGCTACAACTATAAATTTAACTATGATGTCTTGCTACAAACATTCTACGAGATGATCGATTCGGTCAACAAGTCGGTGGCCAACACCATATCGGAGGGTGCCTTGATGGATAACTCTTTTACCGTGGTGAGTGAACTTCTTGATAAGTGTCACGACCCGACCCGACGGGCAGCGACTAACCGCCCTAATAACGTCATTATCCTGACCTGTCACACATAATCCAACTAACACATAATGAGTCTGAAATCCGGCAGCATAACACTGCAATAACAACATATGCCAGGGTAGGCAAGCCGACAAGGCTGCCTTTACCCCCGAATGTACCTGCCTCCTGAGGAGTCACAACTAGCCAACACAATACAACAGGCAGGCCGACAAGGCTGCCACTAGATAATATCATATATACACGGGGATACCCCTACACAGAGTACAATAGCATGACTGACCAAAACAGAGTTATAACCCTTACATAAGTACAACCCACGACTTTCTACAGACCTCTATAAGAAGGACAACGACATATGACGGGACAGGGCCCCGTCGTGCCCCTAAATATACATAAATCAAAATAATGGGGTTTTGTATCAAAATGGTAAAGCTCTGGATCAAAGGAGCTTTCCAAACAGCTGTGCAGGAACCTAAACCGTAGGGTCACCAAACTGAGCACATGTACCTGCGGGCATGAACGCACCCCCCCGAGGAAAGGGGGTCAGTACGAAATAATGTACTGAGTATGTAAACATGAAATACTGCAAATGAGATCATAAGTAGCCAATGGATAACAAAAGGTCAGTATAAAAATCAGGATCCAAATCCAACTGTGTCATAACAATAAAAGTCAGTTGTGCCTTATAAAAATGAGAGTCAAGTCAAGAAAACATGAATGCATGTCCATATACATATATATACCTGTAACATAACCCGGCCCACTAATGCGGGACTCGGTGGAATCATATCGTAACCCGACCCATATTGGGACTCGGTGAAGTCATATCATAACCCGGCCCATTCTGGGACTCTGTAAACTCATATCATAACCCGGCACATTCTGGGACTCGGTAAAGTCATATCATAACCCGGCCCATTCTGGGACTCGGTAAACAATGCAAGGCTGTGCACGAACATAACCCCGCCCGGGACTCGGCGAAGTGAAGTAATAACACTTAGCACGAGTAGATTTCATGAGTAACCATATGCAATCAAAATTTTCATTTGACTCCCAATAAAATCATTATAATAATATCATAATAAACTCTTTACTGAAAAATCATAGGCACTTCTCATAACTAACATCTTTAGGAATTAAATCAGATAAGAATCATGTACGTCATTGCACCTTCATTAAATAAAAATCATGCCAAAGTAAGAAGGAATAGTTCACATACCTCTTAGACGAACTAATCAACTCGATATTAGAGTACGTCTCGTTTTAGAACTTCAACCTATAATAATGGTAATACGTTCGTCAATTCTATGATCACTGACATACTTTATATCGAATAACGACTTCCTATTCTATAAAAATTCGGGCATCACTTCCCTTGTTTATACATGTTTCCACAACTTCCAAACGAAGCTAATAACATCAATAACCAAGCACCAATTAAGGACACAACCAAAACAACAACAAAGGGGATTTACACACCCACTTCTCATGTAAGTTTAGCCTCTTAATCCATATTAAAACAGCCCACAAAAATAGTCCATGTTCCAACAACAACGAGGGTAGAATGTGAAGCCTTTCTACACCCTTATTTCTTTAGGACTTACATTAGCAATTACCACACTTAAACATGCATAATGGTAACTAAATTTTCAGCATTATAACACCACAAAACAGACCTTAAAATAGTCCATATCCATCTCAACATGTCCAACGATTTCATGCAAGTTCTTGGCCACAACATGTCATAATTCCATAACTCTTCTCTTAACTCCTAAAATCCAATTCCATATTTCAATACTTCCATATAACTAATTTTAAACTTTAATAACAATGTTTCCTTTCAATTTCATCATGCAATTAGTGATAATAATAACAACAATAACCAACGAATCCAACAATCACCAAATCTGTCGCAAATTGGCAACTAGCCCAAAATTGTCACATGCATTGTTTAAATTCCAAATTTTCCTTAACACAAGTTCATATCCTTAATTCTAACAACATGCATTCCAATTAAATTATAGAAAGAAGAATTTTATACCTCAATTTCGTCCAAAACAGTCCACAATTTTCTGCCCACTGCTTGTCCGAAAATTCCCACTGTTTTCGTATTTCTTTCCCTTTTTTTGTTCACTTCTTCAACTCCAATTGACATGCAAGTGTTCTACAATGTTAAGCCATCATCCTTACACGTTTTTCTTCCAAAACTTCCCCCCAAAAATTTGAAATTTCTGGTCTAATTTTCGGTAAGCAGTGGCACGTTTTTTCCACTGTTTTTGGTGTTGTTTTGACTTCTAATTTTGTGAATAATGTAGTCCAAGAAGAGGAGATAAAAATCTTAAATTGGGTATGAGGTTGGGGGTGATTTCCGGCCAGCAGGGGGGGTGGGTTTGAAGAAGAGAGGTGAGGTTTTGTTTAAAGTGTAGAATGAAAGAGATGAATGTAGGTTTTAAAATAAAATAAAAAAAATCTGAATTTTATTATTTACACTTTGGCCCCCAAGTTCTTCAATTATCATCTTAATCTTACGAGGTGTAACATTCTTCCCCCCTTAGAAACATTCGTCCTCGAATGTTCATAATAAGTCTTATGACAGAAAAATTTTGGCAGAGTCTCCTTTATAACTATGTCTATCCACCTGGAGTCATAGGGAACAAGTAAGGATATTTCTTCTTCATTTCATCTTCTGCCTCCCAAGTCATTCCCTCCCTATTGTTGTTTCGCCACAATACCTTGACGGAAGCCATATCATTCGTCCGTAACCTCCTGACCTGGCGATCAAGTATGGCTATGGGACTTTCCTCATAAGATAGCTCTTCTGTCACCTGGACATCATCTACTGGGAAGACTCTGGAAGGATCACCAATACACTTACGCAGCATAGATACATGGAAGACTGGATGTACCGCCTTCAATTCAGAGGGTAGATCCAACTCATAGGCAACCTTGCCTATCCTACGTATGACCTGGTAATGCCAGATGTACCTTGGGCTAAGCTTCCCTTTCTTGCCAAACCTCATCACACCCTTTATGGGTGACACCTTTAGGAATACCCAATCATCAACCTAAAACTCTAAGTGTCGACATCGATTATCAGCATATGACTTCTGTCGACTCTGTGCTGCTAATAATCTCTCCTGAATGAGCTTCACCTTATCAGCAGCTTGTTGAACCATGTCTGGGCCGATCAACTTAGTCTCACCTACATCAAACCAACCAAT
The DNA here is from genome assembly GCA_029783415.1 of Anisodus acutangulus. NCBI lineage: Eukaryota > Viridiplantae > Streptophyta > Magnoliopsida > Solanales > Solanaceae > Anisodus > Anisodus acutangulus. The sequence goes on along the minus strand of CM056494.1, from coordinate 22,278,777 downwards.
AGGTGACCTGCACTTCCTCCCGTATAAGGCCTCGTACGGTGCCATCCGGATGCTAGAATGGTAGCTGTTGTTATAGGCAAACTCAATGAGTGGTAAATGATTATCCCAACTACCTCCGAAGTCAATAATACAGGCTCTCAGCATATCCTCTAATGTCTGGATTGTACGCTCTACCTGCCCATCTGTCTGAGGATGAAATACTGTGCTGAGACTCACTTGTGTCCCCAATCCCTTCTGGAATGATCTCCAGAAGTTAGTCAGAACCGAGCTCCTGGCCTGATATAATAGATGTGGGAACCCCTTGCAGCCTCACTATCTCCTCGATGTACAACCTAGCATAGTCCTCACCGAGTAAGTAGTCCTCACCGAAGAAAATGGGCCGATTTCGTCACCTATCCACGATAACCCATATGGAATCACACTTCCGCCGAAAAGCGAGGTAAGTCTGTAATGAAGTCCATATTGATCACTTCCCACTTCCAAGTCGGGATCTCAATCTCCTGTAATAATCCAGCACGCTTCTGATGCTCAGCCTTAACTCAGCGACAATTCACACTGGGCAACAAATTCTGCTATGTCTCTTTTCATGCCATCCCACCAATACAAGCATCTAAGGTCATGGTACATCTTCGTCGACCCTGGATGAATGGAATAACTGGCAATGTGTGCCTCTCCCATAACCTCGGCCGTCAGAGCTCGCAACATCAGGTACACATAACCTGCCCTCATACCTCAGCACATCATCAGGTGTAACCTCAAATAAAGTCTTTCCCTTTCGGAGAGCTGCATCTCTATACCGGGCCAGAACAAGATCCTCATACTAATATTTTTTTACCTCTTCCACGATAGAGGACTCAGCACATCCCGAATAAGAACCCCGCTATCTCCCGAATCCGCCAACCGGACTCCAAGACTAGCTAGCTTGTGTATCTCACGAACCATCTCCCTTCTGTCTGACTGCACATCCGTCAAGCTACCCATGGATCTACGGCTAAGAGCATCTGTCACAACATTGGCTTTCCCCGGGTGGTACAAGATATCAATATCATAGTCCTTTAGCAACTCTAACTACCGCCTCTACCGTAGGTTCAACTCCTTCTGCTTAAAGATATATTGGAGACTCTTGTGATCCGTATAAATATCAACATGAATTCCATACAAATAATGTCTCCAAATCTTCAGGGCATGAATTACCGCTGCTAGCTCCAAATCATGAGTGAGATAATTCTTTTCATGCTTTCTGAGCTGTCGGGAGGCATAAGCTATAACTTTGCCATGCTTCATCAACACACAACCTAGCCCAATACCTGAAGCATCACAATAGATGACATAACCGTCTGGTCCCTCGGGAAAATTCAGAACTGGAGCTGTAGTCAACTTATCATTCAACAACTGGAAACTGTGCTCACAAGCATCCGGCCCATCGAAACTTGGTCGCTATGCAGGTTAGCCTAGTCAAAGGCACTGAGATCGAGGCAAACTTCTCCACAAACCTTCTGTAATACCCTGCTAGCCCCAGAAAACTGCGTACCTCAGTAGGTGTCATAGGTCTGGGCCAAGTCTTCACCGCCTCAATCTTCTGTGTATCCACCCGAATTCCATCAGCCCCGATAATATGCCCCAAGAATGCCACCGAAGTCAACCAGAACTCACACTTGATAAACTTGGCATACAATTGCTGGTGCTGGAGGACCCTAAGTACCGTCCTCAAATGATCTGCATGCTCCTGCTCTGAACCGAAATAAACTAGGATATCATCAATGAATACAATGACGAACATGTCTAAGAATGGCCTGAATACCCGGTTCATCAAATCCATAAACACTGCTGGAGCATTGGTCAGTCCAAAAGACATCACCCTAAACTCATAATGTCCTTATCGGGTTCTGAATGTTGTCTTTGGAATATCTGCCTCCCTTACCCGCACCTGATGATAACCTGACCACAAGTCTATTTTCGAGAAGCACTTAGAACCCTGCAACTGGTCAAATAATTCATCAATCCTGGGAAGGGGGTACCTGTTCTTGATGGTTACCTTGTTCAGCTGCCTATAATCAATACACATCCGCATTCAGCTGCCTATAATCAATACACATCCGCAGCGATCCATCTTTCTTCCTCACAAATAACACTGGTGCTCCCCATGGAGATGTACTCGGCCTAATAAAGCCTTTCTCCAACAAGTCTCTCAGCTGCTCCTTCAACTCCTTCAGCTCTGCAAGTGCCATTCTATAAGGAGGAATGGATATAGGTTGGGTACCTGGCAATACATCTACACTGAAATCTATCTCCCGCTCTGGAGGGAGACCTGGAAGATCATCTGGGAATACATCTGAAAACTCACTAACTACTGGAACTGACTGAAGAGCCGGTACCTCCGCTTCTGTATCATGCACCCGAACCAAATGATAGATACAACCTTTTCTGACCATCTTCCTTGCCTTGAGATATGAAATAAACTTACCCCTCGGCGATGCTGCATTCCCTTTCCATTCTATAACTGGCTCGTCTGGAAACTGAAATCGAACCAACTTCTCCCTACAATTAACGTTGGCAAAATAAGAAGTCAACCAATCCATACCCATAATGACATCAAAGTCGGCCATATCCAACTCTATCAAATCTGCTATGGTATGACGGCTATATATTACCACCGAACAATTTTTATACACACGCTCGGCTATAATCGAATCTCCTACCGGTGTAGCTACCTCAAATGGTTATATCAGCTCAGGTTCTATCCCTATTCTATTAGCAACAAGAGGGGATATGTAGGAGAAGGTGGAACCTGGATCTATCAAAGCATATACATCACAGAAAAAGACCGATAGTATACCTGTAACAACATCTGGTGACACCTCCTGATCACGTCTACTAGCCAAAGCATATATGCGGTTCGAAGGACCGCTACCACGGCCTGCTGGCATCTGAATACCCCGCCCAGTGGGGCGCATAGCTCTAGATGACGACGAACCAGCACCGACCCCATAGGCCGAGCCATCCCACTTGAACCACCCATGTTGGGACACTCTCTCATCATATGGCCCTGACGGCCGCAAGAGAAGCAAGCACCTGTGGTCGAACGACATTCCCCAATATAAAGCTTACCACACTGAGAGCACCGAGGATAAGATGGCCCCAACTGACTAGAGCCCTTGTTCCTCTGAGAGAACCCGAAGCCTTGGAGCTCTGTCCGGCTCCTGAATACCTGAGGCGGTCGAACCTCCTGCCCGTAGACTATAGAGGAGCACTCTGTGCTGGCTGAGATGAATATCTGACCTGCTGCTGGAACTGTCTGCCTCGAGACTTACCGGAATAAGCTGCCGACCTAGCCCTCTTATGCTGGTCCCTATCATGATCTTTGTTTGGCTGTCGCCCTCTATGTCAGTCCTCAACCCCCTGTGCGTATGCCTGGATACGAGCAATATCCATACCTGGCTGAAGAGCCACCGCCATACAACCATCGATCAGATAATGGTCCAGCTCCATCACAAAGCGATGCACCCTGTCTGCCATATCTGCTACAATAGTAGGTGCGTATCTGGCCAATGAATCAAACTCCAGGCTATACTCACGAATAGTCCTCCCACTCTGCCTCAACTGTAAGAATCTGTCCACTCTAGCTCTCCTCATCTCTGGAGGCGAGAAGTGACCAAAGAAGGCCTATGTAAACTCCTCCCATGTAGTTGGAGGAACATACTCTCTCTTGGACAACTCCCAAGACTCATACCAGTTTGTAGCTATATCCCGCATCCTATACGAAGCTAACTCCACAGACTCAGTCTCCGAAGCCCTGATTACACTCAAGGTACGCTGCATCTGTCGGATAAACTCCTGCGGGTCATCCTCGGGCCTTGACCCGAAAAACTCTGGTGGACTACAGCTCAAGAAATCACGAACCCTCAAACTATCTGTTGTGGGGCCAACTCCTGGTCCCTGTCTATAAGTCTGCCCTGCCACTAACCTAGTCAGCAGCTGCACCTTATCTCTTATGGCTCTGTCCTCTGTCCCCGATTGAGGAGCTGGAGGCTCAGTCTTTGGGCCTCGTAAATCGTGATGTTGCCCTCGAATCGAGCCTCTGGTGGTGGCGACGAAGCAGAGCTCGCCGACTGGGGCACAATCTCCGGCATAGACTGAGTACGGGACCTGGTAACTCTCTGAATCCGACTAGTATCTCCCGCTGTAGACTTGCCCTTCTGGGCTGCTATCGCCTTCTTCGGAGGCATAACTGTAAACATAGTAAGTCGTTAGAAAGGGATTATCCTAATAACATAGCTCTATTGCACGATCTAAGAGATGAAAGAATAGAAACCAATCCTAAATGCCCTGCCGCCTCCTGCGTATAAGTATGGTGCACAACATACACATACGCAAGACTCTACTAGACATAGTCTGTAGACATTCCGAGGACTAACTGCTTTGATACCACTTTTGTCACGATCCGACCCGACGGGCCGCGACTAACCGCCCTAATGACGTCATTATCCTGACCTATCACACATAATCCAACTAACACCTAATAAGTCTGAAATCCGACAGCATAACGCTGCAATAACAACATATGCCAGGGTAGGCAAGCCAACAAGGCTGCCTTTACCCCCGAATGTACCTGCCTCCTGAGGAGTCACAACTAGCCAACACAATACAACAGCAGCCGACAAGGTCGCCACTAGATAATATCATATATACACTGGGATACCCCTACACAGAGTACAATAGCATGGTGACCAAAACAGAGTTATAACCCTTACATAAGTACAACCCACGACTTTCTGCTGCACTCTATAAGAAGGACCCCGCCATATCACGGGACAGGGCCCCGTCGTGCCACTAAATATACATAAATCAAAATAATGGGGTTTTGTATCAAAATGGTAAAGCTCTGGATCAAAGGAGCTTTCCAAACAGCTGTGCAGGAACCTAAACCGTAGGGTCACCAAACTGAGCACATGGACCTGCGGGGATGAACGCACTTCGAGGAAAGGGGTCGATTTAAATAATGTACTGAGTATGTAAACATGAAATACTGCAAATGAGATCATAAGTAGCCAATGGATAACAAAAGGTCAGTATAAAAATCAGGATCCAAATCCAACTGTGTCATAACAATAAAAGTCAGTTGTGCCTTATAAAAATGAGAGTCAAGTCAAGAAAACATGAATGCATGTCCATATACATATATATACCTGTAACATAACCCGGCCCACTAATGCGGGACTCGGTGGAATCATATCGTAACCCGACCCATATTGGGACTCGGTGAAGTCATATCATAACCCGGCCCATTCTGGGACTCTGTAAACTCATATCATAACCCGGCACATTCTGGGACTCGGTAAAGTCATATCATAACCCGGCCCATTCTGGGACTCGGTAAACAATGCAAGGCTGTGCACGAACATAACCCGGCCCGGGACTCGGTGAAGTGAAGTAATAACACTTAGCACGAGTAGATTTCATGAGTAACCATATGCAATCAAAATTTTTATTTGACTCCCAATAAAATCATTATAATAATATCATAATAAACTCTTTACTGAAAAATCATAGGCACTTCTCATAACTAACATCTTTAGGAATTAAACTGTATAAGAATCATGTACGTTCGTCGTACCTTCATTAAATAAAAATCATGCCAAAGTAAGAAGGAATAGTTCACATACCTCTTAGACGAACTAATCAACTCGATATTAGAGTACGTCTCGTTTTAGAACTTCAACCTATAATAATGGTAATACGTTCGTCAATTCTATGATCACTGGCATACTTTATATCGAATAACGACTTCCTATTCTTTAAAAATTCGGGCATCACTTCCCTTGTTTATACATGTTTCCACATCTTCCAAACGAGGCTAATAACATCAATAACCAAGCACCAATTAAGGACACAACCAAAACATCAACAAAGGGGATTTACACACCCACTTCTCATGTAAATTTAGCCTCTTAATCCACATTAAAACAACCCACAAAAATAGTCCATGTTCCAACAACAACGAGGGTAGAATGTGAAGCCTTTCTACACCTTTCTACACCCTTATTCCTTTAGGACTTACATTAGCAATTACCACACTTAAACATGCATAATGGTAACTAATTTTTCAGCATTATAACACCACAAAGCAGTCCCTAAAATAGTCCATATCCATCTCAACATGTCCAACGATTTCATGCAAGTTCTTGGCCACAACATGTCATAATTCCATAACTCTTCTCTTAACTCCTACAATCCAATTCCATATTTCAATACTTCCATATAACTAATTTTAAACTTTAATAACAATGTTTCCTTTCAATTTCATCATGCAATTAGTGATAATAATAACAACAATAACCAACGAATCCAACAATCACCAAAGTCTGTCGCAAATTGGCAACTAGCCCAAAATTGTCACATGCATTGTTTAAATTCCAAATTTTCCTTAACACTAGTTCATATCCTTAATTCTAACAACATGCATTCCAATTAAATTATAGAAAGAAGAATTTTATACCTCAATTTCGTCCAAAACAGTCCACAATTTTCTGCCCACTGCTTGTCCGAAAATTCCCACTGTTTTCGTATTTCTTTCCCTTTTTTTGTTCACTTCTTCAACTCCAATTAACATGCAAGTGTTCTACAATGTTAAGCCATCATCCTTACACGTTTTTCTTCCAAAACTTCCCCCCAAAAATTTGAAATTTCTGGTCTAATTTTCGGTAAGCATTGGCACGTTTTTGCCACTGTTGTTGGTGTTGTTTTGGCTTCTAATTTTGTGAATAATGTAGTCCATGAAGAGGAGATAAAAATCTTAAATTGGGTATGAGGTTGGGGGTGATTTCTGGACAGCAGGGGGGTGGGTTTGGAGAAGAGAGGTGAGGTATTGATTAAAGTGTAGAATGAAAGAGATGAATGTAGGTTTTAAAATAAAATTAAAAAAATCTGAATTTTATTATTTACACTTTGGCCCCCAAGTTCTTCAATTATCATCTTAATCTTATGAGGTGTAACAATAAGCTAACTAAGATAAACCATGCTTGGCGTACAAGATCATCGTATGTAGTTGGGGGTGGTCCCTTTACGGTGATGTGTAGAGAAACATTGAAGAATGGTTGCTGGTTTAACCATCAGACTAAAAGTCTCACCACAATCAACCCCCTCTTCCTAACTAGTACCATTGGCCACAAGTCTTGCCTTATGGCGTTCAAGCTTACCACTATATCTGAATTTGTGACGATAGAGCCACATATACAAAATCACATTCACCCCATCTGGTTTTTGGGACAAGATCCTAAGTGTTCTGATTAGTAAACGCATTAAACTCGTCATATATGGCCGCATCCAATTTGGGTCAAGTTTGGCAAATTTTGGGTTTTTAGGAATATGTGAGATACTTTAGGTAGATAGGTTAAAGCGGACTTTTGGCTTGAAAATCTTGTGTTGTGCACGAGTTTTCATTTGATATTATGGGATGGGCACTGGTTGGGCAGTGGGATGGGGTGGTGACTGGCTTGGTGTCCAGGCAGTATGGTTGGGAGGGGATTGGTATGGCAATGGGCTGGGTGGCGGGGTAGTGTGGTGAGGCAGCATGACGGGTGAACGGAAGGGGAAGTGGGATGGGAGTTTCGAGAGGCAGTATAGTTGGGGTAGGGGCACTGGTCGACGGGATGGGTGGCGATGGGGCACGAGTCGACGGGGAGGTTGGGGCAGGGACGTGTTATGACAGGACATGTGGGGTTGCCGGATAGGGTGGTGGTACGGCCGGAGGTTGCAGATATTGTAGTGCATTTGGACTAGAGGTGAGGTGTCCAGGTCATCAATGAATCCATAATCAGTGGGTCGGAGTTGGTGGATGTTGGCAAAGGGAAAGACGTTCTCCTCAAACGTGACATGATGTGAGACTATTATTTTGCATGTGGACACGTTATAGCATAGGTACCCCCTATGGTTTGACGGGAATCCCAAGAAGACACACGAAGTGGAACGGGGTGCTAATTTGTGAGGGACAATGGAGGCAAGATTCGGGTAGCAAAGACAACCGAAAATATGAAGATGATCATAGGTAGGGAGTCGACAAAATAGGAACTCGGTAGGGGTCCTATTTTGGAGTGTACGTATAGTAGTATGTTAAGAAGGTATTATGTCATTTTCATGCAAATACCCAAAAGTTGGGGGGAATAGAGGCATGAAAAAGTAAGGTACAAATCATATTGTTAATGGTGCGAATAATTCGTTCGACTTTACTATTTTGAGGGGAAGTATGGGGGCAGGATAAATGGAAAACCATGTCATTCGCCGCATATAATTTATGAAAGAGAGAATTGTTAAACTCACGACCATCGTCACATTGAAACATTTTTATTTCTTTTTCAAATTGTGTTTTAACATACGTACAAAATTCCAGAAACTTGGAGTAGACCTGAGATTTAAAGTGGAGCGAATAGACCTATAGGAAGTGAGAAAAATTATCCAAGAGTATTAAATAATATTTATGACCCAATTTGCTAGTAATATGAAAGGTCCATAAATCTGCATGAATAATATCAAAGGGAGAAAAAGTAAAACTCGACGATGACGTAAATGGAAGTCTAACATGCTTTCCTAGATGACAAGAAAAACAATTTTGGGCAAGATTCCCTTTATTATATTTAATTAAATTACAGTTTCTAAGAAAATAAAAAATATGAGCTCCGGGATGTCCAAGTCTACTATGCCACATTGAGGAGGAGATGGCAGCTAGATATGTAGGAGGATTGACACTGACAGCGGACGTGGATAGGAAAGGATATAGGTCCCCCACACTATTGCATCTCGTAAGAAGTTTCCCCGTATGTAGGTCCTTTACAGAAAAACCAAATGGGTCAAAATCAATAGATACAGAATTATCTGTGGCAAATTTTCTAACAGAGATTAGGTTCTTGATAATGTTAGGGGCATATAGCGAAGGGAGTAGTGGGGTTGCGGTGGTGGAGTTAGTGTGTGGCCAGACCCTTGAATTGGAATGTGATGACCATTTCCGACCATAATATATTGAGGAGTATTTAAGTTGCGCAGTTGAAAAAGATTACCAGAATTATTGGTGAGGTGAGACGTGGCGCCCGTATCCATATACCATGCATCATCGGGCTGTTTAATATTGAAAGAACCGAAAGCCTGGCCCAAGGCCGTTGGGGTAAGGCATGTCGTCGGCTGCTGGGCTGATGTGTAATGGGCTTGATGGCTTGAGCCTGCCAAGCGAGCCACTGGATGGGCTTCTAGGATGTTGGGCCGCGGCTGAGCCCACTGAAACTGTTGGGCCTAGGCCACTAGAAGGTGAGGCCCAGTTACCATACAATGGCCAGGGTAGTGGGCCGCTTGTATTATTGACCCGATTTCCACGAGGAGGATTTGTTACATCGGGTGTTGAGGAAGAGAAATCGGAAGAAGATATGTGGTCGTGGCTGACACCATAAGGGTATCCGAAATTAGGTAGAGAAATAAAAGGGTATAGAACTATTGTATATTAGTTGTATACTAGGGGATACGGCCTGCTGGAGATACAAAAATAAAATGGTGTATAACTGATGTATATTAGTTGTATAGTAGGGGTATACGACCTTCTGAAGAGATAGGGAGATAAAAAGGTGTAGAACTGCTGTATACCAAGGGTATACGACCTGCTGGAGAAAAAGAGAAGGTAAGAATGTTGTATATCAGTAGTATACAAGAGGTATACCGGTGGTATGCAGGTAGTATATGATGGAATGGAGGGTATATCAGTTGTATACGGCTTTAGGGATGTTGTATATCACTGTATACGAGAAGTATATGGTGGCAGGCCTTGTATATCAGGCATATACAGTGTGTATATCAGCTATTTTCGGTAGGGTTTGGCGTCGGAAGAGAAGAAAGAAAGGGGGGCGGGGCGAATAGGGTTATGAATTTTTAGTTCTTGATACCATTTGAATAGTGTAAATCTCCTTGAGTGGAGTCCGTTCATTAATACAATATATATAGTGTATACAATTGTAGTCATAATGGAATAAGGATCTCTACTTTACATAATTACACTAAAATATTAATTACAGAATATTACAAAGTATACGGTGAATATATATAAATATATTTACTATCTTTTATATCAAAATCTTGCCTTGCAATTTTTTTTAACTCTGTTGGGTTTCGAACCCAGAACCTCAATGATATTTTCGGTAATATTTTTAGACGAAAGGGTAAAAATTAAAGACCACCCCAAAATAAGGGAAATCGTGCGAATTGTCCACACACAATTTATTTGGTATTACAAAGAGGTGATCAAGTCTTGGAGCCCAAGACTCGTGTGAGTTCCAACATTTGGTTTTTATATGATTGTTATTTTCTTCTCATCTCAAAATATTTCACATTTTCTAGTAAAAGAAAGTGATTGTTTTCTTAAAGAGTTAAAGTATAAAAGCTATAACTCTTATAATCAGGATCTAACACTGTATAGTCGCCCACCAAATAAATAGTCAAAAAATATTTTTTTGTGTGTATTAATACATATACATAGAATAGACATATTTATACATAACTAATGTATGTGTATTTATATGACGAGCTGTTTTAATTATTTTTGGTGAACGGGTAGATGTGTAACTTTCATGTCATGGCCCAGTTGTGTAGCCCGAAGTGTCAGCCCAACCCTCAGTGATCCATGTGTAGAATGGCTTTTCCTAATGGGCCTAATTTTTCTCGGGCCACCATTGCTTACGTTTTGCCCAATCCTACCTATTACACTTTTTTGAATGAAAAAGAATTAGGAAAGTTATTAATCATCATGTATTCTAATAAAATAATGTAATCCGTGTTGGTAAAATTTGATGAAGCCGTCACTCCTGTACGTTCAAGAAAGTAACTTTTAAGTAGTTTCGGAGAAAAGTTGAGTTGAAGATGGCAAAAGAACACATTTGAAGTAAAAAGCTTGTGCAAGTTGAAATTGTATTTTGAAATATAAACTTAGCTTAAAAAAGTATGAAAGTTGTGTTGAGTATTGTAAAGCTGTACGGGAAGTAAATAAATATTACAAGTGTTCGAAAGGATAAACAAATAGCCAATATTCAGAACTGCCGCAAAGTTGTTGAATCTTGATAACCTGAAATCAAGAAACACTAAATCTGGATTGTTACAACTGTGTGCTGAATCGAGTGATGACACTTTGTCTTTAAGACAAGATTGCCCCGTATATATGCTTTTACGTTAACGGGAAATAGTCTCCCAAGATAAAACAACACTTAATCAACACTACAAAGCAAATAGGTTGAGTCTGACGAAGAAAACAAACACGAAACGACTTGTTGAAGAAAAGAAAAGGAAGGAAGAGTTTCTATTTTAGTCCCAACGCTGGACTGAATTTCAGTGTCTCTTATGTTTGTCTCTGTGTATATAAATGTTGTCTCGTTTTTGCTGTCTTTTTGTGTGTCTATATTCTGTTATTCGTATTTTTTGTGTTGCACAATTGAGCCAAAAATCTCAATATATAGCATGGGGGAGAGACTCCCCAACTGCCAAAATATGGCTGTTAATGGCCATTAGTGAAGGCTGTTAATGGAAGGTTTATGGCCATTAGAGAGACTATTTATGGTCATTGAATGAGGGTTGTTTATGGAGGAGTTAATCAGCCAAGTAATGGCTGGTTAATGCACACTAACGCCCCAAAAAACAACTCCAACGGTAGGCAGAAACTTTCTGCCTTCCGTGGTTCCCAAAATTTAACTTTTCAGAAACTCTAGGGACCAAACTGTAAATATTAAGCAGTTTGGGGGTCCAAAGAGATAATATCAAAAAGTCCCAAGACCCAAGACCCAAGACCCGTGACCCGAGACCCGAGCCCGAGCCGGACCGGACGGGACACATGGGTTACCCCTTGGGGTCCCAAAACCTTAGCCAATTTAGAGACTTATAAAGAGAGCAATTCTTCTTTTTCCCACCGATGTGGTAGATTTGTCCCACACCATATTTCTATGCCTCAAACACCATACTTCGTGGACCAATATCTCTTTCATTTCTCAACGAAATTTGACGATTCTTGGCCCTACGGTCATCTACTCACTTAGTAGATTATGTACGTGTGAAGAGACAAAGCCTCCAACATGCGAAACACTAGTGTTTAATTCATTAAATATGGGTGGACGCACCTCCCCACCAAAGGAAAATTTCCAACAATCCCCTCATAAAAGAGATTTTGGCGCACACACATGGTGCCTACTTTCAGCAATCTTTCAGCGAAAAGATATTGCATCAGGAGAGGTAGCTTCTGCTTTGAACCTTCCCTAGTTGAATACCATCAGACTTACTTACTACGCGGTGAACGTGATGTGTTGAACCGTTAGTGTTTAGTGTAAGCCAAGACAATGATACCAACACAATAACTCTCCTTATTCATTTTCATTCTTATTGTTTTGTCCGTTAGTGTCGCGGACACGCTTGGATTCTTAAGTGCATTCATTTGAGGCGGTCTGTCCTCGCACTTAAATAGGTGATCTCCTACAAGGTATTCTTTCATACCTCACTTCACAAATGTTAGAAATCATTAAAAGTCTCCCCAACCTTAACCTCAACCGTTTGAGGATCATTAAAGGTTTGGAAGTTTAACCTTTACCCACCATGCAGGTAGCACTTTAATGTCTATCACGGAAAAAGCTTTGGATTCATGTTTCCCTACAGAAATCATCATCCGTAGTGCTCTTGCTTTCACCGAAGCGCTCAACTGAACCTTTTGCAGCTTAGTTTTCCCATTGAACCAAATTCTTTGGATCTCCAGTCAGTATGGTTGGGTTACCACCGCAAGGTTCGTATTGTTTGGGTTTTAAGCCCATTCCCCTAGACAGGCAGAACACTTGATCTCTGGATAGTCCTTTAGTTAAAAAAAAAAGGTCCGCTATATCCTTTGATTAGTAATCAAGGAAGTGACACCCATGATGATCAACTGCCATACGGTCTTATGTCTTCGACAGATATGTCCAGACGCCGTTATCCGTGTCCTTTCTGAAGTCGACCGGCTAGCCACAGTGTATAACTGCTGAAGGCACGGGTTTCTCCCAATAAGGGACGTCCTCTAAGGAGTCGTGAAGTTACTCAACTTCTTTCATGCTTTGTATAAAGTGATAAACTATGATTCCATCATGAATCGGCCGATGCAAGTTTGCTTAGAGGATTTTCCAAGACCCAACATACACATTTACTTGTGGCTTTGGTGTTCTTCATATCCGATGTCTAGTTTGCATTACTGTGTTCTCCAAGAACCGTTGGACATCCAGAATACCATGATCCGTAGATAATTGAATATTTCAGATATCGTCATATCCGACTTAACGCCTTCTATTGATCATTTATTAAAATCATCAGTGAACCTTAGTTCAACTGATCTGCTTTGTAGGCCAATACCAGGTCGGTTGTAGTGTGTAACATACATTTAACTACAGGTGACCTGCGCATATCACTCCTTGTATATGGGTGCACCATGATTTCAATCAGCTCTATGATTCATATCCATTGATGGCTTCAACGAGACTGTCAACTATCTCACAACTGAGTTTGGAGTTAGACCAGTCCGTTAGATGTCTTAGAAATTCAATTCCTAAGATGTCATCTATGATACCCGTATCTTTTATTTCAATATAATTTCCACTCTCATACTGTTGGTTTTCCAATTATTGGCTTTCTAACTTCAGAGTGAATGTTTCTGTGGTCAGATTCATTGTTTCTGTTTTATCTGAAACTTTCAGGACCAAAATGTAAACATTTCAGGGACCAAAATGAAAGTTCAGGAAGAAGCCCAACAGTCCAGCAAACCAATTCTGATTCTCTCCTTCCAACTCTCCGGTTAGGAAGGCTGTTTCAACATCCATGCCATGCAAGACAGCAATGGCCCTGGATGTTAAGTTATTCAAAGGAAAGCACATGTATAAGTAGTCGAGGCCTTATACTCGTCAGTAGATCCATCTACTTTGTACTCACTTTTGAGTATCCACTTTTACAACCCAAATGTTCTTTTTCCGGAGGAAGATCAACCTTTATACAAGTATGGTTCTATATGATGGAATCTATTTCTCCCTTTGTAGCTTCTTTCCAAAGCAGCGTTTTTGGAGATGACACTTATTTGTTAATTGTCCATGGTTCGTTCTCAACCATACAAGCTAGAAGGCCTGGAACAAGTCTTTGTCCCCTCTTTGCTCCGTCTCGGTTCAACATCTAGAATCCCTGAGTTCTGCAGATCTGGAATATTAAGTTCCGGATAGTCAGCAACTTTCGAGTCCTGTAGATACGGAACGTCTAGTTCCGGACAGTCAGGCCCTCGCGGGTTCTTGTTAACCTTCAGCAATTACTTCTTTTTCCTTTTCAAGGAAAGTTATCTTCAAAGAATTCAACATTCTTTGACACCAAGAGGCGATAAGAACTACTGTTATTTGCAGATCCAATGGATATGCAATTTACAGTTTTAGGTCCAACTTGACCTATTTCGGTATTCCAACTTTTACCAAGCTACCCCACATCACAACATTTGTATGTGAGATCCTTTCCATGTTTCACATGGAGAGTTATGCTTATCCTTATGCGTATTTCTGTTGAGAATTGCATTACCGGTAAGGATCGCCTTGCCTCACATATTTTGGGCGGCGGCTTTGCGGTTGGCTAACACCGTTGGACTAAGGTGAGTAATGAGCAGTCGTTTAATGAACGATGCTTCACATTCTCCCCCTCTATCACTATGAATTCCTTAATCCGTAGGCTTAGTTGATTTTCAACTTCTGCTTTGTAGCGCTTATCCGCTTCAACAACTTCATCTTTGCTTTTCAACAAACAAAGGATACAATATGTTGTACCGTCATCAATGAAGGTCACAACGTACTTGTCTCCCCCCTCTATTTTGTATAAAATTCAAATCACCAAAGTAGGTGTGACTAAGTTCTAGAGGAGCGGTGCTTCTTTCGCTATTCCTTTGACGGAACTTGGAAAGGTGATTATGCCTCTTCGCCTACCTCACATTCATTTTGAGGGTTTATGCCGAAAGAAAGCAACAATCTCAACTTCGCTAGCTTTTGAATGACTTTTTATTTAACGTGTCTTAATCTATGATGGCATAGATGCACGAATTACAAATATATCATTCATTTGGCTACAGACATACTGTACCATTCTTAGTTATTACAGACCAGTTGGACTAGTCTCAAATCAGCTTGACCAACAGCGTCCTTTAAACCATGTTTGGGACATGTATCAACTCCTTTTGGAGTTATCCCATTCCCTGAAGTCCTATTAAGGACAACCTCTCCAACCCCTTCTACTTTAGAGGTGACGTTGCTTCACATGAACAACCTCTTGCTCGTGATTAGGGCGTAACCGGATCATATGTGATCTGGATACTCTGGCCCACTCCAGTTGCTTTGACAGACTGAGTGTCCAATTTCTTTTCTGCCTTTCTTTAGGCCTTCAGATCATTTAAGACCTAGAAACTCTGGCCCACCACACTAGGTGTCCATTACTTCTCCAATGAAATGAATTCTGGCCCCACTCTAGTCGCCCGTAGGCTTTGTATGACTGAGTGTCCAATATCATTCTATCAAAGGAATTTTGGCCCACTCCAGTCACCCGTAGGCTTTGTATGACTGAGTGTCCAATATCATCCTATGAAGGATCTTCTGCCAAATAGTGTGACAGGTTCAACATCTTTAGCTTTTAGTCTTCTTCCCTTATGATTGGTGCCCAGACAATTCTTGGCGCTTACTTAAGAGTGGTAACAGTTTTCGCACAGTCAGTGGATCTTTCTCCCTCGTATGTGCGAACATACTTTACACACTTTTAATAATTACACTAAAAAGAACGGATCTTTTTAAGTCGTTTACAAAATCCAATCTTTAAACGGGAAGGAAGATGAGATTAAACTTCTGATTTTAAAGCGTAAGGATTATAAATTATTTCGGAAAACATTTTCATATTCCTCCTTACTTTAAGCTCTTTTTAATCAGACATCAATTAATCTTATTTTTGACATGGAAGAAAAATTACTTATCCCAATTTCGGATTCTGGCCCACTTCAGTTACTTCATCGGACTGAGTGTAAATTTCCTCCTTACCATAATTCGGATCCTTTGTCTGGGATAGATATAGGCCTTCTGCTACAAGATAGAACCACATTTTCAGCCTTTTCCTCTTGTCCCAGTTGACATCCTCAGCCTCTCATGGGCGCTTGTTCCCACCACTCTCGGGAGCGGTGACACCACGAACACGTTGACATTCAACAACATCATCATCACTATCTTCTACCAGAAAACCACAGCCATATACAGATTTGGTCACACAACTTTTGACCGACATCTTTCGAACACTAATACGATCTTGTCTTAAACTTGTTGAGTATTGTAAAGCAGTACGGGAAGTAAATAAATATTACAAGTGTTCGAAAGGATAAACAAATAGCCAATATTCAGAACTGCCGCAAAGTTGTTGAATCTTGAATCTTGATAACCTGAAATCAAGAAACACTAAATCTGGATTGTTACAACTGTGTGCTGAGTCGAGTGATGACACTCTGTCTTTAAGACAAGATTGCCCCGTATATATGTTTTTACGTTAACGGGCAATAGTCTTCCAAGAACCTGACGAAGAAAACAAACACGAAATGACTTGCTGAAGAATAGAAAAGTCCCAAGTCCCAAGACCCGTGACCCGAGCCCGGACCGGACGGGACGGGTCCCAAGTCCCGAGCCCGGATGGGACAGGCGGGCGGCGGCGGTGCGCGTGTGGGCTTAGCCTTGAACCCAAGCACATCTAGGTCCTCCCTCCTTTAAATACATGGGTTATCCCTTGGGGTCCCAAACCCTTAGCCAATTTAGAGACTTATAAAGAGAACAATTCTTCCTTTTCCCACCGATGTGGTAGATTTGTACCACACCATATTTCCATGTCTCACACACCTTACTTCGTGGACGAATATCTCTTTCATTTCTCAACGAAATTTGATGATTCTTGGCCCTACGGTCATCTACTCACTTAGTAGATTATGCATGTGTGAAGAGACAAAGCCTCCTACATGCGAAACACTAGTGTTTAATTCATTAAATATGGGTGGACACACCTTCCAACCAAAGACAAATTTCCAACAAGTTGAACATTTATGAGTGATAACTAGCATTTCAGTTTAACAACACATTTCTAATATTTTAATATCTTGCTTGAAGTTCAGTGTTTGCAAATTTTGAGAGTGCATTTTCCTCCTAAACTGGGACTTTATTTAGTGTCGTATTTTAGCTGACAAGTTCAATTTTAGCACCTTTTTGCCTTCCAAGACTGATCTTTCTCAAGGAAGCTCATCCCAACTAATCCCAAACAAGTAGGTTATGCGTGTCTTTTAATTCTTTTTCTTCCTTCATTTCCTTTGACACAAAGCTAATTCAACTCAATCGTCAAAAATACTGTGTTGCTTATTCATTAAGGTGGAGTTTATTAAGTTGTTTTGATGGAATTTATTATTTGATTTAGCTACAACTCACAATTTCGCATTATAAGAAAAAAGGCATTTGTCAACAATATTTTTATTGCCATATGTTGGATCTTGTTGCTAAAAGTACTTGCGAAGTATTTTTCGCAACAACAAAAGTTATTGTATGCCGTTGCAATAACCTTCGATGTGGGAAATTTTCGCAACAAGTACTTGTTTTTTTTTTCCATTTATGTTTTTAGCAACAAAATATTAAATCTTTTTTTTACTTACGTTTTTTAGCAACAATATATTTATTATTGCTAAAGTTTTGTTGTCAATTCTATACTTTCTTATAGTGCGGGTTGAAAGGGTCTAAATGATACATCTCAAAGAAGCACAAAGTTCTCTCAAATAAATAAATAACTAGAATACTAAACATGTTAATAATTGTGAAACCATTACATCAAAAGTTAAAGGTTTTAATTATTAGATAATGCAAATTCAAGCCTCACTATTGTTTATTAGATAACACCCGAATTAGCACTCACTGCAATGAGTCTTTTAACTTAATATCGAGTGCTTAAAGTATTTCAGAGAGACAAGAATCAAATCAAGAAGAGGGCCAAAGGATCAAAGAGCCATTACTGCGAACGTGAAGGATGCAAGAAACCAGAAAAGCGTGATTGTGAGAACACACGTTTTATAGTCACGCAAATATTATGTCATGTTTAAACCTATAAATTTTAAAAATATTCATTTCTTTCTTAAACTACTTTAATTTAAACGGAGGGAGTAATTGATGTCACGCTTATATATATCCAGGTAAGATACCCCTAAAGAGAACTGATAGATTATGAAAGTAAATATTTTATATTTAGGTTGTAAATATTGTTAGTATATTCTACCATAATTGTAGCCTAAATTAAGTCTTGTAAACATGTATATAATATTACATTCAGGGAATGAAATGATTATGGAATTCCAATTCAATCCCACCACCATATTAACGTGTACCAATGGGACTAGAATCTCAATTCAATCCCACTACCATAATTAGAATATATCCCATATATTTTGTATATAGAATTATGGTAAGTAGAGGATTCATTATTGTACTAGGATTCTACACATTGTACACTATATATATTTGTATTAATGAGAAAGTCTCCCCAAGGGAATTGATACAATCTTACATGGTATCAAGAGCCAAAATCCTAAAAACCTAAAAATTTCTTTTTCTTCCTCTTCTCAGACCACCACTTCTTTCGGTTTTTAATGGATTCCTCTTCCCCCGATGTTTCCGCTTCCTCCAGCGTCGCCACTCAACCACCACCCATGACCCCCTCCTCACCGTCTTTCCATTCGGCTTTCGCAGTTACCAATATCAAGAATTTTATTCCTATAATTCTTGACCAGGAAGATGGCCAATATTGGTCATGGGTGGAAATGTTTAGAATTCATGCATGTGTATATCACGTGCTTGACCATATTGACGACTCCATTTCTCGCCCCTCTGAAACTGATGACACAACTTGGCGTCGTCTTGATGCCGTCGTCAAACAATGGATCTATGACACAATCTCTAAGGACTTACTTCACACCATTATGAAAACCGGTGCCTCCGCTCATGAGTTATGGACACGCTTGGAAGAAATTTTTCAAGACAACAAGCACACTCGCGCAGTGTATTTGGAAGAACAATTTAACAACACTCGTCTTGAAAATTTTTTGAACATGTCTGAATATTGCAAACAGTTGAAACTGGTCGCAAACCAATTATCCAACGTTGGAACACCCGTATCTGAAACAAAGATGGTCTTAGAGTTGGTTACAGGCCTCCAAAAGGGTGAATATGACACTCTCGCCACTATGATACAACAGATCGATCCCTTACCCAGTTTTAACAAAGCTCGTTCGCAACTTTTGTTGGAAGAAACCCGGCGTGCAAAACAAGATGAGCACACCCAAAAAACACTTGCAATTGAAACGCCTGTCCAAAACAACACCACCGCCACCCAACCACTTCCACAAAAAAATACTCAACCCCGCAACAACCGCGGCGACAGAGGTGGCAGGGGCACGATAGTGGCCGCGGTGGCAAAGGAAGGGGGAAAGGCCACCGCGGACAGGCTCAACAATTCCAGCAGCAGATGGGCCAGCCCACTAACACTCCCAATTGGCAAGGCCTAACTGGTACATTTCAGCATGCGAACTGGGCTCCCTATCCGACTACTGTTTCGGCCCAGTCCCTCTACCCTCAACAGGGGGTGCTGGGCCCTGCTCCTGGCTACCGATCATCCTATCAGCAGCAACCACAGGTCCACTTCATGCAGTCCTCTTATCCACAACAATCAAATGGCGTGGTCCCCACAGATTTGGGCCAAGCTTTAAGCAGTCTAAACCTACAGCAACCTGATAAAAATTGGTACATGGATTTGGGAGCCACTTCTCATCTCACCCGGTCCGCATGTAATCTCTCTCAACTATTTCATTTAAAGTCTCCTCAATTTATTATAGTTGGCAATGGTCACCGCATTCCAATTCAGAGCCAATGTAACACCCACACCAAGCCACCCCACCCACCTTTCTCCCTAAACAATGTCCTATATGCCCCAAAGATCATCAAAAACTTAATCTCCATTCGCAAGTTTACTCACCATAATTCTGTGTATGTTGATTTTGACCCATTTGGTTTTACTGTAAAGGATCTGCATACGGGGACACCTATATCCATTTACACCATCCTCCGCTATCAGTTCCCGCCTTCACACATCTCTGTCTGCTCTCTCTCCGTCAACTTGGCACAATAGGCTTAGACATCCAGAGGCTCATGTTTTTCATTTTCTTCGCAGTAATAATTTTATCAGTTGTAAGGAAAAACTTGCTCCAAATTGTGATTCTTGTCAATTAGGCAAATATATTTGTCTTCCATTTAATTCATCTACTAGTGTTACACTTGCCCCTTTTGATATTGTTCATACTGATTTGTGGACATATCTCATCCCTAGTTCGTTGGGTCATAAATACTATCTGGTCTTGTTAGATGATTATTCTCACTATATCTGGATTTATCCACTCAAATTCAAATCGGAAGTCTTTGCCAAATTTATTGAATTTTGCAAATTTTTCAAAACACAATTTGAAAGACCCATAAAATCTTTTCAATGTGATAACAGACGTGAATTCAATAATTCTGCGTTTCACAAATTTTACAAAATAAATGGCATGGTTTTCCGTTTTTCGTGTCCTCACACCTCTCCTCAAAATGATAAAGCAGAACGTATTATTCGCACCATCAATAACATGGTTAGAACTTTCCCCTTTCATGCCTCATTGCCTTCTTCCTTTTGGGTATATGTAGTCAAAATGGTGGAATACGTCCTTAATATTCTACCCACTAGCACACTCCATAATATGACCCCACCGAAATCCTATACCGGTGGATCCCCTTCTATGATCACCTTCGAATATTCAGTTATCTGTGCTATCCTAATTTGTCCTCTACCGCCCACATAAACTAGCACCCTGAACCACTCCATGTATCTTCTTAGGCTTTTCGCCTAACCATAGGGGCTATTTATGCTATGACTTGTCCACCCGTCAACTTCACATCTCTCATCACGTCACCTTCGACGAGACGACGTTTCCATTTTCAAACATTCAAAAATTTTGACAAACAGACTACAATTTTCTTGATGAAACTGACCCTTTTCCCGTCATTATTTGTGAACTGTGTCAGCCCACCACCGTCAACCAACGTCCACCACCCACTGCCTCCTCCCCTGACCCCTCTAGGGTCTCCCTGTCTCCTGTCGCCTCACCATCATTCCCGATGCCGACCACCACTGTCTCCGACAATCGGCCATCATCACCAGTCCCATCTCCGGTCACTATCCCCGTGTCTGTGTCTCCACCGTCGTTCCAACACCCACCCACTTTCCAAAGCCCACCCAACACCGCAATCGCCGCCTCACCAAACCAGCTTACCAGTAACCCACCACCACCAACACCATACTCCACTTCATCGATCTCTCCAACCCTAAAACTACCCAGATCGACGACCACCCACAATAATCCCAAATCACCAACACCAGCCCCAACATACCAATTTCACACCTTCTTCCCGTCGGCAACCCTTATCACGATGGAAACACTGTCCCCGATAGAAACCTCATCCCGTGCCAAATTCTCGACACCAACAATTCCCTAAACCATTCAATAACATCCCACCATATGTAAACCCCTGCTCAACACGGGATTTTCAAACCCAAAGTCCATTTTAACCTATCCACAAAAACCATATCCCCAATTCCTAAAAATCTCAAATTAGCCAAACAGGACCCAAATTGGTATGAGGTCATGCGTGAGGAATTCAATGCTTTAACGAAACAACACACTTGGGATTTGGTTCCTCGACCGGAAAGAATGAATGTGATTCGATGCATGTGGATCTTTCGTCACAAATTCAGGGATAACGGTGAGTTAGAAAGGTACAAGGCAAGACTAGTGGCCAATGACACTAATCAGCAGGAGGGTATTGATTGTGGTGAGATATTTAGTCCGGTCATTAAACCGGCTACTATCCGCACCATTCTGAGCATTGCTATGGGTAAGTGTTGGCTGATTCACCAACTTGAAATGAAGAATGAATTTCTTCATGGAGATCTGAAAGAAACTGTCTATATGCATTAGCCGCCTGGCTTTGTCTATCCAGCAGCCCCACATTATGTATGTTGTCTCCGTAAGTCACTTTATGATCTGAAACAGGCTCTACATGCATGGTATGATCGATTTGCTCAGTATATTATGCAGCTTGGGTTCGTATGTAGCAAGAGTGATACTTCTCTATTTATTTTCATCGTAGTAGTAGCACTGCATATTTATTGTTATATGTAGATGACATTGTGCTCACTGCCTCCTCTGATGTGTTGAAGAATGAGATTATTACACTGCTCAAATCCGAATTCGCCATGACTGACTTGGGAAAGTTGAGCTATTTTTTGGGTATATTAATGACTCGGTCTGCGAATACTATATTTCTATGTCAGCGTAAGTATGCGGAGGAAATAGTGTACAAGGCTAAAATGACGAATTACAAAATCATGTCCACCCTGGTTGGCTCCAAATCAAAGCTTATTGCTGTTGATGGTGATCCAGTATCTGATCCCACCTTTTACAGAAGCCTGGCAGGTGTACTACAGTATCTTACATTTACCAGACCTGACATTACATGTGTTGTTTAGCAGGTATGCTTATTTATGCATGCCTCAGGGAGCCTCATTACACTGCCCTTAAACGCATCATTCGATATGTTAAGGGCACCCTTGATTATGGATTATATCTATACCCTTCAGCCCAATCAGATTGTTAGCCTACACGGATGTTGATTGGGCAGGCTGTCCAGACACACGATGCTCCACCTCAGGCTACTGCGTATTTTTGGGGGATAATCTCATTTCATGATCTGCCAAGAGGCAAGCCACATTGTCCCATTCGAGTGTAGAAGAAGAGTATAGAGGAGTTGCAAATGTTGTTGCTGAAATCTGTTGGTTTCGGAACCTTCTTTTGGAGCTTCATTATCCCTTGCGTAAGGCGTCTGTTGTTTATTGTGATAATATATCCGCTATTTATTTATCTTATAATCCGGTTCAACATCAGCGGACCAAGCATATTGAGATAGATATATATTTTGTTCATGAGAAGGTTGCTCTCGGTCCTGTTAAAGTGTTGCATGTGCCTTCGTCATATTAATATGCAGATATCTTCACGAAGGGCCTTCCTCGACAGCTGTTCCTCGACTTCAGATCCAGTCTCAACGTCCAGCCTCCTCCCGCTTCGACTGAGGGGGTGTATTAACGTGTACCAATGGGACTAGAATCCCAATTCAATCCCACCACCATAATTAGAATATATCCCATATATTTTGTATATAGAATTATGGTAAGTAGAGGATTCATTATTGTACTAGAATTCTACATATTGTACAATATATATATTTGTATTAATGAGAAAGCCTCCCCAAGGGAATTGATACAATCTTACACATTCAGGGAATGAAATGATTATGGAAAATATTTTCTTCATGATATTAATAGCAAAAAATTAATCCCCCTAAAACCCTAGCCCTAAGCCACCGCCGGAATACCCTAATTTGGGTCCCCTCGCCAAAACCCTATTTTTCGATTGTTTTCCCAACCATGACCCTAATTGGGTTCTCCCCATCCCTAGCCGAAACCCTACTTTCAGATGTTTCCCCTACCGAAACCCTAATTGGGTTTTTCCTTCTCATCTTCTGCTCCTTCTTTTTTCGACATTCAAGACCAACAATGGCCGACCAAAAAAAATTCCAACCCGCTCTTGCCTTAAATAACGTCAAGAACTTCATTCTTGTGATTCTTGATATGGAAAAAAGGGCAATATTCATCTTGGGCGGAGTTATTCAAAATCCATTGCCGCGCATACCAAGTCATTGAGCATATTCTTCCTCCAAAGTCTAAATCGAGTGTCATGGAAAAGTCCACCGATATTAACATGGCTCTTTGGTCTCGCTTGGATGTTATAGTCCTTCAATGGATTTACGATACAATATCAAATGACCTTTTGCACACCATATTAGAACCGGATTCGACGGCTTAACAAGCATGAGAGCGTTTGCAAAATATTTTTCAAGATAACAAGATTTCTCGTGCGGTTTATCTTGAAAATCAACTCACCAATGTCAAGATGGATGATTTTACAAACGTCTTCGCATATTTTCAAGAGTTAAAAATGCTTGCCGATCAACTATCCAACGTTGGTGCACCGGTGACGAATCAAAGGTTAGTTCTCCAATTAATTGCAGGTTTGAATGAACAATATGATGGTGTTGCTACATTCATTCAATAAAGCAACCGTTGCCACCATTTTATTAGGCTCATTCGAGATTGATTCTTGAAGAAACCTGAAAACTAAAACAGGCGGCGATGGCGGCAAATAACGACGGCACCGCCCTCTTTTTCACCAATATGTATGGAAATGATATTGGCCATCAAAATTCTGGTTTGGGTAGTGGTCCAAATCGCAATAATAATAGACCAAAACGGGTCAAAATCGCAACAAGAACAAAGGAAAAAATAATGGAGGAAGGGGGCGAGGACGTGGCGGCGAACAACAATCCGGTGGTGGAAACAACCCTGGGAAGCAGGGGTAGAATCGGCCCCCCTGGCAGCCGCATCAATTCCTAGGCAACGGGCAGTGGGGGCAGTTCCCTCCGTGGGGCTGGACGCCACCACAGTGGGCAGCCCCGCCGTGCCTGTACCCCCACGACATCGTGGGCCAGAACAACACCACCCAACCGACAACCCAGAGTACTTAGTAGTCGCCCACAACAAGCATTTGCAGTGCATGGACCATCTTCGTCGAGTTATGTTCCCACAGACATCGAGCAAGCCATGCACACTATGAATTTCAACGTTCCCGACGACATTTGGTACATGGACACGAGTGCGACCTCCCACATGATGGCATCTCAAGGTACTCTCTCATCTTATTTTAATATGAGCAGTAATAAAAATATTGTGGTTGGCAGTGGATAAGAAATTCCAATTCATGGTATTGGGAAATCAATCCTTCCCTCCCTTACCCACCTTTACATTTAAATAATGTTCTACATGCACCCAAACTTATTAAAAACTTGGTATATGTGCGTCGATTGACCACTAACAATAATGTTTCTATTGAGTTTGATCCGTTTGGATTTTCTGTGAAGTACATTCGGATGTGGATGCCACTAATGAGATGTGCTAGCACTGGGGACTTGTATCCCATCACCACCACTACCAGTAGCCAAGTCACTTCTCCATCAACCTTTGCTGCTATTTCTCCTACTTTATGACATAATCGTTTGAGACACCTGGGAGCACCGGTGTTAAACTCCTTAGAATTTTTTATTTATTTATTGTAAACAATTTTTGGATTCCCATATTTGTCAGTCTTGCATTTTTGGGAAACATATTAACTTACCTTTCTCTTTATCTACTTCAAACCCTATTATGCCATTTGATATCATGCATAGTGACTTAAGGACATATACGGTTTTAAGTTCGGCAGGTCATAAATACTACATGCTTATTTTGAATGATTGCTCTAATTTTCTATGGACATTCCCATTAGAAAGAAATCGGAGGTTCATACTATTTTCATGCAATTTAGTGCTTTCATCCAAATCCAATTTGAGAAGTCTATTAAATGCTTTCATTATGACAATGAGAGGGAATTCATAAATGACCAATTTAAGGAATTTTATCACAAAAATGGGATGGTATTCCGTCTCTCTTGTCCGCATATTTCTCCTCAAAATGGAAAAGCCGAACGCAAAATACGAGCAATAAACAATTTAATTCGCACACTTCTTGCTCATTCGTCCATACCACCATCATTTTGGCATCATTCTCTTCAAATAGCCACATACTTTTTAAACATTCTCCCTAGCAAGTTACTTTCAAACATCTCACCCACACACAATTCTTTATCATAGGGTTTATTCCTACACACATTTGAGGGTTTTCGGGTGTTTATATTATCATCTCTTTCTGTCCACAATAATAAACAAACTTCAATCCCGTTATACTCCATGTGTATTTTTGGGATATCCAAAAAATCATCAGGGCTATAAGTGTTATGATATGTCTAGTGGAAAAATTTTAATCTCTCGTCACATTATTTTTTATGAATCCCAATTCCTGCTTGCCAACATACACACGTCTTCCCCGCCCCTCCTATAATTTTTGGACACTAGCTACATCTCTTCTTGCAATATCATTTAAATAACCAAAAATATCAAGCCCAAATGAGGGAGGAGCCCACTGCTCCCTCTCCCCCGTCCCAGTCAAATGGCCCAGAACATTCAGCCACAATGAGGGAGCCCACTACTCCCTCTTCCTCGGCCCAATTTCAAGGCCCAAATATCCAAGTCCAGCCGAGGGAGCCCACTGCTCCCTCTCCCGCCGTCTAGTGGAACCCACAACCCTACCAGTCAGTTGGGATGAGCTCAACACCAACCGAGACCAGGCCCAATAACGGCTCATCCCACACAAACTCGAGACTCACACTGCCCCAACAACCCAATTTAGGTCAGGCCCCCAACCCGGTCCATCGAAACCCGTAGCATGTATGGGATATTTTTGCCTAAGCGGAATTTTAATCTGGCCCCCTCTATCCAACCATCTCCAATTCCCCGTAATCCGAAAGCTGCCCTATCAGACCCAAATTGGAAGACCGCTATGATAGATGAAATTTATGCTCTTATTAAAAATAAGACGTGAGAGTTGGTGCCCCATCTGTCTAATGTAAACATAATTCACTCCATGTGGATTTTTTGTCATAAAAAGAAACCTGATAGTTCTTTTGAGAGGCACAAAGCCCGTCTGGTTGGTGATGACAGGTCTCAGCAGGTTGGTGTGGATTGCAATGAAATCTTTAGCCAGTTGTGAAACCATATACTATCCGGACGGTTCTCAATTTGGCTATGTCAAAATCATGGTCAATTCACCACTTGGATGTCAAAAATGCATTTCTACACGGTCACCTCCGGGAAACAGTTTACATGTACCAGCCTATGGGTTTTCGAGACCCTATTCACCCATATTATGTTTTCTTGTTAAAGAAGTCTTTATATGGGCTCAAACAAGCCCCCCGAGCATTGTACAACAGGTTTGCAGATTTTGTTTCCACAATGGGTTTCTTGTATAGTAAATCCGATCAGTCTTTGTTCATTTATCAGAAAGTGAATGACATGAACTACATCCTTCTATATGTTGATGACATCATCCTCACAATAACATCTGACTCTCTTCGACAGTCTATTATGACTCTCCTTGCATCGAAATTTGCTATGAAAGATTTGGGTCCTTTGAACTATTTTTTGGGCATTGATGTGACTCAACATGCAGGTGGACTATTTTCGTGTCAAAGGAAATATGCTGAGGAAATCATTGACAGAGCTGACATGTCATCCTTTAAGCCATCACCCACGCCGGTTGATACAAAGGAAAAGTTGAGTAACGCTTTGGGGTCTCCATACGTAGATCCGACTCATTACTGTAGTTTAGCATGGGCATTGCAATATCTCACATTCACGAGACCTGATATAGCATATGTTGTTCAACATGTATGTTTACATATACATGACCCGAAGGAGGAACATATGAATGCTCTCAAACAGATTCTGCGGTATATTCAAGGTACTCTTGACTTTGGCTTGCATCTTTATAAGTCAGCCATATCTGGTCTCACTGCTTATACCGATGATGATTAGGGTAGATGTCCGGATACCAGACGCTCCACCTCTGGTTATTTTGTTTTTCTCGGCGATAATTTGATCTCGTGGTCTTTGAAGAGACAACCCACGTTATCTCGATCTAGTGTTGAAGCTGAATATAGAGAGGTTGTGAATGTTGTTTCTGAATCGTGTTGGCTCTGTAATCTTCTATTGGAGCTTCATTATCCGATCAAAAAAGCCACCGTGGTATATTGTGATAATGTGAGTGCGATCTATCTGTCAGGCAATCTCGTACAACATCAACGCACCAAACATATTGAGATGGATATTTTATTTGTTCATGAAAAGGTTGCACGTGGCCAAGTTCGTGTTCTCCATGTCCCATCCAGATATCATATTGCCGATATATTCACTAAAGGGCTTCCGCATATACTCTTTGATGATTTTAGGGACAGTCTTAGCATACGAATGCCTCCTACTAAGACTATTGGGGAATGATAGATAAATATTTTATATTTAAGTTATAACTATTCTTAGTATATTCTATCATAATTATAGTCTAAATTAAGTCTTGTAAACATGTATATAATATTATATTCAAAAAATAAAATGATTACTGAAAATATTTCCTTCAAAAACTAAAATATAATCCCATCACGAGGAAAAAGCTCAGCTTGTTCTTTTGGTGAATGTGAAATAGACAAGTTACTTATAGAATGCTAGTTGTACATGAGAGAGTACTTGTTGACCCTTTGGTGAAAGACCAACATTATAGGTCCAAACTAGTTGGAATTAATAATGGCAGAAACAGCTTTGTTGGATGGGAGTGCGCTATTGTCCCCATATAACATGGTCAGTCACCGAACCACCGGCCTTCATATATATCATTCATCTTTGCTTTTGCAAATTTGGCTGTCATTATCAATCTATACAAAAATATTAGATCTACCTTATATACACATATTACTATTGTAAGCCAATCATCTCAAAATGAAATGGTAGCTTAATACCCACATAACAAGAGCATAGAGCAAGACATTCATTCAAGAGTCCCCGTACATGCCAGCAAAATAGTAGGACTGTACCTGAGTAGTGAGCAGAGGCGGACTCTGGATTTGAGCGCAACAGGGGCTTCATTATTTTTAGTACGTCAATTACTAGCGACAAAATTAGACTGCGACTTTAAAAAAACTTAATGATTATGATAGCAAAATATAAACTTTAATATTATTAAATATCATTAATTTGATACTAATATAGCAAAAGTATTTATCAACTCATACTTGAACTCGACACGTTTTCAATTTTTAAAAAAGGTCAATAACAACATCATTGCTTATCATTACAAATACTTCCTTCTTTTATGAGTTCAATAGTGGAATCACACCCTTATTTTATTATAAGGTATAACTATTGTATTTCATTACAAAAATTTAGAAAGAATACTTACAATCAAAAAGACAAAAAATTACTTGATGCAAGGGAAAGTGGAAGTAGGAAGTGACAAAGATCTTTTAGAATAAGGCAAATAAATTAGAAAGAATAAGGAAAAAAGGACAAAGGATTTGAGAATGGGAGCCACGGGACTTTTTTCTCTTCTGCTCTTTGGGAAAAAAGAAGTGGGAAAGATATTTTAGGATTTGGGGCTTTTGGGGAGGGATTTAATGAAAAAATAAAGTGGGAGGGGGACTAAATAAATAAATAAAAAATATGTGACTAATTTCAGTAATTTCTAAAGCTGCAGATTTGTACTCCACAAAATAAAATAACATTTTGTAGGAACCGAGATTCGAACTCAGGTCGCAAAACTAGCTTAGGGGCACACCAACCAATTGAATTACTTTGACAATATGTTTGAGGGTTTATTTTAAATTATATGATAGTTTGTCAAGGTATATAAATATATCTATATAGGGATTTTTCAGAAGTTATTGGGGCACGTGTCCCCCACCCTACAAGGTGAGTCCACCCCTGGTAGTGAGTACCTTCAATCGTTCAGAACTAGGGGTCAAATAGGTGATTGAGTTGCATTTAGATGAATTAGAATGTGCTGAGTTAATAAATGATCCACATAAAAGTTATTTCAATTGAAATAGGCTAACAAACGGGTTATATAACCCAATCTGTCCATTTCTTTGTTTGCTTTTTTGTAATGTATTTAAGTATCTAATAAAATATTTTTTATTATAATTATGCATAACATATCAAATAAAAAATCATCTTTTTTAAGATAAGATTTCTCATGAGTTTAGCTCAACTTTTAAATAGGCGAAATATAATTTAGCAGGTTAAAATGAGCTAATTTAATAATTGGGCGAATTAATAATCTACCAAAACTTGAACGGATTGGGGAGTCTATGTTTTCTTGAGGTAATTTTGTCACGCTTGTTCAGAATTATCTATTTCCATTAATCCACACCACGGGATCGATATATTAATAACATCTGTCTTTGCATAATTGTCACAGTTAATTAATATAGCATGCATTTTGAATCTCATTTTATCACTTAAATATGATAAATTAATATTCCATCCGTCTTATATTACTTAGCCATTTTCTCTTTTACACGATTCTTAAGAAATCATAAATAAAAAGATATTTTTATTATATTACTCTTATCTCTCTCCAATTAATTGCACTTTAATCAATATTAGTTACTTTAAAAAATAATTAATGTTAAGGGCAAAGTAGAAAAAACATAATTGATTATATGTTATTTTTAAAAAGTGGTCAATTAATTTGAGACGAATAATTTTAATAATGAGGACAAATAATATGAAACGAAGGAAGTATAGTTTAGTGAAAACAGTGGATGCGAAATAATTATATTCCGTCTACCCAATGTGATTTGATGTCTATTTTCTAGTCGTCCCTACTAGAAGACATTTGCCAACATCATTTTTTATTGCTATATGTTGGATGTAGTTATCAAAAGTATTTTTTACAACAACAAAAATTGTTGCATTGCCGTTGCAATAACCTCCGATGTGAAAATTTTTACAATAACAAGTTGTTTTTTTGTTGTCATTAAGTATTTTAGCAATAATATATTAAATTTTTGTTATCATTTACATTTTTAATTCCAATATATTCATTATTATTAAAATTTTATTGTTAATTTTATACTTTCTTGCGGTGAGTAGATAATGAATGTCGCCCATCTGCAGTTCGATATGCTTTTAAATTGGATGCTTGTCATGATCTCTGGTTCCAAAGATTATTTTTGAAGCAACAACACTTAATTTTCCTAAGGTTGATCATGAACACTTTCTCGTGATTTTAAGTAATGTGGTACAGCTAACTGCATACTTAAAGTGAAAGGTGTTTTTATTATCTTCTATAGAAAATACATTATCTTGTGCTTTAGTAACATTATATGTATAAACTATATACTCCATCCATCTAATATTACTTATCCACTTTTCTCTTTACATGCTCTTTAAGAAATTATAAACGAAAAGTGTACTTTTACCAGCTTATCATTATCTCTCTCCAATAAATTACACTCTAATCAATATTGATTATTTTTAAGAATACTTAATATTAAGGGTAAAATGGGAAATATTTAACTAATTCTATCTTGATTTTGTAAATTGACAAGTAATTTAAGATAAATATTTTTAGTAACGTAGACAAATAATATGAGACAGAGGAGGGAGTATGATTTAAAGTTTAATTCTTTCTTTATGTGGACTGAGTTATAAACTTGTTTCAGTATTCCGACTCCTTATATGGATTTAGACAATCCTCACCCTACAAGTTAGCTTTTGGGGTTGAGTTAAGCCCAAGATCCACTCTTTACATGGTATCAGAGCCAGACCCATTCCAATTCTTTGTCCATCGATGTTGGGCCCCCAAATTATATTATCCACGCTCCAGTTAACGAGGTCTGGGCGTGCGGGGGAGTGTTAAGAGTCCCACATCAGATATGGAATGGGAACATGGACTCCTTATATGGACTTCGACAATCCTCACCCTACAAGCTGGCTTTTAGGGTTGAGTTAGGTCCAAGATCCATTCTTTAAATGGTATAAAAAACCGACAATTCCTAACCCTAAATTGGTCGTCGTAGATAAAAGACCATACTATTGAAGGGCTTTGGAGCGCAAATAATAAAGGGAAAATTACACTCACGGCTAAATACTATTGGGAAGAGAAGGGGAATGAATCTTTTTTGGGGAATAAGCACTCTTGTCGCGTCTAGAGTTGTAGATAGTAGGGGGAATCGCCTTTCGAATTGTTAGAAAAAACACAGTTATTAAAGTGAAAAGAACTCTATTTTTTACTTTTAAATAAGAATAATTATCTGATCAATGCTAACCCACACACGCTATCTAATAAACAAAATATGTACAAAATATATTCTATACTATATATATCTATACACAACATATACATACTTATACATATCATATACTTACATATACAACTAAAGTGTATAGATAGTATATATTTTAACTATATTTTAGCTATATTTGATAAATTAAATGGCCGAAGGATACATTTGCGTAAGTTTCCAAATAATAAACTGAAGATGTTCAAGATTTTATCTTTCATTAAAAAGGCAAAGAGTCATCAATTACAGGAAATGGAAATGTGGTTTCGTACCTTACAAAACAAAGAGAAAAAAATATGATGGGAAGCAGAAGAGCATGTGTAAACTTGCAGAAAGCATCCAAATTTGATTAACATTTGTCACTTCCCACGGCTTTTTGTTATGTCAAGGGTCCATACCCGGCCCACACAACGTCATAACTAGAGATGGCAATGGATACTGGATCCGGTCCGGATCCGATGGATTCAGATCCGTTTTATAGAATATGGATCTTTAAAATTTGGACCCGACGGATCCGGATCGGACCCGCATCCGTTTCTGACGGATCGGATCTGGATCTTGTATTTGAGATCCGTATCCAGTCCAGATCAGACCTGTGGATCCGTTTTTCTTAAATATATACATAACCTAGAATGTAATTTTATAAGTATTTTCTTAAATTTTTTCATAATTTCTGTATTTTACATTCAGATTTGGACTTTATTTTTTAAATGATCCATACGTTTAAGCCCATAATTCTCAAAAGGCCCAATAAAAAACTAAGCGAAAAACAAATGATGGCACAATCATTGCATGTAAAATGAGCTGATTATTTGATCTCATTCTGTTGAAATATCCATATCTCATGTCATGCTTTAGCAGATGAAAGAGTGGATTCGTTGCAAAATATTCCTCATAAAAGTTACAGTCATGAAGGATGATTAATTGTGGTCGAATGCAACATCTAATATAAGATCAAGATTAAAACTTTATGGCTTCCACCTTTAATTCTTTTTACACAAATGAAAGTGCAGATTAAACAAAGAAAAATTGATGAATTGACACCCAATGTAGCTTAATGTTGTTGTAGCACTCAATTTTCATTTGACAGACATGCCTAGGATTGAAATCTGAAACATGAAAAAAATTACTCTGAGAACCACTTGACTCTTATGAAGATCTGAAACATGAAAAAAATATATAACTCTAAAAGAATTTTTTTTTACATGTGGATCCAGATCCGATCCGTGGACCCGGTGGATCCGATGGATCTGAATTTGGATATGATTTTTATGGACCCGATGGATCTGGATTTGGAAATGGATCCAGGTATGAAAAATGAATCTGGATCTAGTAGGATCCGGTCCAGATCCGATCCGTTGCCGTCCCTAGTCATAACTAATGCTTTCATCAGCCTGTTCTTGTAATTAGTGGCGGATCCAAAATTTTCACTTAGGGTGTTCAAGAAAAATAATAAAAACTAAATATAAAAATAAAGTTGTCCCTAAGAATAGAACCCAAGATGTTGAAAACAATTTTGAACACTCTGGACCATTTGAGTTAACCTTTTATATTTATTTATGACGTTAAAAAATTAATATATATATATAAACACATAACATTTACCCTATATATACACCATAATTTTGCTACAACACCCTCACCTTCATGTAAATCTAGCCCTGCTTGCAACTTGGCACACATAAACCTGCAGTACTGTACTACTACTTTGAGCAAACCATGATGGCAGAACCAAATTGAGTTTCTCAAGGCGCAGCTGTATTTGGCTTCTATCATTTAGTATCCAGTTTACCTTCTATATACCGATAGTTTAAAAGAATTTTAATAATTTATTAAAAGATAATTAGGACTTAGGAGTAAATATTTTCTACATTATCTATTACATGAGTCGAGCGTCTATCAGAAACAATTTCTCTATCTCTACGATGTAGGTTAAGGTTTGTGTTCACTTTACCTTCCTTATATCCTACATGTGAAATTATACTGGATATGTTATTGTTATTGCCTATTACATAATGTATCTACATGCTTTAATATTACTAGCGAGTACAAGTTAATGGACAAGCTGAAGAGCCCGGGAGCTCACGGATCACTTTAGTTTAGAGCAAAAAATTGAAATCAATAAATATGATTTTCTGTGATAATAATTATTAATTGAGTGACCATGCGATAAATTAACTCGAATGCAATGCGATAGCTGACAATTTGACAAATGAAGAATCCAAGAGCCAATTCTTTTGTCCACAACCAACATCTAAGTAGCCTCCCTATTTTGCTTATTCTGCTGTAATGGCAGCTGATAGGATAGGAACGACTTTTGCAAAAAAATATTTGGCTACTATATGTAATAATTTGGCCAAACTTAGTAATGAGAGTATCCGTAATGTTACTCCAATAAACAATGTTGTTAAGTTATCTTATTAGCTTTAATAATATTTCGTTTTCTTCACAAAAAGAAACTATAAGTAAATATTTTTAATAAGATTGATTTGTTAGTAACTTGAACAAATGAGGACAAAAAAATTGCTATAATAAGTTACAATATATTGATAGTGTAAAATTATTTTATATTATCAGTATGTTGGAATACACATCTCTCATTCTTCTTCACAAAATAATGACAATGATCGAACTATGGTGATTTTGGTGTCGATGATTTCAAAGTAAAGGAAGTGATGAAAACGACAACTGACACCAAACACGTGTCTTTAGTTTTGTCGGAGATCAAGTCAAAGATACATGGGCCAACCGACAATGGGCTGAGTACAAGTAATAAGGTATTTGGTCCTCAACAAAGTCTCATGTGGAAAGAGGCCCAATGCGCAGAAGACAATTTCGTGGCCCAAGCTACAGATGCAAACATACACACAGATGTACACAAGTGTAGAAATCAAGGATCCTCTGTAATTATATTTTAGATTGTATAAGTGTACATAAAAATAAAATTTGTTATAGTACAGGAGTAGTGGGTTACATTTACACCTTTATGCCCTAGAATAGAATTGTATATATACATGTACAAATGGTTCAATGAATACAAGAAAAAATTCTCAATATCATCTTAAATTTCATTTATGGTATCAGAGCAGTGAGCTCGATCCAAGCTTCCTTTCAACATCAAAATCATTTTCCTTCACCATTTTCATCTTGTTCATCCAACATGAGTGGTGAAACTGCAAACACAGTCACACAAACTGGAAATGTTACTCCAGTAGACTTCAATAGTCTTTATCTTCTTCATCCTTTAAACACACCTGGGATGAGCCTTGTCAACTCCATCTTTAATGGGAAAGGTTTCCCAGGTTGGAAGAGATCTGTAATGATCTTCCTTTCATCAAAGAAAAAAATGGGGTTCATCAATGGGATTTTGTTAGGTAGATTTTAGTACTGTTTTAGAATGTGTTTTATGGAGTCTTTTGTTAGTGTTTTAGTTATTGTGTGCAGTATTATGCGTGTGTTATGTGTTTTCAGGTTTTAAGCGATTCATAGAGGAATAAGGCGAATTCAAAGGAAATAGGAGGTTATTGAGGATAAAAATGCATAACTGGTCACAAGAAATGAGTCAAAGAAGCCCTGGAAAGTTCGGAAAGCAATTTAAATGAAGTCCGGACGAAAAAGGCTGAAGAGCCATGGCTCACCAACCAGAAGAGCCGCGACGCCCAACAGTAGCATTGCGGCGCCCTACTGGCAGTGAGCAATGATGTTTCAACATCGAATTAGCGCCATGCGCCTAATAGCCGAGTCATGGCGCCGACGACGCCAAGGCAAATAAAACCTAAATTTAACAAGGGCAAAAAGGTCCATTTTGGGGTTTTTTCATGATATATATTTGAGGAGACGTTTTTCTGAGAAAAAAAGACACTTTGGGAGGCAATAAACAAGAGAACAAGAAGCCATTAGAGACATCTATTGTTCAAGTTCTTTTTCTTTTCTTTACTTTAATTCAGTTCATGTTGGATATTAAGTTAATTAGTTTTCTTAGCATGTCTAGGAGCTAATTATTTTATTAGGGTTTTCCGTTGAATCACTTGAAACTCTATTATGATTTAATACATTGCTAATGTTCTTCTTCATCTATTAAAATCTATTCAACTTGCGTTTATTGAATGATAATTAATTGGCCATTACTTTTCATTATCTATATGAGTTCAAATCGAGATCTGAAAAGAGAGATTTGAATATGCTATAGTTGATTCGACGTAGGTTTAATCTTGAACGACAGTATCACGATTGCCTGCGTAGCATGTTAGCTTATTGATCTTAATACTCCTATGTGGTAGAACCTATCATAGAAATATAGAAAGTTCCCACTTAGGTTGAGTTTTTATATATCCTAACTGGAATATAGAACATCTCAGTTAACCTGTTATCTTAATAAGAAGAAGAATCGTTAGTCTTGCATTAATGAATGATAGAGTGAAAAGTCGATGAGATTGGAAACCCTAATTCATTCATTACTAAATTAAACTTCGTGTGTTCTCATTGCTATTTTATTCTAAAAATTCATGTTAGTTTGTTAATTATTTAGTTAGAAATCATCACTTATATTTGTTAGCCAAATAGAAACTAAAGATTAGTTAATTGGTACTTGATAAATCAGTCTATGTGGACGATACTCGGTCTTACCAAAATTTATTACTAATTGCGATACGTACACTTGCGTAGCATCTAGAGATAACGCAATAAGTTTTTGGCGCCGTTGCCGGGGACTGAAGTATTATCAATATCAAGTTAATTAATCTTATGTCTAATTTGGTTGTTCCCTGAACATATATTTTTTATCTGCGTGTAGTGTTTGTGATCATTTTCCAGGTAGCTTTGGTATATGCGAAGCAAAAGATGAGCAGACAACCTTGTCCCTCTGAATCCTGGGATTGAGAAAGCGTGCAGGCAGAACCGAAAGAACAACGGAATAGCTGATCTTTCAACTGAGGATATGGAAAATTGCAACAATAATGATGGGTTGAATAGAGGGGTGCCAGAAATGGTGCAGGAGCAAGCTCAGAATACCGCTGTGAGATGCTTACGGGATTATATACTTCCAACCATAACAGGAGTGCAGACTTGTATAAGGCCACCAGCTATGGAGGCAAATAATTTCGAGATCAAGCCATCAATCCTGCAGATGGTCCAGAACACATTTCAGTTTGGGGGTTTGCCCTCTGAAGATCCACATATGCACTTGGCCAATTTCTTGGAGTTATGTGCAACATTAAAATACAATGGTGTGACTGATGACGCCATTAGATTGAGGCTCTTCCCATTCTCACTAAGGGACCGAGCCAAAAGCTAGTTGAACTCTCTGCAAGCTAACTCCATCACTACGTGGCAAGACTTAACTCAGAAGTTTCTTGCAAAATTCTTCCCTCCATCAAAGGCTGCGAAGTTAAGGGGAGAAATGAACAATTTTTATCAGCTCGATGGAGAGTCTTTGTATGATGCTTGGGAGAGGTTTAAGGAGTTGCAAAGGAGGTGTCCTCATCATGGGCTTGAGCAATGGATGTTAGTCCATAATTTTTACAATGGGTTGTGTGGTACGACCCGTACCATAATTGATGATGCTGCTGGAGGGACATTCATTAGCAAGAGTCCTAATGAGGCATATGAGCTGTTGGAAGATATGGCAATAAATAATCCTCAGTGGTCCGATGAAAGACCGACCAACTGCAGAAATGTGGCTGGAGTTCATGAGCTAGATGTCATCACCGCATTAACTGCTCAAGTTGCTTATTTAACAAAGCAATTACAACAGAATACTATGTCCGTGAATGCTGTTCAGATGAGACTTTGTTGAGGACAAGCTCAGGTTCAAGCAGTTGGAAATTTTCAGAGGCCTTACAACAACCCATTCTCCAACACTTATAATCCTGGGTGGAGGAATCACCCTAATTTTCATGGAGAAACAGCCAGAACCAGCAGCCACAATACCAAGGGCAGTAGCAACAAAACAATCAACAACAGCCCATGAGTCAAGCTTAATCATTTTAGCAACCCAAACCACAAGTTCAACAAGCTGAACCTAATGAATTGCAATCATCTTTGTTAACTCTCACTAATTCCCAGACTCAGTTCATTACTGAAACAAGATCTTTTATCCGAAATCTGAAAACACAAGTGGGTCAGCTAGTGAATATGTTAAACAACAAATCGCAGGGGAATCTCCATAGCAATAGTGTTGTAAATTCGAAGAAGCAATGCCATGCTATAAATTTGAGAAGCGGTAAGCAAGTTGAACCAGTTGCACCTCTACCATCTGCAGAGAAAACAGACAAATTGAGTGAGACAACTAATTCAAAGAAGGAGGGGGTTACTGAAAACCACCCCACGGTGGAGAAGGCACCAGCAGCAGTGAGTAATGAGCCTCAAATCAGAATTTCGTACCCGCAGAGGCTTAGAAAGAATTCTTTGGATAAACAATTTTTCAAGTTTTTAGAAATATTCAAGAAGCTGCACATAAATATTCCCTTTGCTGAGGCCTTAGAGCAGATGCCCAGTTATGTCAAATTCATGAAAGAAATTCTCTCTAAAAAGAGAAAAATGGGAGATTATGAGACTGTGGCATTAACTGAAGAGTGCAGTGCCATTCTGCAAAAGAAGCTTCCCCAGAAGTTGAGAGATCCAGGGAGCTTCACTATTCCCTGCACTATCAGTAATTTTGAATGGCAGCATGCACTGTGCGATTTGGGGGGAAAGTATCAACCTGATGCCATTATCTGTTTTTCGCAGACTTGGTTTGGGTGAAGCTAGGCCTACCACAGTTACCTTGAAGTTAGTAGATCGATCACTCAAGCATCCACAGAGAATTATTGAGGATGTGCTAGTTAAAGTGGACAAATTCATTTTTCCTGCTGATTTTATTGTCCTTGACATGGAGGAGGATGCTGATGTGCCCATAATTCTTGGGTGACCATTTTTAGCCACGGGGCAAGGACTTATAGATGTTCAGAAGGGTGAGTTGAGACTCCGAGTGCAGGGCGAATAGGTGGTCTTCAATGTATTTAGAGCAACAACTTACCCGAGAGCAAGTGATGACTGCTTTTCCATTGATGTAATTGACCAAGTGATTGCTGAGGAAAGCTTCAAGAGTACTGATCCTCTTGAAGTAGCATTAATACAATACGAAGACAAGGAGATCAGGCCTTCAATTGAGGCGCAAAGGAGGTTGAATCACAACTATGAAGGAAGTGATGAGAAAAAAGATCCTGAAATGAAGAGGAAACATGCATCCGGCTAAATGACGTTAAACGACAGCGCTATTGGGAGGCAACCCAACATTTTAAAATATGTTATTTTGTTTTGTCTTGTTTTGAACAATCTCACTGTCCTGTTGTTTCTTGTTTTGTGTTGTTTATGATTAGGTGAATTGTAAGTTGTCCTCCTCAGTACCCGCCCTAGTAGCCACCGCCACCACCATTCTAAATCGCTTAGTTGCAGTTTTTTGTAAGTCTTCGTACTATTTCTTTACTTATCACATTGGGGGAAATGTGTTGAATAAGTTTGGGGGAAAGTCTTACTGTATTTGTGTTAATAGTGTTAATTATTTATGTTCAGTTGTTTGTTTATTGTTAGTGTCTTAGTTTTAATGTCAGCGCTTGAGTGCCTTGTGTCAATGAATCAAGTTGATAATAATATCCCATGAGATTGAGTGTACACATGTGATAGAGTTGGATGAAATTGATAGCCATGAAATGCATAAATCTGTGTGCATAAGTTGGATAGGGCTTGCGTTTCTTTTAATTATTAATAAGTATGAAAACTTGATCATGATTGGTGATTTTCTTGTACTTAAATATTGGTTTTGCATGATTAAATTTTGGTTTGAGGAAAGATGGTGGAAAGTCCTAGAACTTGCGTGCTTGCTATTTGAGACGAAATCATAGATGATGCATGCGTAAGAAGATGATTTAGGACATTTTTGGAATGATTGAGCCTTTCAAGCCACCCTTGATTACATTAACCCCTAGTTACCCTCTTTGAGCCTTAAGTAGCCCTTCTTTGATTGACACATATTCTGAGCCTACTTGAAACCCTTTACAAATATTTTCTTTCCCTTGAATTCCATGAGCATATAAGTATATGAGTGGGGGATTGACAATTTGTAATTGGTATAAAAATCCTACTGATTCTTGAGCATGTGTTGTCTAAATTAGTGGAGAATAGTAAGTTAGCAAACATATAGAATTTTAGCCTGATGGAATGTTGGTGAGAATTCATTGTGCATAAGCTAATATTGAATATTTTGTTATTTCAATAATCATGGTTGAGTGGTCATATGCATTAATAACTTTAAGAAAATTTGAGGATTATCCGACTTGAAATTCTAGATAGCAAATTAGTTGCTAGAATGTTTCGGAAGATTTTATTGCATGTTGTTCATGATCTTCGAGCCATAATCCATTGTGGTTGACTTGATTCATTTTTTAGAGTTTGTGTGTTTTTCTTTTTAGGATGTCTAGAGTTCTTTACTCGAGGACGAGTAAAGTTTAAGTTTGGGGGTGTTTGTTAGGTAGATTTTAGTACTATTTTAGAATGTGTTTTAGGAGTCTTTTGTTAGTGTTTTAGTTATTGTGTGCAGTATTATGCGTGTGTTATGTGTTTTCAGGTTTTAAGCGATTAAGAGAGGTATAAGGCAAATTCAAAGGAAATGGGCGGTTATTGAGGATAAAAATGCATAACTGGTCACAAGAAATGAGTCAAAGAAGCCCTGAAAAGCTCAGAAAGCAATTTAAACGAAGTCCGGATGAAAAAGGTTGAAGAGCCGCGACTCAACAACCAGAAGGGCCGCGACGCGATGCCCAACAGTAGCGTTGCGGCGCCCTACTGGCAGTGAGCAAGGATGTTTCAACATCGAATTAGCGTCGCGACACTCTAATAGCTGAGCCACGGCGCCGACGACGTCAGTGCAACGAAAAACCTAAATTTAATAAGGGCAAAAAGGTCCATTTTGGGGGTTTTTTCATGATATATATTTGAGGAGACGTTTTTCTGAGAAAAGAGGACACTTTGGGAGGCAAGAAATAAGAGAACAAGAAGCCATTAGAGACATCTATTGTTCAAGTTCTTTTTCTTTTCTTTACTTTAATTCAGTTCATGCTGGATATTAAGTTAATTAGTTTTCTTAGCATGTCTAGGAGCTAATTACTTTATTAGGGTTTTTCGTTGAATCACTTGAAACTCTATTATGATTTAATGCATTGCTAATGTTCTTCTTCATCTATTAAAATCTATTCAACTTGCGTTTATTGAATGATAATTAATTGACCATTACTTTTCATTATCTATGTGAGTTCAAATCGAGATCTGAATAGGGAGATTTGAATATGCTATAGTTGATTCGACGTAGGTTTAATCTTGAACGACAGTATCACGATTACCTGTGTAACGTGTTAGTTTATTGATCTTAATCCTCCTATGTGGTAGAACTTATCATAGAAATATAGAAAGTTTCCACTTAGGTTGAGTTTTTATATATCCTAACTGGAATATAGAACATTTCAGTTAACCTGTTATCTTAATAAGAAGAATAATCGTTAGTCTTGCATTAATGAATGATAGAGTGGAAAGTCGAGGATATTGGAAACCCTAATTCATTCATTATTGAATTAAACTTCGTGTGTTCTCATTGCTATTTTATTCTAAAAATTCATGTTAGTTGTTAATTATTTAGTTAGAAATCATCACTTATATTCGTTAGCCAAATAGAAACTAAAGATTAGTTAATTGGTACTTGATAAATCAGTCTTTGTGGACGATACTCAATCTTACCGAAATTTATTACTAATTGCGATACGTACACTTGCGTAGCATCTAGAAATAACGCAACAGATTTGCAAAGCACCAGATCTTAATTCTTCAGAATTAAGTAGTGGAATTGTTGTACTGATATAATGGCTTTCTGGTTATTGAACTCACTCTCTAAGGAGATTAGAGACAATGTCATTTTTCTAAAAACAGCTAAAGAACTCTGGGATAGCTTTGAACATAGATTTGGAAAGTGCAATGGGGCGAAACTCTTTCACCTGCAGAAGAAACTTAGTATGTTAGTACTGGAATCCACATATGTATCAGGATATTTCACAAAGATCAAAAGAATTTGGGATGAATTGAATTCTTTAAACTTAGATATAATAAGTAGCTACAACTATATTTGTGATGGGAAGAGTAAACTGGAAAAATCTCTACAAGACCAAAGATTGATACATTTTTTAATGGGATTGAATGATGTCTATGGTGATGATGAATCATCTACCTGACATAGTCTACTCATATTCCCTTATATTGCAAGATGAGAATCAAAGAGAGATCTATGCAAATGCACAGATTCTCAGTGATCCAGCAACATTCATGGTTACAAACAAAGGGAGAAATGTTCAAATATATGTGAGTTAGGCTTACAAAAATTCATATCAAGCCCCAAAACCAGGAGGGTACACTCAAAATCAAGGTAATGGACTAAAAAACTTTAAAGAAAAAAGAGCAAAATACAACCCAAATGTGAATTGTACATAATGTCAAAAGATAAGGCATGTTGAGTTTGATTGCTACAAGTTACAAGGTTTTTGTGAGGATTTTGTTTTCACAAATCAGAGAGGGTACCAAAATGACGTGTTCAGCAATTCAAGAGGATATCAAAGTCAAATCAAAGCAAATGTAGCTACAGGAACTGATGAAAACCAAGGGACAAACATGAGGAAGAATTAAACAGAAGGAGGAAACCAGTACTTCAACAAAGAATAGTGCACAAAAATTACAAACATCTTCAAATAGTTACAAATGGGCCAAGTAGGATCATCCAATTCAGAAATCCATGCAAATGCAATTGCTGGTTCACTTCTTAAATATTCAGGAACATGTTTTTCAGTTTACGACACTAAAACTTGGATCATAGACTCAGGTGCATCAGAATACATGCGTTCTGATCCATCAACTTTTACCTCTTTAATTGCACTTCCTAAACCTATAAACATCATTTTGCCTACTTGTTTTAGGCTAAGTGTGTACCTATTCAACCCAATCTCACTCTTAGATGTACTTTTTTCCCTTGATTTCAAGTATAATTTGATTTCAGTCAATAGGTTGTGCATTCAACTTCAATGTTATATCTTTTTCACAGTGTCTAAGTGTCTATTGCAGGATATTTCTTTGAAGAAAGTAGAAGTTTTTGGTGAAGTTCAGGATGATCTCTACCTTCGACAACCTAGTGCTTCCAATACTAAGGATCTGTCTAGTCAAAATATTTTTGATTTTTCAAAAGGAAATCATTCCAGTCATGTAGGAAGTCTATCTCATTATCCTATTTCTGCCTTAGCTATTTCCAATGTAAAGCTTTGAAATGTAAGACTTGGGCATTTACCTTTTTCAGTAATGAAGAAATTTAGTATTCATTTCTTTTTCTTCTAATTTTGAATATATGTGTGACATATGCCCCAAAGCAGGACAAACAAGAAACCCTTTTCCTATAAGCCAAATCAAATTCAAAAGAATTTTTGAATTAATACATATAGATACTTGGGGTCCATATAAGCATGCTACTCATGATGGATACAAGTATTTTCTCACTATAATTGATAGTTTTAGTAGAGGAGCTTGGACTTTTCTCTTCACAACTAAGTCCAATATTTTTCCTGTTCTAAAATTATTCCTAAAGATGGTGGAGATGCAGTTTGAGGTGAAAGTCAAGAGCATTATATCAGATAAATGCTCTAGAAATAGAAAGGGGTTCACAAGAAGTAGTTTACTTGGCTGATCAAGGTATATTACATCAAAGAAGTTGTCCCTCAACATAATGAAGTGGTTGAAAGGAAGCATAGACCCCTCTTGGAATTGGCTAGGGATTGTTTTTCCAATCTCATATTCCCATCTCCTTCTGGGAAAAATGTGTGCAGCTTCCCTCATGATAATATTGACTGGGTAAACTATTGATTAGGAACGTGTTCTTTACATCTAAAACTTTGTCTGTTTACAATTTTATTTATTTAAAGCTCTTAATAACAGTGAGTCAGACGTCATGTGAACCAAGCAATTCAATGGAGCATGACCAAAAACAAAAAAGCAATTCAATGGGCAAGTTTTTATGACTAATCAAATTGGTTATATTTGATGAACATTAATTTGAGGTGAATTCTCATTTTATTATTGAATTCTTTATTCAAGTTCCAATAAGATATTGAAATTAATGTAAGACCAACATATAAGCAATAACATGAGTAGTGTAATATTTCTTTTTACCAATTATGTTGCCTTTCAAATTTCGCTCTTTTCAGAAAGAAAAAAAAAGTGTAAGTACGTAGGCGAAGACAAACATTTTCACGACTACTTTATTTACCAGGTCCAGAGTTTCTTATCAGTAGATAAAACTTACAATAGTTCAGTTTAATCTTTTTACTTGTTA
Organism: Anisodus acutangulus; assembly: GCA_029783415.1. Taxonomy (NCBI): domain Eukaryota; kingdom Viridiplantae; phylum Streptophyta; class Magnoliopsida; order Solanales; family Solanaceae; genus Anisodus; species Anisodus acutangulus. Next base: position 22,234,372 of record CM056494.1, on the reverse strand, counting down.
ATACTGAACTTGATTAACCATAGTGGTGGGAGAAAGGAGGCTTAATTTAAGTTAACTGATGACTAAGGAGACATACATTTAGTTTGTTACTGGGAGTTCCCATTAGACAATGTGTTACGTTAAATACCATGTTAGCACTAATATTCCTACTTATCCAATAAATTATAATCAAAGCATGCCGTATATTGACATAGTTATTATAACCTTTATTTGGTCCATGTCCAATCAGTACTATATTGCTGCTTAAACTTCTATAAAAAGCACCGTGCCAGTTCATGAGGAGTGAGGATGATTCAAGCTAATCTTCCCTTCTAAATTCTCAAATGCGTTCACAAGTCACCACCAAATATAACAATCATAGAAAGCAAAATTCTACAGATTTGGTCCTGTACCCTGATATTATTTTAAGTTTAATCATTTGCGACAAAAATTAGTATAAATTTTTTCAATAAGCAAAAAGTGTTTATAATAGTAGAAATTTTGGGGCGTTTGTAGCCCATATTTATATATAAACACCTTTTATACAACGTTGATACATTATGTGTAATACTTTCCCAGGTATAATGTTGTATATTATCATATAATGTTGTATAATATAGTATATTGGGATACGTGGCGTTACTTTATGTTGGGCTGTATTTTTGAAAATTTTGCAACAAAATAATTAGGTTCTTCTTCTTTCCTGGGGAGGCAATTAGTCTATTAGATTTGCATTTATTCTGATTTTTGATCAGCTAATTAGTTGCTGACAAAATTATATTGAATACATATCTTTTTGTTTTCTTTACTTTGGTGCTTATCTTTTGTATTATAAGAATTTAAAACAAGATGGTGGCTGCTATAATTAACAATAGTGACTGGGAAACAATTAGGAACACGTTATTTTCAACTAACGTCCCGTTTTATCTTCCCTAATTTAAGCTCTTAGCAATAGTGATTCGGACATCACGTGAACCAATTAAGCAATGCAATACTACATTTTTATGACTAATCAAATTGGTTGTATTTGATGGACATATACTTGGCGTTTCTTTATTTCTTTTTTTACTCTAAATAAAACTGGTCAAACTTATAATTAAGTTTTGTCATAGTTCAGATGTCCCATTTCAGTTGTACAAAGCATGTGGCTTTAAGATTAGGCACCATATAAATTTATCTCGGAGGTATTAGTTTTTTACCAAGCATGATTTTGGAGGATTTATGAATAAAATGAGTATTTAAAAGTATCGGAAAAAGGTATCAAATGAAGCAGTCAGTTAAGTACTTGAGACACATGCATGTGAATTGAATATAGACTTAATTAGTTCAAAAATCCAAATTATATCCTTTGAACATATGTGATAGAAGACGGTATATCATAGGGCCGGTTTTTGTATATTATTTTACCATATTTATAGAATCATTGTACAAGTGTAATTATGGTATTAGTCTTGTATTAGGAAAATCTATTAGAATTATAGTAGGAAAAAAAGTAGAGTTATTTTTCATATTTAGGAATTGTATATTTGTATATATACCTCTTCAATTAATGAAAATAATTAAGGGATTATTCTCTTTCATGGTATCAGAAGTCTAGGGCAAAAATACCTTCTCCCAAAACCTTCCGCTGCCCTCTTCCTTCTCGGAAACCGAGAGACAGGCCGCCGACCAATAATTTCCTTTCGTTTTCTCTCCCAAATTTTTCTTTCAAATCCCTCATTCTCCTCTTGTTCTTTCGTCATGTCTACCTCAAAGAACACGCTTTATCCTGCCCTTACTGTCTCCAACATCAAGAACCACATCCCTATCGTTCTTGAGATGTAAAACGTCTAATACACGACGTGGGCAAAATTATTTAAAGTTCACGCACGCTCGCAGCAAGTCCTTTATCACATCATCCCCTCGGATACATGCAAGGAGAAGGTGCCTACCGCCGCTGATGACAATGTGTTATGGATGACTCTTGATGCTACAGTCCTCTAGTGGATATATTCCACTATTACTACGGACCTATTGCAGATGATTATTGAACCCGGCGCCACTGCGATGGAAACTTGGGATAGGGTGCGTGATATCTTCCAAGATAACAAAAATTCCCGTGCCGTCACTCTTGAACATGATTTTTTCCATGTCACTATGGAGGATTTTCCGAATGTCTCAGCCTATTATAAAAGGTAAAAGGAATTGGCGGATCAACTCAAGAACGTTGGTGCGCCCGTCATAAATGATCGTCTTGTTCTTCAGATGGTTGCAGGTCTATCCGAGGATTATAATGGCGTTGAGACGCTTCTTCATCAAAGTAATCCTCTTCCACCGTTCTACCAGACCCGTTCCATGCTCACAGTAGAAGAGGCCGATTTGGCTAAAAAGGCGACTACCGGAGCTAATTCTGTCATGATGATGGCCACGTCCGCTGACCCTCACTCCTGCTCGGATAATTCTATCCAAAATAGTAACTACGGTGGTAGGAGCAGTGGCGGCGGTGGCGAACGTGATGGCAGTGGGCTAGCTAGGCCACAATACCATTGGCCACATCCTTGGGCCAATACAAACTGGCAGTAGGGTTGCTAGGTCGCTGGCCCAACATAGCCTATCTAGGATTTCCAGCCTATCCAGCGAATTGGGCTGTCTAGAGGCCCAATTCCCAGTTCTAGACCTCCCAGCCCAAGTAGCCGGTTGGGACTTGGCAGCAGGCTGGCCTCAGCAGGCCATCGCTGCTACTGGCCTAGTTTCTGGTTCGACACCTACGGATATTGAGGCCGCGATGCATACACTTGGATTAAATTCCCCGAACACAAATTAGTATATGGACACTGGAGCCACTTCTCATATGACGTCCAGGCAAGGTACCCTCTTGTCTTATTTCAATTTGAGCAATAATCGTGGCATAATTATTGGTATTGGCAATTCAATTCCAATTTGTGGTTATGGTCATAAAAATTTGTCTCCCCACCCCCCACATCCACCTCTAGTCCTAAAAATGTCATTCATGCCCGTCACTTAATTAAAAATTTGGTATTTTCCCAAAAATTCACCACTGATAATTGAGTTTCTGTTAACTGTGACCCCTTTGGTTTTTTTGTGAATGATTTCACGACGGGGATACCTCTAATGAGATATAATAGTCGGGGAGAGCTTGATCCAATCACCACCACCGCCATTTCTATGAGTCAAGCCACTTCATCAATATTTGCCACCCTTGCTCCTTCTTTGTGGCATATACATTTGGGTCATCCGGGGTCGTTTATTATTTCTTCTCTTCAAAATGAAAATTGTATTGATTGTAAGATACACGTATTACTCATATTTGTCCTTCTTGTCAATTAGAGAAACATGTTAGATTACCTTTGTAGCTTCTTCTTCTAGTACGTTGATGACTTTTGACATTATTCATAGTGATTTATAGACATCTCCCATTTTAAGTTCTTTGGGCCATCGTTATTATGTGTTATTCTTGGATTATTATTCTAATTTTTTGTGGACCTTTTCTTTGTCTAAAAAGTCTCAAGTTTTTTCAACCTTCTTAAAATTTAGAGCATTCATCCATACCCAATTTGAATGAAAAATTAAAAATATTCAATGTGATAATGGAAGGGATTATGATAATGGGCCGTTTCGAAAATTTTGTGACACTAATGGAATCTCTTTTCGATTTTCTTGTCCTCATACGTCCTCACAAAATGGGAAACTGAAAGAAAAATTTGTACCATTAATAATATTTTCCGAACATTGCTAGCCCATGGTTCATTACCTCCTTATTATTGGCATAATGCATGATAAATGGCTACCTACCTCCTTAATATTCTCCCTAATAAATAATTCGCATATCAATCCCCACTTAAAATTCTTTACAACAAAGATCCCTCGTATTCTCATCTTAAGGTGTTTGTGCTATCCATTTTTTTTCATCCACTACAATTAACAAACTTCAAGCCCGATCTACAACTTGTGTATTTTTGGGTTATCCGTCTGATCATCATGGTTACAAATGTTTTGATTTATCTTCATATAAAATCATAATTAGTCGCCATGTTATTTTTGATGAAACCCAATTTCTGCTAAATTGTATAATTATGTGTCTAGTTCTTATAATTTTTTGAATGATGAGATCTCCCCGTATATCATCCGTCATTGGGCCCAACAATCCCGTGACCCCATCCTATTCTCTACTGAATCAACCACTGTTTCTCGGCCAGCAGGCTCATTGCCTGCTGACCCAATTACTTTCCTTCCAGGTTTGTTACTCTGCCAGCAGGCCTATTGCATGCTGGTCCAAACACCTGCAGTACCGTTGAATTTTCCAGGAAGCATGTTCCAGTTTCTGGGCCAGCAGGCCCATTGCCTACTGGCCCAACTCCGAATTCCGTCAGTCCCGTATTTTCGCAGCAGGCTCACTGCCTACTGGCCATTTCCGAGAACCATCCCAGTCAATTTTTACTTTGAGTCAAGGGCCCGTTACTCGTATCCAATGGGGTATTTTTAAACCAAAATGACATTTTAATCTTCATTCTAATGTCACTAAATCACCCCTACCACGTAACCTAGTGTCTGCCCTTCATGACCCGAATTGGAAAATGACCATGGATGATGAATATAATGCTCTTATTGAAAATAAGATATGGGAGTTGGTGCCCCATCTGCCTGGTGTTAATATTATTCGTTCTATGTGGATTTTTACTCATAAAGAAAATTCTGACGTTTCTTTTGAGAGGCATAAGACCCGTTTTATAAGTGAAGGTAAAATTCAACATGTTGGGGTGGATTGTGGAGAAACATTTGGTCCGGTGGTCAAATCGGCTATCATTCGCACTGTTCTCAGTCTAGCTCTCTCGAAAGCATGGCTCATTCATCAGTTGAACGTGAAAAATGTTTTCTTACACGGTGATCTCAAGGAGACAGTATACATGCATTAATCCTTGGGTTTCATAGACCCAAATTATCCTAATCATGTATGTTTACTCAGGAATTCCTTACATGGGCTTAAGTAGGTCCCACGAGCTTGGTATAAGAGATTTGCAGATTATGTGTCTTCTATTGAGTTTTCTCACATCCGGTTTGATCATTCTCTGTTCATCTATCATCATGGTACTTCTCTGGAATACATTCTGTTATATGTAGATGATATTATATTGATTGCCTCATCTGATAATTTGTGCAAGTCTATCATGACTTTTCTCAGTTCAAAATTTACTATGAAAGACTTGGGGCCCTTGAGTTATTTTTTGGGTATAGCTGTCACCCGTCATGCATATGGTCTATTTTTATCACAGAGGAAGTATGCGGCTGAGATTATTGAGAGAGCTGACATGTCATCTTGTAAGTCCTATTCTACTCCGGTTGATACCAAACCGAAGCTGAGTGCTACTTCTAGCACACCATATGAAGATCTCACCCACTATCGTAGTCTTGCAGGGGCTCTTCAGTATCTTACTTTCACGAGACCATATATTAATTATGCAGTATAGCAGGTGTGTTTATTTATGCATGATCTGCGAATTGAGCACATGCATGCACTCAAACGCATTATACGATACATACATGACACGCTTGATTATGGATTGCATTTATATCCATCCTCTGTCCCTACTCTCATGTCTTATACAGATGCTGATTGTGGTGGATATCCAGATACCATACGTTCAACATCTGGTTAGTGTATGTTTCTTGGTGATAACTTGGTCTCTTGATCGGCAAAACGCCATGCTAATTTATCGTGATCCAGTGTAGAGGACGAGTATCGAGGAGTAGTCAATGTGGTGTCTGAGTCATGTTAGATGCGTAATCTTTTATTAGAACTTCACTTTCCTATTCAGAAAGCTACATTGGTCTACTGTGATAATGTTAGTGCCGCATATCTCTTTGGGAATCCGGTCCAACATCAGCGCACTAAACATATTGAGATGGATATTCACTTTTTTTGCGAAAAGGTAGTTCGTGGACAAGTACGTGTCTTGCATGTCCCTTCAAGGTACCAAATTGCTGACATCTTTACTAAGGGTCTTCCCTTGGTTCTGTTTGAAGATTTTAGGGACAGTCTCATCGTACGACAACCGCCCGCTATGACTGTGGGGGTGTGATAGAAGACGATATACACGGACAAACCGTGTATATCATAGGGCCGGTTTTTATATATTGTTTTACCATATTTGTAGAATCATTGTACAAGTATAATTATGATATTAGTCTTGTATTAGGAAAAGCTATTAGAATTATAGTAGGAAAATGTAGAGTTATTTTCCATATTTAGGAATTGTATATTTGTATATATACCTCTTCATTAATGAAAATAATCAAGGAATTATTTTCTTTCAATGTGTATTCAAAAATTAATATTTATGCTAACTTCATTTCATTTCAGACTTTCATAGTTGCACACAGGGGCGGATTTAAGTTTAAAAAATGGGGCACATGAACCCATGTTTATTTCAAAAAATTAAATATTTTATGTATATATTTTCTAAAATTGATCTAATATTATCTCATGACAATCATGCTATAAAAAGACTAAAATGCATTTAGTTGAATACTGAGTTATTTAGCCCAAGGATGACGGTTTGATTCCTATTTAGTTCTATTGTATTGTTATTGGTATTTTATTTGCAAAAAGACAAAGAGTATACTGTAGATAAAATTTCCAAAGGGAAGTTTAAAATTAAATTTTAGGAGGGTTTGCAAGTAAGTCCTTGAATTTATCTTTCACTTGAAAACACCTCAAGATATGAATACCGAATACCGCTTGATACATGATCTTGAAGTCTTAATAACAATTATAACGAATTTTAGCTTCTAAAGAGTTATATTATTTATCATAAAATTACTTGTGTCTATGCTAAACAATAGCATAAAGACGAGGTTCCACACATTTAATTTGGAGATCATGTTGAGTTATACAGTTGATGTAGGAAGTCAACCATAATTAGTTGACTGAGAATTACTCTAAAGAATAAGAGTTCTATGATTGTAGAAACTATTAGAATATTATCATTATCGATATTATTATTAATGTGGTATCATTGTATATATGGTAAGAAGTAAGAAGATTATTAGGGATTAGTAATTAGGAAGATTAGTAGGGATTGTTATCAATTAGGAAGATTAGAGGCTTGATTTTCTCTAATCATTAATAATATATTGTGTATATATTTTACCATATATGGAAGAATAGATTGGGGAAAATATTTCTTCTATTATGGTATCAAGAGCCTAAGAGAAAGATCAAATTTTTTTCTTTCTTATCAATTTTCGTCCAAAATCCTACCATTGGCCAAAAATAATTTTTTTTCTCTTTCTCCTTCATTCTTCTCAAATTTTCATCCAGAACCCTTCTTGACCGAAATTTTTTGAATATTTTGTTTTACTCTCCATTATTGTTCCTCATTTTTGTTACATCAAACTAACAATGTCTGAATCCAAATCCCTTTATCATCCAGCTTTCGCCGTTTCAAACATAAAAACACATATTTTCATCACTCTTGAGATGAAAAATGTTCATTATGCAACATGGGCAGAACTATTCAAAATATGTTGCCGCTCTCACCGGGTTATTCATCACATAATTCCACCGGCAAATCACAAAGGGAAGGAATCATTGATAGGTGATGACTTGGAATTGTAGGAAACTCTTGATGCTACAGTTCTTGGATGGATTTACGCATCAATCTCTTCAGATTTGTTGCACACAATAATGGAACCAGATTCCACTGCAAAGGAGGCTTGGGATCGCTTGCGGGACATTTTTCAAGATAATAAAAATTCTCGCGCCGTGACATTGGAACAATAATTCTCCATCATAGATAAGGCGGATTTCCCAAATGCATCGGCATATTGTCAACGTCTGAAGATTTTGTCAGACCAACTTAAAAATGTTGGTTCGCCAGTCACCAACAACTGATTAGTCCTACAATTGGTTGCGGGGCTTACCGATGCCTATAGTGGTGTGGGAACGCTCATTCGCCAAAGTAATCCACTACTCCTATTCTATCAAGCACATTCCATGTTAATTCTTGAAGAGGCGGGGTTTGCGAAAAGGCAGCCAAAATTCCAAATTCGAGTTTTGTTTCCACCAATAATAATTCCATGAATTTTGAACAACAAAACCGAGGACAAAAAAGATGAAATGGTAATAAAAACCGGAATGGTAATAACAGAAATAACAAAAATGGTGGAAATAAAAATTTCGGCGGCAGCGGTGGTGGTGGACAAGGCGGCAGAACCAACTCCGGGGGACAACAGGGGCAGCACAGGCCACTGGGCCTGGCAGTGGCCGTGGGCTGCACCGCCCAGTCCATTCCCAACTGGAAACTGGGCCAGGACAGCCTACAGGCCCACTGGCCAGCCCAGTGGTTACTGCCCCAACTTTCAGCGTTCTGGGCCACCAGGATTTGGGCCACGGCAGAATGCAAATTCCAGCAGCAGTTCAGTGGCAAATGGGCCACTGCCGACCAAGTGGTAGGAGGCCCACTCGGTTGTAGCCCACCCAACAGTTATAGAGTCCGCAATGCACACTCTCAGACTTATTCCACCAGATTCATATTGGTATATGGATTCCGGAGCGACGTCCCATATGACGTCCTCCCAAGGTAATCTCTCATCCTATTTTAATTTGAGCCATGATAATAGAATAATTATCGAAAATGACTATTCAATTCCAATAAAAGGGTATGGTTCTAGTAAATTGTCACCATCAAACCCACCACTTATTTTAAAGAATGTCCTTCATGCTCCTAAATTAATCAAAAACTTGGTCTCTGTTAGAATGTTTACTACGGATAATTAGGTATCTGTTAGTTTTGACCCTTTTGGATTTTCCGTGCATGATTTTCAGACGGAGAAACTTCTCATGAGATGTGATAGCAAGGGGGAGCTCTATCCAATAAATCCACCATATCAACATTCCAAGTTTCAATCCACCTTTGCAACCTTGGCACCATTTTTATCGCACCAACGTTTGGGACATTCGGGAGAGTCTCTTTTGGCCTCTCTTAAACAAAATAAATTTATTTCTTATACCCAAACACGGACTCTAAATAAGTGTCATGCTTGTGCGCTTGGTAAACATGTTAAATTGCCGTTTATTTCTTCAATTTCGTGCACTCTTATGCCATTTGACATTTTACATTGTGATCTTTGGACATCACCTATTTTGAGTTCTTCGGGTCATAGATATTTTTTACTCGTACTAGATGACTACTCTAATTACTTGTGGACATTCCTTTTGTCAAAAAAATCACAAGTGTTTTCCACTTTTCTCACATTTAGAACATTCGTCCGAACTCAATTTGAACGTGAGCATTGCAGCCTAGCAGGAGCATTGCAGTATTTCACATTCACAAGGCCTGATATTACTTATGCAGTGCAATAAGTGTGTATTCATGCATAATCCAATGGAGGAACATATGCATGCTCTAAAACGCATTGTGCAATATATTCAGGGCACTCTCGAGTATGGATTACATCTATGTCCGTCCTCCGCTTCCAAACTTGTCACTTACGCAGATGCAGACTGGGCAGATTATCCGGACACCAGACGCTCCACCTCTGGTTATTGTGTCTTCCTCGGTGACAATTTATTCTCATGGTCCTCAAAAAGACAAGCCACAGTTTCACGCTCAAGTGCTGAAACAGAATATCGTGTTGTTGCCAACGTTGTGTCTGAATCATGTTGGATTAGAAATCTGTTACTTGAGCTTCATTGTCCTATTCCAAAAGCCACACTAGTATACTGTGATAATATTAGTGCTATCTATCTATCAGGGAACCCAATCAATCATCAACGCACTAAACATATTGAGTTAGATATTAATTTTGTTCGTGAGAAGGTGGCTCGCGGACAAGTGCGAGTGTTATATGTCCCAACACGTCATCAAATCGCAGATATTTTCACAAAAGGACTTCCGCTGGTATTATTTGAAGATTTTCGGGACAGCCTCAGCATTCGCCGCCCTCCAGCTTTGACTGCGGGGGAGTGTTAGAATATTATCATTATTGATATTATTATTGTAGTATCATTGTATATATGGTAAGAAGTAAGAAGATTATTAGGGATTAGTGATTAGAAAGATTACTAGGGATTGTTATCAATTAGGAAGATTAGAGGCTTGATTTCCTCTAATCATTAATTATATATTGTGTATATAATTTGCTAATAGATTGGGGAAAATATTTCTTCTATTAGAAACAACACATGATTTGAGCTTTCTAAGTTTTAACTCCCATAAGAAGAATGGAGGTGAAGTAAGATCGGAGATCGGACGAAATTGTAATGCGTATATGTGGATATTTCATTCTTCGAGTATGTATACTTGTTTCAGGAAAATGATATAATAGATAAATATGCATCCTAGAGAACTAAAATAGGATGAATTTGTTACGTACGTCCAAGTTAAATTTTGCCATGTCAAAGTACTTCTTTACAGAGTTCTGGAATTACTTGTGGGTCAAATGTTATTGTTTTTAATATTTTAACATTATTTAATCGCATGTTCATTACTGGTTTCACCACATACGTACTTCTCTATTGAACTTACCTTAGGCACTTTAATTGAAACAAGTGGATTTAATTCCCCTTCTTGTACTCTCCGCCGCGTGACAAATGACAATGCGATGCATCTACTAAATAATGTGTAGTAATTTTTCATAACACCATTACATATGGAAAAAACATAATTTTGTAGTCTTATGTGTCACATAACGTAAAATAATTTATAAATAAATTGAAATTGTAGAAATTGACAAAAAAGAACAGAAAAGGCCACGCCTCTCCATTTTACAATGTACATCACCTCCAAGGTTTTTTTGCCTCTGCCAAAAGGGGAAAAAAAAACGAATAAAGAACAAAGATTTATGTCTTGACTATGGAGCCAAAAATAAAAGACCGAGGCTTTGAGTATAAGAAAAGAAGAAAGTTTTGAAGAAATAGATATATAATTAATATATCAATATTATTTATTATGGTTTTCTTTTAAATTTTTTCTTATTTTCCTTTTTACTCCAATTACCATGCACACATGACACATCACTTAGAAAGTCGTTCTTAGTTCATGCTAATTGGGCCTGGGCTGCAAAGAACATGGGCCGAAAATTGGGCTCCTAACAGAGGAAGACCTCAACACTTGAACTTCCAACGGAGAAACAGCGTGGACAAGCTTGAACCACAGCATCACAATCTGTACAAACACACAAATGCCGACACGGCAAAAGTAGCACCACCGAGGCAACTCGCTTCCTACAACCCTTGCAACTCGGCCTAGTCGACTCAACGACTCGGTCCGGATCAGTGTAAGCCGACTCAGCATCCTCCGCTTCGCCGGCGAAATCTCCGTCCGCGAGGTGCGCATTGCACCCTCCGCCGTTCATGATCGCCTGTTGCAGCTGTTCCTGCAGCGTTGCCGCCGTGAATTCCTCCGCCATCGCCCTTGCCTGCCACGCTTGCGCCTCTGTACTCCACTGCGCTGTACGCGCCTCTAACTCCGCGTTGTGCCGAACCGCTTTCGCTACCTCGGCTTCCTTTTCCTTCAGTTGCCGTGCCATTGTTTCCTCGGCGGTTCCGAGCAGCGCACGATAAAGTGCGCGCCTTTTCTCCTCTAATGTCTGCCTCAATTGCTCTCTCTGCAGAAACAAACAAAAAGTATTATTCATTGCACTACAGAAGAAGTTAGACTAGCTATGAACTTCCTTGCTAAATTGTTATCTATTATTTTTTAACTAGGGAAGTTGTCCTTCACTAGTTACTACTTATCTGTCTCAATTTATGTATGTGTTTCAATTTGGATTTCTAAAGTCAAAACTTTCTAATTTTGATCGTGAATTAGGATATAGAATTTTAAATTTTTTAAAATTAAATTTATATATTTGAAAACGATGTGGAAACTACTATAAGTCACAATTGGCAATTCAAAATATTTGAAAGATATAAGAAAAATTACATTAAAAAAATAATCCTTTGAATCTCGAAATACAAAAATTGCCACGTAAATTGGGACGGAGGGAGTATTTTTTTGTAATGTTAAAATTTATGGCAACATTTTGACATACCTGAACATGGAGGAATTGTTCAATTTCATCGCGTTGCTGTTTGATAATAGTGGACATATCTTCTGTTAATATGGAATAGAAGGCTGATGATTGAGAAGATTGAGGAGAATGAGAGTGTTGTTGTTGTTGCTTATGATACTGTTGCTGCTGTTCTCCGGAAGCTAAACGGAGACCGGTGGAAACAACATTTGGTTGCATATGGAGCTGAGTGAGGTCAATAAGCTGTGGTTGAGATTGCATCGACATTAATGGATTCATTGCTGCTGATGTGCCAGTAGTGGTGCTAATTTCTCTTCTTCTCTTACACGAATGATTAGAACCAGCTGCCATAGCCAAAATAGCATTAAATGATTAACAAAACCTACTTGTATTAAATGATTAACAAAACCATTCAATCAATCAACTAATTGGATTTATTATAGAGTCCCTTGTTTTACCTCCTGTATTGAATAGCATTTGTGTGTGTTCAAGAATTGATCCTCCACCAGGTTGAGGCTGCAGCGAATAATCATCGTTGCCAAGTGGATTCTTTCGTTCTTGTACAGTTCTGCAACCATAAATCAATGAAAATTAATAATGATAAGAGAAGATAAAATTATTTCGGAGGGGGAAGGAAGTGTTATTTGAGGAGGTGTGTAGAATGCAAACCTGTTAAAAAGGTGAACATTTGATGGGTATTGAGCTTGAACGGCCATTGAATAATGAAGTATATGATTAAAACAGAATGGTAGATAGATATATGGAGAAATTAAGGGTGTCAAGTTGAAGATATGTGTAAAGGAATTGTGATATATGGCAATGAAGAGAGATTTTGAGTATTGTTAAAGACTAAAGAGTGGTGAGAAAGGGAAGGCCTAATTAAGGCAAACACATAAATAGCATGAAGGAGAAGAAGATGCCACTAACTATGGAGGCCCAACCAAAGGAAATATCAACAAGTGAAAAAGAATGAGACGAGTATTCAAGGACAAGAAAGAAACTTTTTTCGATTCTTGAGAGAGAAGAAATTGGGAGTTGAATGGATCTTTTTTTTTTTTTATGTTGGAGAAGAAGGCAACCCCATTATCAAGAACACCAACATGACCATGGTGCACCACACTTTGTTTCCACCTAAGAAACTTTTTGCTTTATTTTCTCTCTTTTACTTGCTTGCTTAGCCTGCCTTGATAGCTATGCTAAATGCTTTTTCTAAGCGTATATGGGAGAAAGAGAAGGAGATGCGATCAAAACGAATCAATCCAAAGGGAGAGGGAGATGGCAGCCCTCTCTTATTGTGGTTCCTTGTTTCCTTGCTCTTCTCTTGTTCTTTCGCGTAGGCTTGGCTTTTCTTTCAACACCGAGGGACTCTCGTGTTTCTTATCTAATCAAATTTACTTGTGTGTTTATTATCCTTTTGTAACTTTTACTTGTTTTAAGGTAAAAAGCTTTTCATCCTTTTCTTTTCCTCCCCAATATTTGTGGTATTTTGAATCATCCATACATTACTGTAGTTGACCTCCAAGAAAATTATTAATTACATTCACCACTGCTTTATAAAATTTGTAACAATAACAACATATCCAGTGAAATTCCACAAAATGAGGTCTTGGACCTTACCCCTACCTTGGAAGATAAAAAAGTTTTCGATAGATCCTTGGCACAGGAACTTACAATTCAAATCAGTATAAAAAACATGATAAAGTTGAATGTAAAAAAAGAAACCGTAATCACTACAAAATAATACGATACTCGAAATACAAAAAATAATAGATAATACATAAATTAAAGGACAATAAACTACAAAATTAATAATACGACTACTATATAAAAGGATAAGTAATACAACACTCAACTACTCACTAACCTTCTACCTTAAATTTACAAATTTAAGTAAATATGCAATGCCATCACTCAAATATTTTGATGGTAGATGCAAACTTTTAGTATATATATATATATATATATATATATATATATATATATATATATGGAGAGTAGATGGTGCAGTCACCAAATGTCCAAATAATACATCTGTCCTGTTTGTGTCACTTTTATGCATATATAATATGGACGGACGGAACGATATCGAGTCAAATGTCAATAAGGTGATGTGCATTGTGCGGTGCATTGTTGGGCGTGGAGAAGGTTAGGCGCTGCCGTAGGGATTGTTCCCATTGCTCGCCACCTCTCCTTTCCTTTGGTGTTTTTCATTCCATGTTCGATATTTGTTTTATGGGTTCGATTAATTCAAATTTATACCCTTACTATAAGACTCATTTAGAGAAGAATCGATTCCTATTTGGAATTTATTTCATTTTTAAATTTGAACTCGACATTCTTGATTAAAAATAAAGATATCCAATCTATTCCGCTATACTCTTGGGCGGTCACACCTACTCTTTCTAACCCCCTCTCTCTACTAGAATATAATTACCAAGTCTTCGATCTGAGGTAATACAAAAAAAATGTCTACAATCTTGGTATATGGACCATTATTTAAACCAAAAGACTTGTCCCTTTACATAGAGAAAGGGGATTGGTTTCACCTAAGGGTGACCAGTGGGCCGGGACGGCCCGACCCCGACCCGAGCCCATCCCGAACGCGCCCCGGTCCTGCGTAAAAAAAAAAAAAAAACGGTGGCGGGACTCGAACTCGGGACGGGACAATGTCTCTTCCCGCCAGACCCGAGCCCGTCCCAGGCCCGCCTGACCCGACCTCGCCAGATTTCTCCCCCTTTGCAAATATAACCGTTACACCAACGGCCATTTTAGATTTTGACCGTTGGGCAACAACCATTTTAGGCCTCCCCCCCTCCCCCAACCCTCCTACCCCTTAATATTTATTTTTAACCCATAAGTTATTTTACACTTTAACCCAATTTTTTAACTATAAATAACTCATTTTCTCTTCATCTTTCTCACAAATCTTCCTACAATCTCTCAATATATCTTTCTACAAGTCTACATTGTTTGCTAAATATTCAATTTTATTTATTCATTTGGGAATTAGGAGTGAAGTTGACAACTAGCTTGAGGATCTTCCATCGAGCAAAGTTTCAATTTTCAACCTCTCGATTACACGTACGTTACGTCGACGTTTGGTACATTCGTTCCTTCATTAAATTATTATTGTCTGTTTATTTTATTTAGCGCACTTAATTTTATTATCTTTAATTATTTATTATCATAATTAAAATGGAAGGATTAAAAGATATGTTTAAGGGTAAGGGTAAGGGTGCTTCTTCTAGTAGGGGAAACCAGGGCAATGGTACTTCTTCTAGTCATCTTATTCCTACACATGATGATTTTGTTGATACTCAACATTTTCCTACAATACCATTAGATTTAGACGAGGAGTTATTTTCTGGAACTCAAGAAGACTTTAATTTAGACGATGATCTAGATGATACACCCACTAATGTTGATGACAACACACCCACTAGTGCACCTTCAACTGAAATACCTCTTATTCCCCCTAGTATGAGACGAGGTCCAACAAAACGACCATTAAAATCAGATGCATAGACATTTTTTGATAGGGACGTAGAGAATCAAGTAGCTATATGTAAAATTTGTAAAAATGTTTTAAAATTTAAAACTGGAAAAGGTCACGGGGGGACGGGGGGGTTTAATTAGACACGTAGTAAGTGCTCATCCAGCTAGGTATGCCCAATACCAGGCTTCAAAACCGGGTGCGCAAACGCCCGCTCCATCGGGACAAGGTTCACATGCGATCTTGTCCCGGACCAGAATCTGGTCAAATTAACCTTATGACGGGGGGAATTGTAGGCCCTAAATACAATAAACATAGAGATAGGGAAGCAATATCAAAATTAGTTGCTGTGGAGGGTTTGCCTTTTTCATTTCCTTCATCTCCCGATTTTATTCATTACATTAGAGATATATATAAGCCTGCTTTTAACGGTTTTCCTAGATCAACTGTTAAGAGATATGTATTTAAATTCGCGCATGAATATCAACAGTATTTACATTATTCATTATATCATTTTAATGGCAAAGTATCTATCACGTCTGATATAGGTCGTAGTACTAACGACCATGATTATTTAACTGTAACTTGTCATTGGATAGATATAAATGGTCTATGCAAAAACATATTTTAGCATATAGATATATAGATGATAGGCACACTGGTACTTTTATTGCAGATAATATTTATCAAGTGTGCCATTATTACGGAATAACCGATAAAATTAGGACTATTACATTAGATAACGCTTCTTCTAACAATTACGCAATTACAATTTTAAAAAATAGTTTAACTCCATCTTTTCCAGATCATTTTCATATAAAATGCGCGTGCCATATATATAACTTAATTGTAAAGGATGGTCTATCACTTTTTGAAGACATTCTTAGTAAAATACAATTTGCTATAAACTTTATTTTTAAAAGTAATAAAGTACAACGTAGAAAAGAATATAAAAAAACTTGTCACGATTGTAGACTATCTTATAGAAAAATTCCACAAGAAGTATCCACTAGGTGAAATTATTTATATGAGCAACTACTTGTTGCTTATGACTATAAAATACCTATAACTTTATTTTTTAACTCTCATAATAAAAATCCAGCTGATATGATTTTAGATAGTGATTGGGTAAAAATTTTCGAACTTATTGTATTTTTAGAGAAATTTTTTCAAGCAACAAAAGAATTTTCCGGTATATATTATCCTACTATTTCAACTATGTTGTTTTATATAACTCTAATATTTTTATAACTTAGTGAATATATGAAAAAACCAGCTTATAAGGCAGCTATTAAAAAAATGTTTGTCAAAATAAAAAAATATTTTATTTCTATTCCCACTATTTATATTATTGGTTATGTATTAAATCCTACTATTAAAATAGACGGTACTAAATCACTAATTGAAACTATTTACGTTTGTATAGAAGTACTACCACCTCCAAGTCCCAAAAATCTATATCACCCACCACTTATTGAACAAACTAAAGAAGAAGTGTTGTCTAGCGTAGAACACCAATGCAAAAAAATATATAGATTTTATCAACAAGAAAATGTTAGTAACTTACCGGCTTCCATACAATCTTCTTCATCTTCAACACAACCTCATAAAAGACATGCTGTTTCTGCGGCTAGTATTGAAAGCCTCAGAAATAGAATGTGCGGCCGTACCTCTACTACTAACCAAATTAGCGAGTTGGATATTTTTGTTTTGCAGGGTTCTGTACCATATCAAGAAATTATCAATGAAGATGGACATAAAGACTTGCTGAAATACTGGAGGGGGAATGAGAAGACCTTTCCGAGACTTTCATTGATGGCCCGAGATGTTTTGAACATTCATGCGTCATCAACTGCGTCTGAAAGCGCTTTTTCTGCCGGCAGATATCAAATAGGAGACCATAGACACTCATTAGCCGGAGACATCTTGAAAATTGCAGTATTATTCAGAGATTGGATACGAGCGGAGCGGAGAAGGTGCGGTCAACCGGAGATCAACAAAGAAGAAGATGAAAACTACAACGAAATCTTAACCGAAGGTAGTGGAAGCGACGTGGATCAATTTGACCAACAAATACCAATTCCAACCGAAGAACCACAGGAAATCATCAAGCAATTAGAACAGGTTTTTTTTAGAATGTAATTTTTTTAATTGCAATTTTATTATGTAATTTGCAACTTTTGGACAACACCACAAAGTTGCAATTTAGATTTTAGACAATTGTATTTGTATTACAAAAAAGTCATGTCTATTAAATAATATAAGAGGCACAAAAACAGCATTGAGATGTTTTTATTACACTATCTTATCTTGTTTATTGAGTTTTTTTTATACATATGTTATTTAAAAAAAAAAAAAAAAGGAAAACCCGCCGGACCCCGCCCCGACCCCGACCCCGCCCCGACCCGATACCGACGGGATCGGGATCGGGACGGGACTGGAGCAAGTCCCGCCAGACCCGACCCCAACCCCTTCGCCCGTCCCGCCCCGACCCTGACCCGCTGCACTCGCTGCATCGAGCCCTACTTAATCGACCACCTCTAGTTTCACCTCCAATAGTAATATGTTTCGATGCGTGTGACGGAGGATCCATGGCCTAAAGCAAGATGCCCCTCTCCTTATCTAGTTGTGAAGCCTATGTCACCCTCACCATGATACAAAGTTTATTCCATTTTCTCTTCGTTTCTAGTCATTATTTGCCAAGTGGGTCCCCGAAATATTATGATTCTGAATTTCTGATATTTGGATATTCCTATTTGAGCTAATGAACTCCATTACCAATTACAGATTTCCTTTGGCTATTTGTTACTATTGTGATAGGATGGATGGTATTTAACCACTTTATTAAGTATTTCAATTTTTTGAAAAAAAATGATACACAAGTTTAAAATGGATGATATTTAACCACTTTGTTAGGTGTCAAATGCTATGGGAAATAAGAATAAGAGATGAAATAAATCGAATGTCAATTCTGTTTCAGAATGTCAATTATGTCGTCCGACACCAGTAACAACACTTAGTAAAACAATAACTTTAAAGAGTAAATGCAACGGAATTTAAAGAATACAAATGTTTAAAGTTTTATATATAACTTATGATGGTCAATGACCAAATGTATTGTATATATATTATATACAAAATTACAAATTCCTTTCTTTACAGATTTACAAGATAGAATGAAAAGGAATTAAAAGTTGAAGTCGCGGATGACTTCTGCCTGAAAAATCTAACTAAGTAGACATAGACAAACTTTCATTACAATCGCTCCATACAAAACTAATCTAAAATCTAAACAACAATTGTAATGTTGGACAGAATGTTGTCGACACACTCATGCAACACTTGTGATCCAGATTTCTAAGATGAAATCCCGAGAGCTCTCATGGTATTTTTGTAATCTGATTCTGGATATCGATTCACTGTTGTGACCTCTCTATTTCTAGTGGAGAGTTCCCTTGAAAGTCTCATCGATCGGTTGTGGAGGTTGAGGGAAAGGTGGGCAACTTGTGGTAGATGATTAAGGAGTGAAAATTTCAACTTTGACTTGTTCCTTACTCGACTTCTTCCCCAAGTTTTGACTCTTTCTCCCATGTTTTACACAGCTCCAATTCACTACGCCTAAGTCATTTTTACCTCACAGTAAAATATTACTGCTTACCGTGAAGTAAGACAAAACTGTTTTTCAAAGATGTTGGTCCGAATGTTATGACATTTGTCCCAATATTTTTATGCATTCAAATCAGTACTTCAGAAGATATGTTGGGTCAAATGTCACAACACCAAACCCAATATTAACAATCTCCCCCTTTTTGCATTTCTTCACAAAACACATTACAAATTTAAACTGACTTAGGATATTGAGACAAATGTTTGTCCGACATTTGTGATAAAAAATATCAATGTTATGATCCCCCTTAACCTGCGATGGCTTTCAAGTAATCATGCGTGTACCGAGTCATATGATTAGAAAAGAATAAAGATGTTAGCGCATATATACACATATCATCCAATATATACAAAACACAAATAAAAAGAACACATTGTCAGAGTAAACCATTGTCATAAATTAACATCCACATCAACCATTACCAAAAAAATCATAATCCAACCACTTATAAACCAAACATTAAAAGATCATGGTGCAGCACATCAGCCTACTTCTCCCTGGCTCATTATGCAGTAGCAGCAACTTCCAACAGCTTTCTACTTCTGCATAACAGCTTCAGCCCTCAGCCTTAGCCTTTTCAGCAACACCTTCCTCTCAACAACTTCTTCCTTTTGCACAACAGCATCAACAACTTCTTCAGCAACAGAAGCATGTGCACCTTCAGCCTCTTCTCCCTGCTCCACCTACATAGATCCATCTCCCCCTTTTTGTGAAGAAAGTAACAACAAGAAATAGTCTCTGGCTTGAACCAAGGCATCCCTGGTAGTATCAACCACTGAAATCTGTTGGTTGATTTTAGTTATTTGACCCACTAGACAGTCTGTTGACAGTGTTGATTGTCCTGAACCAGTGTTGCCCTGAATGTTGGTGACATTCCTGGCAACATTCTCACATTCTACTTCCTTCTTCCAGGATAAGTCAATCACTCTTTCTTTGCTCTTTAAAATTGTTTTGTTTACTATGTACAGTTCAGGAGCCTTTCCTATAATATCCTCTCTCTCTTAGGTTCAAAGCCTTGGGTAGTCAAGATTTGGTAAATTAGAGAGGGATAAGGGATGATTAAAGTTGATTTCTTTTCAGCCAAGTTGGTAACTTGATAAAAGATCATTTTTTCTAAATCAACTTTTAAACCTTTCCCAATTTTAAACAATAGGGAAGCTTGTTAAGATTTTACAACTGACTCATTCAAGGAAGGAAGCCAATTGTGAATAGCAATTTTATAGAGGGTGGAGAATAAGGTAGTTAGTTTGGAAGCTGGGCATCTAGGGATCCACTTTTTCATTATACCCCAGTGAGATATTCAATTATTCTATCCCTATTTTATGTCACTAATACTGCATCTCTAACTCTCTCTGCAGCATCAAGTCCCATACAATAATTTATGACTGAGGGTGTAAACTGATAGATCTTGTTATAGAGATATACCTTTCCAATTTTTTTTGTGGAGACATCCTCTATAGCAGGACTTACATTAGCATAGAACAACTTAATCACCTCATCAACATAGAGTACTTTTTCTGTGACAGTTTTGAGAAGTTGTCTATCCTCAAGGAATTCTATTAAGCCATATTCAACACATGAATGAATATCTAACACTTTCTCAGGTCTAATTACTCTATTCTTGTACCAATCTCATTTATCAAACTTAGCTTCAGAATAGAATTTTTCTGAAAAAACAGATACCTCAGTGTCTGAATCAGACATGGCTGCACTCTCAGTGTCGGTACTGCTGGATGTTGGTATTTGTGTCTCCTCTAATGTTGGCTGAAATGTTTCCTGAGATATTGTGACATCAGTGGAAACATTTGGAGCAGCACTCGACTTGGCACATCGGGGAATTCCCTTTGGAAAGAATTGCTTCAGTGGAGTTTCATCAGGATTTTCCTCATTTTCTTGAGGCATATTTGGCTGTCCTGAAATAAATGGTTCTTCTTCACTCTCATCTGTTGAGAATACATCGTCCGTATCTTCACTTGAACTGCTTGAATAAGAGGATATAGATGTTTCACATCCAGACCTTTTATTACTCGATCCTTTTTGGACTGTTTTCTCAAATATTCTACTCGATCGACGAGTAGGAAAGGTCGAGGACCATGGTCTTTTACCCAATGATGTAAAATCAGCAGTTTCATCAACATCTATAGGGTTATTATTTTCTCCAGGATAGCTAATATCTAAAGATTTATCAAAGACTTTAAACACTAACACCATAGATAGATTCTCTGGAGTGTGTGAAGAAGATGGTTGGCCATGTTGATGAGGTTCATTGTGCTCGGGAGATTCAGTGTTCATAGGAGGGCTTGTACTCATTGGTGTGCTGGTTAGAGCGTTGGCTGACATTGATGTTGACATTGGAGAGGTTTCCATTGGTGAATATTATGGAGAAGGTTTTGGAAATTTAGGGTTTGAGATTGAGAATGAAGTTTGGAATGGTGATGATTCCATCAGGTAGGTAGGGTTATACCAGAGGTGTGATGTGATTTTTCTATTTTTCTTTTTTTTAATTTTTAGGGAAAATCGAAAATGATAAAAAAAAATTGCAACTGAGAGGAATTTATATACATGACAAATATTTTTAAGCAACAAAAGTTCCTTAATTTTAGGAGTTTTAGATTTATCTAATAACTTACACCTAAAATTTTGAGGTAAAACGATGAACATCAAATAGGAATTCAATTTAGCCTTATCATTTTAAAGTTTGAAATTCCTATTAAAGTGAGGCATAAAAATAGGGAGAAAAATCTAATTTTTCTGAAATAAGTTAAGAACAACATCCCAACAAATATCACAATCTGAAAATGTCAACAGCAATGTTGGCAACATTTTGGACGACACAAGTATTTTGATCCTTCAAGATATTTTCATTTTGGCAACAAATCAAGATACGGTTTATACGTATTTTATGAGTTTAACCACTGAACCAATGTAATATTTTCCCATCGTGTCCTTGATCCAATCATAAAACACATACAAAAGAATTTTTTCGTGTCAAAAAAATAAAAATACTTATTTAGTATTCTTGAAATTATTTTTAAGCATTTGATACTCCTATAGAATAGGAACGATATCTTTTCAAGGGCTTTCCCATTTTGTACAGTTGCCAAATATTTGTATAGACTTTGCCTATTTTGATACTCCCTTTTTATGATATATATATATATATATATATATATATATATATATATGTATTTATATATCATCGCAGAGAACAATATCACGTTGGATTCTTATTGAAGGATCATACTTGAGTGACCAAAAGTTATGCACCATACAACAACAAAAATCATTAGTGATATTACATAGGTAAATGCCACCCGAGATGTTAGACAACGTTTCAGCCGACATTTACCCAAACTGCCTTCTTTTAGAGATTACAAAGACCAAGAGATTTCTTCAAACTTGAAAATCTCTCATGGTCCAAAGCTTTTGTAAAATTATCAGCTAGTTGATGAAGAGTGTTTTTAACTAGCTGTTTTCAACTAAATCTCTAAAAAATGATGTCTAATATCAATATGTTTTGTACGTGAGTGCTGAAACTAGATTTTTGGAAATATTTATAGCACTTAAATTATCACAATACAAAATCAAAATGTTGCTTGTAAATCCATAGTCGTCTAACATGTGTCTTAGCCATATTAATTGAGAGCAACAACTTCCAGATGCTACATATTCAGATTCAGCAGTTGAAAGTGAGACACAGTTTTGTTTACGACTATACCATAAAACTATATTATTGTCAAGATAAAAACATCTTCCACTTATACTTTTTCTATCATCCACATCTCCGGCCCAATCCGAGTCACTGAATCCTATTAAGTTAGTATTGATGTCTTTGGAATACCAAATTCCCAACTCAGATGTGCCAGAAACATATCGAATAATACGTTTCACGGCATTTAAGTGAGATATTTTGAAACAGGCTTGAAAACGGGCACAAACACTAAACATAATAACTGGGCGACTAGCAGTAAGATAATGAAGGTTACCTATCATAGATTGATACAACGTTGGCTCGACATTTTCACCAACATTATCCTTACATACCTTTTGTGACGAACCCATTGGCGTCTTCATTTGTTTAGTGTTCTCCAAACCAAATCTCTTAACTAGTTTCTTGGCATATTTACTCTGTGAGGTGAAAATTCCATCATCACTTTGCTTTAGCTGAAAGCCTAAGAAAAAAGTTAGTTCCTCAATCATGCTCATTTCAAATGTTGATGACAAAGCTTCAACAAATGAATTTAGGTACGACTGTGAGGTCGACCCAAAAACTATGTCATCCACGTAGATTTGAGCAATTATTATATCTACATCATGTCATTTAATAAATAGAGTGCGATCAGTTTCGCCATGGTTAAAACCAAATTCAAGAAGAAAGTTAGTTAAACGACCATACCATGCATGAAGGGCTTGTTTCAACCCATATAAAGCCTTTTTGAGCTTGTACACATAATGTGGATGGTAAGGATCCTCAAATCCTTTTAGTTGTTCAACATAGACTTCCTTATCTAGATAATCATTTAAGAATGCACCTTTCACATCCATTTGGTGCAAAATAATTTTCAGACAACAAGCAATAGCAAGTAACAGTCTAATTGACTCAATTCTAGCCACGGGTGCAAAGGTTTCGTCATAATCAATTCCTTCAACCTGAGTATAACCTTGTGCAACTAGACGATCTTTGTTTCTAACAATTGTTCCCAATTCGTCTGATTTATTTTTAAAAATTCACTTAGTTCCAATTACATTTGTATTGTTTGGACATGGAACTAAGTCCCAGACTTCATTTCGAGAGAATTGTTCAAGTTCTTCTTTCATTGCTTGAATCCAAAATTATCTTTGAGTGTTTCTAAAATATTTTTTGGTTCTAAAGTAGATATAAAACAAGAAAGACTAACCTCTTGGTATATGGTAGACATACACACATACCTTACCATATCTCTGTAGTTGAGACGTTCTTTCCCTCTTGTTTTAATTACTTCAAAAACTCCCCCTATCACTTGACCTATTGGATGATTTTTCTTAATCCTTGATGAGGGGTCCCTTCGAACTTGGTCTACCAATTCAGCACTTGACTCCTCATCTGGGTCCTCTATGGTCTTTATTTCAGGTTCAGATATTGCTTCGGGTGTGTGGCAACATCTGATTCTTCTGTAATCTGTGGACTTTCCACTGTATCTATAATATTATTTTCAATAATTCTTCCTGAAATATCAGAAAGATCAAGATAACATTTACAGACTCTTGTACAGTTCTGGATCTCTGATTGTATACTCGATAAGCATGACTATTTTGTGAATAGCCAACAAAAACTCCTTTGTTACTCTTAGAGTCAAACTTTTCCAAATAATCCATGTCATTTAAGATATAACAAATACACCCAAAAACATGAAAGTAACGCAAGTTAGATTTCTTTTCATTTATAATCTCATAGGGTGTCATCTTTCTTCCTGACCTTAGATAGACTCTATTAGCTATGTGATTAGCAGTATTCAAGTCTTTTGCCCATACACGTTTCGACAAATGTTTAGAACTAAGCATTACTCTAGCCTTTTCTTGCAATGTCCTATTCTTCCGTTCCACAACCCCATTCTGTTGAGGTGTTTTGGGAGAGGAAATCTCACGCGCACGCCCAAACCTTGTTAACTGGAGCGTGGATAATATAATTTAGGGGCCCAACATCGGTGAACAAAGAATTGGAATGAGTCTAGCTCTGATACCATGTAAAGAATGGATTTTGGGTCTAACTCAACCCCCAAAAACTAACTTGTAGGGCGAGGATTGTCCAAGTCCATATAAGGAGTTCATGTTCTCATTCCATAATCGATTTGGGACTCTTAACACAAACCTTTCTTCTCATGTATCTGTAAAAAAAAGACTCATCTTTTCCCTCAATTTCACTTCTTATTTATGAGGCTACAACCAGCAAGTAAATTGAAACAACTCATATTTCCCCTCAGTTTCACCTCTTACATAACTTTTTTTTATTTTCTTATTTTAATCCATTCACCTAGGTTACATTGGTCCAAGGTGAAGGGGGTTTGGCAAGAAACCATATTGTTTGAGCAAATCAAACCGAAAATAAAGGAGTTCGTAGTTTGAATGAGTCTTGTTTTTGTTTAGTAGTCAAATAAAGACCGAGTCTTATGGTCAAGTAGTTGCTCTATTTTCTCTGCGATCTTTTAGGAGTTCAGTTGTTCTGTAAAGGCTATATAAGCCATCGTTCTTCATTTAATAAAGATATCAGAGTTTCAAGTCCAAAACGAAAGAGCTTGTTTATCATTACAAATTGGTATCAGAAGCTCATATTGGATATTTGAAAACAAAAGCCGCAGCTTGAAACACGAGTGTCAGGAGAGATGGGAGACGACAAGATGAAGTTACCCCAGTTCGATGGACATTGGGATCACTGGAGCGAAGTCATGGAGAATTTCTTCTGAGCTAGAGGACTGTGGAGTCTAATTGAGATCGGGTTCGAGGAACCAGCAACCACAACGGTTCTATCAACAGATTAGAGAGAGCAGCTAGACAACGCCAAAACCAACGATCACAAGGTCAAACATTACCTCTATCAATCCATCGATAGAGTAACGTTTGAACAGATCCTGGACAGAAGAACCTCTAAAATCATCTGGAACTCAATGAAGAAGAAATTTGGAGGAAGTGATCGAGTGAAGAAATCCTTACTGCAAAAGCTAAGAAGAGATTTCAAAGTATTGGAGATGAAGGAATCTGAGAATATAGAAGAATACTTTACTCGCGTGTTAGCCATTACCAATCAAATGAGGAGCAATGGAGAAGTAATGGCTGACTCGAAGGTGGTGGAGAAGATTCTCAGAACCCTTACTGAGAAGTTCATGTATGTGGTGGTATCCATAGAGGAGTCTAAGGATATTGAAAGCATTTCACTAGATGAATTGCAGAGCTCACTGGTGGTCCATGAACAGAAGTTCAAGAAACTAGACAAATGAGATGACCAAGTGTTAAAGATAACACACGGAAGAGGAAGAGGTTTTAACGGAAGAGGGAGAGGACGTGGTCGAGGCAGAACGTCCTTCAATAAGAGCACAGTGGAATGTTATAAATGTCATCGACTTGGACATTTCCAGAATGAATGTCCGAAGTGGGAAGAGGAAGCAAATTACGCTGATTTTGAAGAGAATGAAGAGATGTTGCTGATGGATTACGTTGAAGATGAAGAGGATGGTGAAGAATCAGAGGTCAATATGGAAGACACTGCGGAGTTATTGTTAATGACATACTCTGAAAAACAAGAAATTATGAGAAGAAGAGCATGGTTTCTCGACTCAGGTTGCTCAAACCATATGAGCGGAGACAGAGACTTGTTTTCAACAATGGATGCAAATTTCAAACACTCAGTTAAGCTGGGAAACAACAAGAGAATGGAGGTTGTTGGCAAGGGCAATGTGAAGCTGGTCCTGAATGATGCAGCTTACACAATAAGTGATGTTTACTACGTACCAGAACTCAAAAATAATCTTTTGAGTCTCGGACAACTCTAAGAAAAGAAGCTGACGATTATGATACAAAAGGGGACCTGCAAGATTTATCATGATGAAAGAGGTCTAATAGCAAAGAGCAAGATGAGCATAAATAGAATGTTCATACTGTTTGACCAAACCAGTGATGAAGTTAGACCAAGACAACAACAATGACTGCAGATGACCTCAGAAGATATGACAAGGCTGTGGCATGAACGATATGGACATCTCAGTCACAATGGAATGAAAACACTGCAAAGCAAAGACATGGTACGTGGTCTTCCAAAATTTGATGCACAAAAATTCACCTGTTCAGATTGTCTAGTGGGCAAGCAGCCGAGGAATCCCATTCCCAAGAAAAGCACATGGAGAGCTAAAGAAATTCTCGAGCTGCTACACTCAGATATCTGTGGCCCTATCAGCCCCATATCCACCAGTGGAAAGAGGTACATTCTATGTTTCATAGATGATTACAGCAGAAAAGCATGGGTGTATTTACTGAAGGAGAAGTCAGAAGCTTTCAATCATTTCAAGCTGTTCAAAAGAAAGGTGAAAACTGAAACTGGAAAGAACATCAAATGCCTGAGAACTGATCGAGGAGGGGAGTATACTTCTAATGAGTTCTCAGACTACTGCAAAGAACAAGGTATTCGAATACAGCTAACCACTGCTTACACACCGAAACAAAATGGCATTGCAAAAATGAAGAATCGCACGGTTATGAACATGGTCAGGTCCATGCTTTCAGCCAGAAAGATGCCAAAAATCTTTTGGCCAGAAGCAGTGAATTTGACATTTTATGTTCTTAACAGATGCCCAACTCTTACTGTAAAAGACATTACACCACAAGAAACTTGGAATGGAGTAAAGCCGAGTGTGCAACATTTTCGAGTATGGGGAAGCCTTGCGCATGTGCACATATATGATGAAAAATGAGGGAAGCTTGATGATAAAAGCACATCCTGCATATTACTTGGTTTTTCAGAGGAATCTAAAGGGTACAGACTGTACAATCCGAAGACAAAGAAGATCATGATAAGTAGAGATGTGGTGTTTGAGGAAACAAAAAACTGGAACTAGAAAGAAGATCAAGATCATCACATAGATTCTGAGTTAACTTGGAACGATGATGACAGAACATGGGAGGAGAGTGAAGATGAGAACAATACCGGAGGAGATTCAAGTGACAAATCAGAAGAGTTGGTGGAAGTTGCAGAAGAGGCTCAAAATGAACAGCCTGTCGAAGTCAGGGAGAGACGAGCAACAAGACCTCCACAATATCTCAGTGACCACGCCACTGGAAATGAAATCGCAGATGAAGAAGACGAAGTAAACATGGTCGAAATCAATTTCTCTGATCCCCCAACCTTTGAAGAAGTAGGGAAAAGTTTGAAGTGGAGAGAAGCCATGAACGAAGAGATAAACTCAATCGTGAAGAATCAGATCTGGGAACTTTCAGACTTACCAGATGGAGCAAAGTGTATTGGAGTGAAGTGGATTTATAAGACCAAACTTAATGAGCATGGAGAGGTAAACAAATACAAGGCACGGTTGGTAGCTATGGGATACTCTCAGGAGCATGGCGTTGATTACACAGAGGTGTATGCTCCTGTTGCTCGGATGGATACTATCAGAACGATCCTAGCTACAGCAGCACAAAAGGCTTGGGACATCTATCAACTAGATGTAAAGTCCGCTTTTCTCCATGGAGTTCTTGTAGAAGATGTTTACATACAACAACCAAAAGGGTATGTGGTTGAAAGATATTAAGGTAAATTCTACAAACTTCATAAGGCACTATATGGGTTAAAACAAGCTCCAAGGGCTTGGTTCAGTCGAATTGAAGAATACTTTATCAAGGAAGGATTTTTGAAGTCTCAAAATGAAGAAACTATGTTTCTTAAGACTAACAAATAAGGTAATATTCTGTTTGTTAGTGTTTATGTAGATGATCTTATCTACACAGGAGATGATGCCTCAATGATGAGAGAATTCAAGATGTCAATGCAAAAGGAGTTTGACATGACGGATCTTGGGAAAATGCGATATTTTCTGGGAATTGAGGTGCTGCAGACATCACAGGGGATTCACATATCTCAATCGAAGTATGCTCTAGAAATTTTGAGACGTTTTGAGATGGAGAATTGCAATGCGGTATGCAATCCGATGGTACCTGGAAGCAAAATTGACATGGATGAGGAAGGAGAACGAGCCGATGAGACTTTCTACAAGCAAATAATAGGAAGTCTCATGTATATCACAACAACAAGGCCTGATCTGCAATTTGCTGTAAGTCTCTTAAGTCGATATATGTCTAAGCCCACAAAGTTACATCTACAAGCAACTAAGAGGGTCTTGAGATACCTAAAGGGTACTGTGGATTTTGGTATTTGGTATAAGAGAGGAGGAATCATAGAGTTATTGGTTTATACTGACAGTGATTTTGCGGAAGATATTGACAGTAGGAAAAGTACTACAGGATACGTCTTTCTCATGGATGATGCAGCAGTGGCTTGGTGTTCGAAGAAACAACCGATTGTTACACTCTCTACCACCGAAGCCGAGTATGTGGCTGCATCAGTATGTGCCTGTTAAGCTATTTGGTTCAAGAGGATTTTGGAAGAATTGGGATATGACGTGAGTGAAAGCACTGTCATTCTATGTGACAATACTTCAACTATCAGGCTTTCTAAAAATCCAGTCTTTCATGGAAGATGCAAGCATATTGGTGTTCGTTTTCACTTTCTACCAGACCTGGTCAATGATGGAGTGATACGTCTTGAACATTGTGGATCAAAGGAACAAGTAGCAGATATCTTTACAAAACCATTGAAGCGTGAAGTGTTCGAAAGTCTGAGAAGCAAGCTTGGGATTTGCTCTGCTGGAGATAAGCTAAGCTTGACGCACCAAGCTTAGTTTAGGGAGGGTTTGTTGGAGCAAATCAAACCGAAAATAAAGGAGTTCTTAGTTTGAATGAGTCTTGTTTTTGTTTAGTAGTCAAATAAAGACCGAGTCTTATGGTCAAGTAGTTGCTCTGTTTTCTCTGCAATCTTTTAGGAGTTCAGTTGTTCTGTAAAGGCTATATAAGCCATCGTTCTTCATTTAATAAAGATATCAGAGTTTCAAGTCCAAAACGAAAGAGCTTGTTTATCATTACACATATTACATAGGTAGGAGTACTATTTAATTAAGGACAATTTAGTAAAAATAATTCTTACTTTCTAGGATTGAGTGAATTTTTTAGGGAATATGCATAAACTAAAAACACGGTGTATTATGAAGCAGAGGAGTAACACATAAATTTTGTTACGCTTAACCATTAAAATTTTACTTTAATTTTTCACCTCTTTTTGTGATTTAACCATGTCAAGTTGATGCTGCAAATTAAGCATTGATTACGGGAAGTGTTCCCCTAAATTGATCTTGTTTTTCTCGATGTTATTATTTCACATACTTAATGGGAGAATAAGGAAGTATAATTGAGCAGCAGTTGGCATGAGGTTATCACACCCAATTTTTCTGCCGAATCATACTAATTTATTGTGATTAAATCATAATATAAGATTAAAATATATATACTTTTTAACTATGACTTAGTAATAAGAGTGTTCCTAAATGCATATGCTATTTATTCATTGTATTGACATAAATATTGAGTGCGTGTATTTTTACCATATATCAACTAATGTATACTGATTGAATTGTGGCATTTTGGTCATTAAATTATTTCATTTAGATTATTTTATTGAGTGTTCAAAAGAAGATGGGGCTACAAACTTCAGCTTGTCTGCTTGTTTAATTTGAACCCCTTTTGTATTTTGTCTTTTGGAGTCACTTCCCTATTTCAGAAAGACGTGTGGCAAAGGTTATAATTAGTTGAATCCCATAATTACGTCCCAATCATGCCGCATCTTTTACGTTGTTATTGTTTTGGTAACAATTGGAATATATTGTTTTTAAAAAAATATATTTTTTGTTTACGCGGTTGAGAAGAAAGTAAACAATAAC
Source organism: Anisodus acutangulus (assembly GCA_029783415.1). Lineage (NCBI taxonomy): Eukaryota > Viridiplantae > Streptophyta > Magnoliopsida > Solanales > Solanaceae > Anisodus > Anisodus acutangulus. Next base: position 22,203,711 of record CM056494.1, on the reverse strand, counting down.
ATCACAAGTCCGGCGGAATTGCATAAATACCTGATTTTCATACCACTGTTTAAGTCATACTCAATGCAAAATTTATTTAGGTTTATCTACTTCAAAATAATAAGTGTAAGAAATTTCATATGGCTGAAATTCAATAATATGTGTCTGAATTCAGTTGATTTTGCTTGAAATTTAGATACTTTTACCTGAAATTAATGCATATATTATTGAAGTCAAACATTTTTACCTGAACTTCAAACATACATATCAGAACTTCAACAATAGCATATCTTGAATTGTTTTGGAATAGATACACGTGCGACTGTTTTTTTTTAAAAAAATAGGTACATATTCAATAGTTGTATCAAAATAAGGTACCCCGATTTTTTTTTTTTAACCATAAACCATAATAAAGCTCTCCTATATCTTGACAAATAAGTTTCCATTTTTCTACTCAATAACTGAAAAAAATTAAAAAATCAGAAAGGCACACACACTAGTCCATGTTGTACGATTTCATTCATGAATCATTTGCCAACCCCTCTATGAATTGTCCTTTCTATAACTTAAGCCGAGAACAGTTGAAGATAATAACAATTTAATTAGTAATTAAATGAAGTATGTGGTTGTAAGAAAAGGGTGAATTTTTCTTTGACAAGAAATGGGAAAGAAAGAAAGTTGAGTTGGTGTCGTAATCCTCCTCAAAACCAATAAGGATATATATAACTTTAATTATTAATTATAGAAAATGGAGGTACAATTAAAAGTAGCTAGGAAATGTGAAAGAGAGTTCTCGAATTGGCATCACGAAATAATTTGTATGTGTTTTATTAGGTCCCACGAGAAAGAGTCGGCGCAACCCGCTTTCTATCCCCCAGCAGAGGAATCAAGAGTTATACATTTCTATTTCTTTCCTCCCTAATTACCACTTAGTAATCCTAATTAGTGGTTCAATCAAATTATGTGGACATTCTTTTTTATCCGGAAGGAGTACTATATTAGAGCTACAATATTTTTCTTTTTTTCGCTTTAATTTTGTGGTTCAATCAAATTACGTTATATAAATTAAAACGGAGAGAGTATCAAATTCATACATTTATACACCCATGATCTAGGGTACTTCTCTTCTCTCGTGATTCATGCACACATACTATTTGGTGATGGTGAGTAGAAGTGCTCAACTATATACTGTGCTCAACTATATACTTTTGTCCCACCCAACTCTTTCAAATTCTTGGTTTTTACTCCCTCGCTTTTTCAAGACACCCTTTCTTTTTCCCTCTTATTTCTACTTTATTCTTGCTTTCCCTTTTTAGATTTTCTTTTCAATTTCACGACTTTTCCCTATATGCAGGCAAAATATTTAATTTGCCTAGTAACGTTAGATGTTCGAGAATGATGACAAACATAAATGTGTGTCTGCAGCTAGCCTCTCATGGAAATCTCGTTTACATGGTAGTGTATAACTGTTAGTACGTTTTATTGGTTTAAACAAAACAAACAAGTCCTCATTGTAAAAGCTCAAGTGGTCAAAAGATCACAAATTGAATCACAATGCACTGGCCGGTAACCCCATCAATTATGTCCTTTCTACACCCTGTTAATTATGTTAAAAAAAGATACAAATTGAAAGAAAATGTACTTTTATTTTCACTTATTATTTACTAGTTTAGCATTTGAATAATAAAAGTAAACAACAAACTAAATCAGAAATGAAAAACTTGTTATTAACATCATGTGCGGATTTGCGTGGTTTATTTTTAGAGAGGAACGAAGAAAAGAAGGCGAAATACAACAAGTGTCCTTCGAGATCTTTGGAAGGGTAAGGTTTGGTCGATAAATAGGCTTTGAAAATTGACTGAATTTACGTACCCATGAGACAAGGAAAACAACAACAACATACCCAGTGAAATCTCACAACGTAGGGTCTGAGAAGGGTAGAGTGTACGCAGACCTTACCTCTACTTTGGTAGGTAGAACGGCTGTTTCCGGGAGACTCTCAGCTCAAGACAAAGCATAATCACAAGCAAAGTAAGCAAAACAAGAGAAACGGTTAGATTCAGACAAGAAATTAAAGCAATATGAACATGCTGATAACTACATCGAATACGTCATGGTAGCGCATTCTAACAAAAGGAAGCAGTAGCTAACACATCTACATAAGATAAACAACGTACACTAAAGAACACATAGCAGCATAAATCAGACTATAGGGGACTATAAAACAATACTGCGCCTATAAGTGTGATAGGTTAATCGGGCCTACAATAATAACACTACAATATCATTTTGTAAGCGTAAGTAGGACTACGCTCGACTACCTACTACCCTTCTACCCTAATCTGTGTCCTCCACAACCCCTATCTAAGGTCATGTCCTCAATAAGTTGTACATGCGCCATATCCCGTCTAACCATCTCTCCCCAATACTTCTTCGGCCTACCTATACCCCTCCTGAACCCATCCATAGCCAACCTCTCACATCTCTTCACTAGGGCATCTGTGTCTATTCTCTGCACATGCCCGAACCATCTCAACCTCGCTTTCCGCATCTTATCCTCCACCGATGCCACTCTCACTTTGTCTTGGATATCATCATTTCTAATCATATCTCTCCTTGTATGCACACACATCCATCTCAGTATCCTCATTTGCACAACTTTCATCTTTTGTATGTGCGAAGTCTTGACTAGCCAACACTCCACCCCATACAATATAGTCGGTCTAACCACCACTCTATAGAACTTGCCTTTAAGTTTGGTGGCATCTTTTTATCGCACAAAACTCCAGATACGAGCCTCCATTTTGATCCACCCTGCCCCAATACGATGTGTGACATCGTCATCAATCTCTCCATTCCCTTAGATAATAGACCCTAGGTACTCGAAGCTTCATTTCTTTGGAATGACTTGAGTACCAAGCCTCACCTCCACGCATGTCTCAGGGTTGCTCCCGTTGTTGAACTTGCACTCCAAATATTCCGTCTTGGACCTACTCAACCTGAACCTTTTAGACTCCAGAGTCTGTCTCCAAACCTCCAGCTTGGAGTTCACTCCGTTGCGAGTCTCATCAATCAGGACTATGTCATCTGCGAATAACATACACCATGGTACCTCTCCTTGGATTTGTCGTGTCAGTCCGTCCATCACCAAGGCAAATAGGAATGGGCTAAGAGCTGATCCCTAGTGCAGCTCCATCATCACTGGGGAGTGCTCCGAGTCTCCTCCTACTGTTCATACCCTAGTCTTGACTCCCTCATACATATTCTTGATCGCCCTAGTGTACGCCACAGGTACACCTCTAACCTCCAAACATCTCCATAGAACCTCCCTCCAGAAAAAATGCATGTACTTTTCCACCTATTGAGGGTCAAAATTTATTACTAAAGTTTACAATTATTCACACAGGGGAGATGTCCATTTAATTAATGCTTCATTTTGTCCCTCTAAACTCTAAAGTGATTTGTTAAGGACCCGTTTGGCTAAAAATTATTCATTTTTTAGGAACATTTTTTTACTTTTTTTGATAATCATTATTTGGTCATGAAAAATCCAAGTTGAAGTTGTATTTTAGATTTGACAAACAGCTTATAACCTGTTTTCCGACTGACTTTTCATTTTTAATTTATATTTAATTACATTCTATTGAGAATATAATCTAATATACTAAAATTGTGCTCTTTCTAACAGCTTAATCTTTTAGATGAGATGATTACACACTTCAACATGGTATCAGAACAAGTCGAAAGTCCTGAGATCGAATCTTACCGCCACTCATTATCAAAAGAATTTCCACGTGTTTGGTCCATGAAAACAACCCGGTACGCATAGAAGGCGGAGTGTTGAGAATATAATAAAATATCAAAAAGTGTGCTCTCTCTAATAGCTTAAGCTTTTAGCTTTTGGGGTTGAGTTAGGCCCATGATCCATTCCTAGCATGGTATCAAAGTTAGCCCCACTCAATTCATTATTTTTAATGTTGGGCTCCAATATTAAAAATTGCTCACGAACCAGATGTCTTGCCTTGGGCATGAGGATCGAGAGTCTTCTATACATTTAAAAACTTTCAATTTCTTTCCGAACGCACAAGAAAAGGTAGAACCTTTGGGAGGTACTTTCGTTATGGGAGTTAAGAATCCCACATCAATGGGTTAAAGAGAACATAGACTCCTTATATGGACTTATACAATCCTCCCCTCATAAGTTATTTTATGGGGTTGAGTTAGGCCCAAGATCCATTCTTTACAATATGAGTGGGAGTGTTGAGACTATAATTTAATATTAAAAAGTGTGTTCTCTCTAACAACTTAAGATTTTAGATGAGACACTCATACACTTCAACATGATATTAGAGCAGGAAAGGTCCTGAGATCGATTCTCGCCACCACCTATTACCAGAAAAATATTTTCATGTGCTTGGATCATGAAAAACATTAGGCCAGTACGTGAGGGGGCGTGTTGATAATGTAATTAAATATTAAAAGTGTGCTCTCTCTAACAGCTTAAGATTTTAGATGAGATGGTCACACACATCAACATGGTATCAAAGCAGGTCAAAAATCCTGAGATTCTCAACAGAAAGAATTGGGCGATCCCGACTCTGATACCATGTAAAAAAATAAATCTTGAACCTAACTCAACTCTAAAAATTAGTTTGTGATGGAAGGAATCCCTAAATACATATAAGGAGACCAAATCTCATCCTTTGTGGGACATTCAACACACTCAATCATGAACGTTGTTCCAAATATATTTTTACAAAAATTATAATCAAACAAACTCTATTTTCAACTTCAACTCTATAAAATTCAAATAAAGTGAAAAATATTTGAAATCTATGGCCAAACGACTTCTAAAAATGTGGTGCCCGAATTAGCTACTCTTGTTTACTTTTTCTTTTCTCTGCATAGATTAAATAAAATTTCTCTCCCTTAAAAAGTAAACTAAAAATTATAATTTTAAGTATATCATAATATTCTTGTGATTACTTGGAATCATAAATATATATAATATTTATGCGATTATAAAAAATTATTAATAAAAAATATACAATTATGTTATTTATTTTTAATGAGCTAATAAAAAATTGTATTAAATAAAGTAGAATGAAGTACATATTTTCTTTCTCCGAGACCCAAATTTAAAGGAAATCATCATTTCCAACAAGTATCGTGAAGACACCACAAACATTTTTAATTGAGACGTTTCTTTTATCTTAATCTAGCCATTCCCAATCCATTTTCCTTTGACCCAAATACACACTTCCAAACTCTTTTTCATGTTTACCCGACTCAATTATATGGTGTGGTTATTAAAATAATTATCTTAAATTATTTATTAATTTAAAAATGTAAGGTATAATTAATTATTTTTTCTCTATTTTTCTCTTAATAGAATTTTATCGATCACTAATGAAGATGACATATAAATACAACAAACATTTAATGAAGTAAAATTATAATTTAGATATAAATAAGGGTAAAATAGATCAAACACTCATCTTAATTAATATTTTTTTAAGAGACATGTAAAATAAAAAACGATAGATATTTTGAAACGAAGAGAGTATTTTCTAGTCTTTCTTTCTCTATCTTATTAATTGCATTTAATCCCTTTTGGACTTCATTTCAATAATTATTTGGTCTCATTTGTTGAAATAGCACCATCCTCATTCCTACCTCCACCTTTTCCTTCATAGTCTACCCACTATGTATCTATTGCCTTTCCTCAAACCAAAAGCAATTTTCAAACCAATCCTCCATCTTTGTTTGCAAATGGGATCAACTTAATCTTTGCACTTAATTATTCACCTATTCATTATGGTCTTCGTTTTCAATCCTTTCCACCAAATTAAAGGAAATTGCTTTTCAAGGAAAACCTTAACAATCATAAAAACCACTAGTAAAAACAGGGGGGAAAAAAGGACCTTCCTTTCGATGCCGTAATTTCAACACATATTGACATAGATGAGAGACCTACTAAACGAATCTTTGGTACAAATTAAAGCCATCAAGGAGAAGCAATCAAATGAAAATATGAAAAGATGGAAGTGGAACAACTACTATATTAGCTTATCTTAAACCGACAGATGTTACCCAAAAAAGATAATAATATACTAATCAATAATCCTATCCAATTTTTGAAGGATTAATCAGTTAATGGAGGTGCTTAACAAGTTAGATAATAGATCATTAGTATTGATAAGCACCATCTATTGGACAGCTCATATGAATTATTACATAAAAACAACACTAATCCTTGCTTTGTGATTGCTTTATAGGTGTGTTAAGTGTTGTAGCAGGTGGATTCTCACATATTAATTTCAACCTCTTTCTCTCCCTCTCTTAATTTTCTTTTCTCCCCTTGCTCTTTCTTATATTTTGACTAAAACGATATAGCAATGTTCTGTTGTGACAATAAATAAGAGATATGATTAGGCGCATATGAAACCTTTTTTTTTTAATTTATAATTATGTTTTTTCTGATCCAAATCAGAAAAGGAAAAACAAACAAAACAAAGTTGATTAGATTTCCTCTGAAGTAAAAGGAAAGAGATACATAAATGATTAGAACCATGTAGAAATACTGGGGTTCGAGACAAAGCGTATGACCGTAATCACACGTCGTGTTAAATGAAGTTGTCAAGTCCGATATACTCCCTCTTTTTTAAAAATATTTCTCTGATTTTGATATGGCACAGAGTTTAAAAAAATAAAGAAATTGCGATCTTAAATTAAAGATATGAAGAATATACCAAAATGTCATTTAATCTTGTGGTACACTTAAACATGTAGAGTGGAAAGTTGGAATTAAAAAGTTGTCAAAAAAGAAAAGAGAAAAACATTTTGAAACAGACCAAAAAGAAAAGTAAGATAAACATTTTGAAATGGATAGGGGTATATAAGAAGAATTAAGGGTGTGTTCGGTATGGAGAAAAATGTTTTCCACGGAAAATGAGTTCTTGAAAATAAGTGAATTTCTTACTTATTTTCTAATGTTCGATTGGTTAGTGTTACACCCCAACGTTGTAGGTATGGCCGACACCCAGTAACCAAAGGCCCGAGCGTACCACTCATGATACATGTAGCATACTCAACAGTATAGGGGCCGACAAGGCCTCTGACGAATGGTTACCGGATTAAAAGACACGACCACCTGCACGCAGAAAAGGCCCAACACACACACATATATATAACAAGGCCACACAAGACTACTATATATAAGACGACTGTCAACAAGCCTCTAAGGAGTACGTCAACAACATCTGTTCGGGACAGGGCCCCGCCATACCTAACTATGTACATATATATAACTATCATACATGTCAGCTCACTACATAGCTCCGGAGGAAAGTAGCGAGACACTCTTCAGCTGAGTCGAGACACCTACCGCGAGGCATCATCTGTGTCTCTAGTTGTACATGCGGGCATGAATCGCAGCGCCTCAAAAGGGGACGTCAGTACGAAAGAATATACTGAATATGTAAGGCATAAGTAAATGTGAGTAAGAACATCAATGAGTAAAGGAAACTGAAAGTAACAACATGTAGCTCATAAGTGTCACTGAGGACCATATTGTACATAAATGAAATATAATCTCGTATATATAATGTCGTAGGCCTGTGAGGGCAATATCATCAGTATCATATCTGTATAAACCGCGTATATAATACCATAGGCCTCTGTGGGAAATATAGTTAATATCATATCTGTATAACCGTGTATATAATGTCATAGTCCTCTGTGGACAATATAATCAATATCATATCTGTATAAGTTGCGTATATAACACCATAGGCCTCTGAGGTCAAAGTAGGTATTTAATACATGCATATAATAACCTCTGAAGAAATATAGGATACTCTTTTGAACTCATCGGAGTGACATAAGGTCATTACACCTCCGACTTCCTTATGAGGGCTACATATTACCTTCTCTTCTCGTATGAATCAATAAGAACAATATGACGTACAATTGACTTAACCTTCAGAAATATCAACATGAAACCTTGTTATATCAAGTTAAGCACAACTCGATAAGATACGTATAGTATATTTAACCAAGAGCAGCCAAGACCATAACCAAGCGGCGAAAATAAGTTATAAGTACATTCTTGGCGACTAAGAGTGAAGTATATATTGAATAGCAACTCGCAAGTGTCATTTTCATATCGATCATGCCAAGAGAGAGAAAAGAAAGCCTTACATACCTTTTTAGCAGGGCAACACTACTCCTATGACGTCTCACTCATCGGATAATCATCAACCTAAACAATTAAGACAATCCATGTCAATATCCAATCAATGGTTTAATGATTTCATCATTGCAGTATTTCGTCAAACACCTAGTGTGCTTAATTTACCTCATCTTATCTTTATAGCAACTTAAGCTTTTCTCGTCTTCTTTATAACAACAACAATATCATCAAGCTTACAACAACTATCTTCGATAAAATCTAGCTATAGTTACTCCAAAGATAGCATCAAAACCATCTAACAACCGACGCAAAATCTATCATGTTTAACCATAGAGTTATATCAATTTGTCCATACTTTACTTTGTCCAAAAGGTTACTCCAAGCTAGAAAAAGTTGAAGAATACCAAGGGGGTTAAGAATCATACCTTATCCAGCTAAGAAGTCCTCCATACCAAATCTTTTTCCAAGATCTTAAGAGTTCCCAAGCTTAACCAACACTTTAGAGAATATTTTCAAGATAATTCAACCCTCCTAAAGGAGATTTCACATTATAATATTATGGAATGGTTCCTCAATAGTGTTATACATTGGAAGAGGGATTGGGGACATTTAGGAGTGAAGAGGGTCAAAAATGATTTAAAAAAAATGAAGGCTCGAGACCAACATATATATAGCCATCCCACCGCCTCCACTCTACGGGAGGATCTGTGACGCAGATCACCATCTGTAGATACATTTCCTACCGCAGATGATGGAAAGAAGGTGGCAGAAGAGTGGCCTTGATCTGCAGCCTGATCCGCGATGCGGATCGGGTTTCGCGATGTGAAACACTTAACTTATTGTCCTATCTTCGTCGAGTTGTATTTACTTTGGTCGTGTTGACTTCCAACCTTCCGAAACTATTCCCTAATGTCCTTATATACCATGCGAACCCTCGAAGATGATCTCAAGTTCTCAAGGCTCGATTTGGCTAACTACACTCTCATTTGTGTGCGAAACTACGGGGCGTAACATCCTTCCCCCCTTAAGAACATTCGTCCTCGAATGTTGAATAAATTTCTAGCTCCCAAGATTTCAGAACATTTTTGGCAGAGTTTCCCCTGTAAACATGACTATTCCAAATCCGCCAAACATTCCAAACATACATCTAATACCACACAGGGCTAATAAATAGCATAATAACATCCAATTGGACTCACACGATCATCTATCTACATAAGAGTCAAAAAAAGTTAGCCATAACTCACCTCAACTATCATCAACTGTAATCTGAGTTGCGCCTGCCAGATCTGTCTCAACAATGTCATCTAAACAAGGTATATGGATTGAGCATAAGATCACGAGATATGTTTCGAAACCTTTTGGTATACTTCCAATATTTATCCAAAGCCTTCCTTAATCTCTCATAGGCATCATAACTTCTTCCAACTTACATTAGCTTGCTCACAACACAATCAACGTAAGGAATACAAGCGCAAATGACTTAGTGATTCTTAAACTTTTGCTATCTCTCGATGGTTCTAACTTAATAATTCTCTTTATATTCTCAAGGACAACCTCCTATTTGCCTTACACCTACTAACTCACACTCCATTTAAGGTATGGGAGTACGGGGTGTAACATCATTTTCCTTAGGGTCTTGCGGAAAGTTATAACACAATATTCCTTATAGGTTTACGAAGAGTATTGGTTGATCATCAATATTTTGAGGGGTTAACATTAAGTCTGACCACACCTTAAATCGTAGTTGTACAATGCCTTTAGCTTAAAACAATCAACGGTACCCCTATTCTTCTACAAGACTCTTCTACGAAGGCTACTCTTTTGGCACTTGGTTTGCGAACTTATCAATCTTAGGATAACGGTAGGAATTTCTTTATATGTTAGAAGCGCGTTCCTCCCATAATCCACTTGGTTCCTTTTTCTAATTTAGATTCTCTTCCAATCTTAACAGACATTTTCTATTGACGTGTCCTTTAGGGTTGCCTCATTATCAATCCGAACCTTTAGTCCTATAGCTACACCGCTAAATATAATTCCCTGGTAATTTCTGCATGATTCTTATTTGTCTTTGAATAGCTTCATCCTCTTTCTGTCCTGGGTACTTTAAGTTCAATTCCATTTACTCTGGTCTACCTACCTTTAATCATCTGATAAGAGTCCTATCACTTCATTCATACAAGATTTCTTCCTATACTTAACTTGTCTTTTCATCTGAGGGGGCTAATTTGAATGTCTTAGCCGAAACTGGAAATTTCTCTATGAATGGAGATACCATGAATGCGCTCAATCTTCTCAGCATACCACTCCGCATAGTTCTTAGCCATATAGGTAATTTTAATCCACAAGATGTGAATTGGCAGGTTAGCCTTCCCAACAACCATTCGGATAAACATTAGTTTATGATATTAATGAATCAATTTCCTTACCAGCCGTTTAATAGCCATTCTCTGCCTTCCATCGACTTTGGGTGCCCACTCATTTGCATACTAATAAATCATTATACTAGTTAGGATCCCGGTCGATCTCCTTTTCACGTCATTTCCTATATCTCTACTTAACTTTATGATACATCTTAGTAAGTTCTAAGTAGGACCTCGGTCAAAACTTGCCTCATAATTTACAATTGACCTTGGCACCTGAGGGTTCTCTTTCATTAAACTTAGATGTTGCAATCCTTTCATCAGTTTTAACTCTTATTACCAAATGTGGTGCCTATATTTCCTATACTTTATAATGCTCTAGTCCTGAATATTCCATAAACGACCTTGTCCACGTGGGGGTGTACTCGTTATTATGATTAATTTGCTCTGAGTCTTGCTTTACTATCGATAGTTATCTGCAATTTCCTTTCATGAATTGTTTTTTTTCTTGAAACTCACTCGTTTGATTTCTATGTGCCGTATTCGTACTCCTTCTGATGTATCTTGGTACACATGCGGTCTAAAATATTATCCTTGGTTCCAATCCATGATGTTATCATCGATAGGACACAGATCATTAACTTACTCCATTGTTAGGTACGTGCAAAATTCTGAAAGATTCGATATCGAAAGACGTTGTTCCATTATCCAACTCTGGTTGTCGTTCTTGGATTAACATCTCTTCATTCGTCCCTTGGTCAAGGCCCTTCACACTACGCACTTTGGTAATCGATTCGGTCGACTTTGTTAATCCTTATGTCCATTAAGTCATCTACTCCTTGAAGTTTTTAGCCAACTCAATACGATGAACCACCTGAAACTGTATACCGTTTATTCTTTTACTTCCCCGTCTTCGACCTATCGTACTCACTTCTTAACTCATTCCTTTAATATTTATCTTGTTTCCTTGAATTCATCGACCGTTTTTATCACTTCTTTTGTACTTACATCGAGTTTTACTCGTTGTTGGTTAGGTCCCCTTGCTTTAGTCATTACTGGAACTCCTATTAGCTGGCCATCTAATCACCTCACCTTCATATTTCTGGTTTTGAATTTTCTTTGAGAGTGAGGTCTCTCTTATCTTGTTGCATCCCTTAAATTATCATTTCTGGACATCGGGGGTCTTACACCCTCAGCTGACAAGTATGGGGTATTCCTCATATGTTACAACTCTTACGTAACCTCAAAGCAGTCGTACTATTATGGGTTTCACCATAGTCTTAGTTAACCGTATCTTTCTTGCCATGGTTCTTTGTTTGTCTGTCCGTCCGAGATATTTTTCAATTTCGATCTTGTCATAGCATTCTACTTCAGTTTACTATGCCTTTACTTATTGATTATGCCTTTACTTATTGCTTATAGTCGTTCTTTGATAGTTTCCTAATCCTTATCGTTGATATTTGTCTCACGCTATCCCCTTCCCATAGATGATTAAAGTCCCACCATACTCCACAATGGCCTGAATATCTTTTTCTTCTGACGTTAAATCCTATGATCCCTTGTTGCGATTCATGCGGGTAACTTACTATGGCGAACAATAGGACTCCTTCTCAGACTGACGGAAACTCGTCATGTCCCTTACATTGTGGACGACCCAATTCTTGTAGATAAGTTGGATTACCATTTTGAGCATGGCATATTATGTACTCCCTTTAAATATTTTCCAGAACAATCTTTCATATAACTCAGTTCTTACTAGCAATAGGCTGAGGTCACCTTAATCCCCTAAGCTAGGTGTCTCATACCTGAATTAAGCATTCAAAGTAGAAACTCATACTCAAGTTAACACATATTTTTTAGAACGAATGAATCCTCGTAACTATCTAGGTATCCCAATGACGTTGTCTGCATCCTCTTATTATGATCTCTTCTTCAACTTGCTACTTTCCCCCTATGATACCTGAAGCCTTCATATGATCAATGAGTAACACAATATCGCGAATTCGGGCTTATCTAATATATCTATTTGGGTAACATTCAACGCCTTTCATAGCCAGTTCAGAAGGGGTCCCATATCCTTCCAGTCTACAATATATATGCGTGGTTTTCGCTATCAGCTGAGCCTGAAATCTCTCTTTTAATTAATACTCTTACTTCCTAATTTATTCATCTCATCCCAAGACTGATACCATAGAAATCATTTTCTCAAAATGGAGTCAATATTTGGACCACCTTCCTAATATCCTCGTCTGACGGTGCTGGTGGTATATCTGACGGTATGGTATCTCTGTTAACACCTCTAATTATGTTGGAGTCAGGGACTGGTGGGAGGGTAACCCGCTCGTATCTTTTGACGAGTCAGTCTCGATAGAAGGTGTATCCCTTAAGAAGGACATTGATGAAGTTGTAAATACGACAGAGTTAGGAATATGATACTTATAGCTCGGCTCTATCGCACGATCTAGATCAAGAAATAAGGTAATCATCCTAAATGTCTCATAGCCTCATGTGTATAGATGTGGCGCACCACACATCCATAAACAAGACTCTACTAGACACGACTTGTAGACATCCCTAGGACTGACCTGCTCTGATACCAAGTTTGTCACACCCAACCTTGGGGAGGGGGGTGGCCGGCACCCGGTGTCCAGAGGCCCGAGCGTACCACTCATGATACCTATATCATACTCAATAGTACAGGGGTCGACAAGGCCTCTAATGAATGGTTACCAGATTAAATGACATGACCACCTGCACGCTGAAAACACCTAACACACACACACACACACACACACATATATATATAACAAGGCCGAAGAGGCCACACAAGACTACTATATATAAGACGACTGTCTACAAGCCTCTAAGGAGTACGTCAATAACACCTGATTGGGATAGGGCCCCTCCATACCTAACAACGTACACACATATATATATATAACTACCATACCTATCAGCTCACTACACAGCACCTGAGGAAAGGAGCGAGACACTTTTCAGCTAAGTCGAGACACCTACCGTGAGGGATCATCTGTATCTCTAGTTGTACCTGCGGGCATGAATCGCAGCGCCCCAAAAGGGGACATCAGTACGAAAGAATATACTGAATATGTAAGGCATAAGTAAACGTGAGTAAGAACATCAATGAGCAAATGAAAATGAAAGTGATAACTTGTATCTCATAAATGTCACTGAGGACCATATTGTACATAAATTGAATATAATCATATATATATATATATATAACGTCGTAGGCCTATGAAGGCAATATCATCAGTATCATATCTGTATAAACCGCGTATATAATACCATAGGCCTCTGTGGGAAATATAGTCAATATCATATCTGTATAACCGTGTATATAACACCATATGTCTCTGTGGACAATATAATCAATATCATATATGTATAAGTTGCGTATATAACGCCCTAGGCCTCTAAGGGCAATGTAGGAATATAATATATGCATATAATGACCTCTGAAGGAATATACGATACTCTTTTAAACTCATCGGAGTGACATAAGGTCATTACACCTCCGACTTCCTTATGAGGGCTACATAGTACCTTCTCTTCTCATATGAATCAATAAGAACAATATGATGTACAATTGACTTAACCTTCAGAAATATCAACATGGAATCTTGTTATATATAAAAGCACGACTCGATAGGATACAGATAGTAGATTTAACCAAGAGCAGAAAAGAACCATAACCAAGCGACGAAAATAAGTTATAAGTAGATTCTTGGCGACTAAGAGTGAAGTATATATTGAATAGCAACTCGCAAGTGTCATTTTCATATTGATCTTGCCAAGAGAGAGAAAGGTAAACCTTACATACCTTGTTAGCAGGACAACACTACTCATATGACGTCTCGCTCATCGTATAATCGTCAACCTAGATAATTAAGACAATCTATGTCAATATCTAATAAATGGCTTTATGATTTCGTCGTTGCGGCATTTCGTCGAACACCTAACGTGCATAATTTACCTCATCTTATCTTTATAGAAACTTAAGCTTTTCTCATCTTCATTAGAACAACAACAATACCATCAAGCTTACAAAAACTATCTTCGATAAAATCTAGCTATAGCTACTCCAAGGATAGCATCAAAACCATCTAAAAACCGACACAAAAGCTATCATGCTTAACTATTGAGTTATCTCAATTTGTCCATGATTTACTTTGTCCAAAAGGTTACTCCAAGCTAGAGAAAGTTTAAGAATACTAAGGGGGTTAATAATTATACCTTAACCAGCCAAGAAGTCCTCCATACCAAATCTCTTTCCAAGCTTTTAAGAGTTCCCAAGCTTAACCAACACTTTAGAGAAGATTTCCAAGGTAATCCAATCCTCCTAAGGGAGATTTCACATTATAATCTTATGGAATGGTTCCTCAACTGTGGTCATACCTTAGGAGAAGGTTTGGGGACATTTAGGAGTGAAGAGGGTCGAAAATGATTTCAAACAAATGAAGTTTTAAGACCAACATATATATAGCCATCCCACCCCTCCACTATGCGGGAGGATCTGTGCCGCAGGTCACCATCTGCGGCCGCACTTCTTACCGCAGATGCTGGCAGAAGAGTGTCCTTGATCCATGGCCTGATCCGCGACGCTGATTGAATTTTGCGACGTGAAATGCTTAGCGTAGCGTCCTATCTTCGTAGGAGTGGTTGGGGTTTGATATGGTGGGTGGTTGGGAGCGGGTTGGGTGATGGTGTGGTAGTTGGTTGAATGTTACTTGTGAGATTTTTTCCCTACTTTCATTTGGAAAGTGATATTTCTCATTTTTAAGGAACTTGTTTTTCTAGAAAAGATATTTTCCATAATGTTTTATCAAACAAACATACTGAAAAATATTTTTTGGAAAATGTTTTCCTCCATACCGAACACACCCTAAAGGGAAAATAACTTAGGACATATACTAGTTATATTGATAGCGTCCAAATTCACTCCTCAAGTGAGAAAGTGTACACGGTCGTATGCAGTATAATTTACCAACTATGAGTCGAGGTCAAATACTAGGCGATCAAGAAAGTATGGAATTATCACTTTCTACGCTAAGCCAAACACTTTTTCAATATTTGAGTTTTTTTATTTAAGAACTTACGAAAATATAAACTAACCTAGAAAGCCACAAGCATGAATACAAGGAAAATTACTCTTAAGTAATAATCCAATGTATTTTAAGATTTTACAACTAAGAGTAAATTTATGCTAATAGATCATAATAATTTCTAAAATCTCATTGAAAGTATTCCAACCAAATCAATAAATTTCACTCTAAGCTTTTTCAAGTTTTAGAGTGTGATATTAAGCGCAATCAGTTGAATCTCAAGTTAACTTTCTTATTTCCAGCTCAAGTTATTAGATAGGGTTTAAAGCCTCAAATTCTTGTTAATTAATTTTTTCCAACCTCAATTTTTCTCTTTCTAGCTCAAATCGAAGTAAATGGGTGAGTCATAGGGTTAGCTAATCATTTAAGAAATATTAAAGAACAAGATTAATTAAAGAAACAAAGACCCACTTCATTAGAAATAAAAATCATTCAATACATAAGCAAAACAAGAGATTTAATCCAAGACTTGATAATGAAAATTCTCATAAACAAGATTCAAGTGAAAGAACAATATACTACACACTTAAATATTCAATACATAACAAGGAACTAAAGAAAGGGATAAGAGTTTGCTCATTAAAGTGTTCCAATCTTCTCTTCCAAAGTGGGGTTGATGAACCCTAGCTTTCAAGCTTATAAGAATATGGCCAAAGATGAGAGGTATTACCCCAAGTTTTGCTTTTATAAATCCCTAATTTTCTCAACTCAAAATATGATCAAAGCAGCCCCAATTTTCATGTTAAACAAAGCAATATACATGTGATATACACTGAATATACAAAAGTGTATATCACATGTATATTGATGGACAAAAGCAACAAGAAGTTAAAGAATAAAAGAACGGCCCAAGATAAAGAGAAAATTTCAAATGCTGTCAGCCTCTCTACAGAGGCTACCAAAGGCAACACTAGCAAATGGTTTCCTCAAAGAATGGCCCATTCTCGGCCAGATTAAGGACAAGACGATATTGTATATATGGTATATATATTTGTAGTATATTGTAGTGTAAAGGTTACCTTAATTAGTGTTATACACTTACCATAATTGTATAGTTAGAATTATGGTAGAATAAGGTTTTAGAAATAGAATAGGAATAAGATTCTCCTATTATGGTAATATGTAACTTGTATATATAGCCTTTCAATTAATGAAAATAATCAAGGGGATTATTTCTTTCATGGTATCAAGAGACTAGGTTTTACAAAAACTTTTCTCTCCCAAAATTTTTTGGACCTTTCGGCCGAGACACCCCCCTCCCCCCCCCATCGGGTTTCTCTTCGAAAATTCGTCTTCCGCTCTAAAAAACCTCTCTTAAATTTCCCCTCCTTCTTTGTTCTTATAAATATGTCTAAGAACAATTTTCAACCTGCCCTCACGGTTTCCAATATCAAGCTAAGTGTCCCTATTGTCCTTGAAATGGAAAACTTGCAATATGCAACGTGGGCGGAGTTGTTTAAAATTCACGCGATATCTTATCAAGTTCTTCACCATATCATTCCTCCCGCTAGACTCCTTCCTGTGGAGGATCCTGAGTTATGGATTACACTTGATGCTACCGTTCTTCGGTGGATATACGCCACTATTTCGGTGGACCTTCTACAGACTATTATTAAGCCAGATACCACGGCTATGGCTGCATGGAATAGATTGCGTGACATATTCCAAGACAACCAACATTCCCGTGTCGTCACACTCGAGCAGGAATTCTCTCTCGTTCGAATGGACGAATTTCAGAACGTTTCTGCATATTGCAAGAAACTAAAGGAGTTGGCGGATCAACTCTGTAATGTTGGCGTACCAGTAACGAATAATCGTCTAGTTCTATAGTTGGTTGCCGGTCTTTCGGAGGCCTATAATGGTGTTGGAACTCTCCTTCACCAAAGCAACCCTCTTCCCGACTTCCATCAAGCCCGCTCCATGCTTACGTTGGAAGAAGCCGGTTTGGCTAAAAAGGCGGCTACCTGAGCAAGCCCAGTTGTCATGATGGCGTCCTCTCCTAATCCTTCAGGTTTTGTTAATAATTCAGGCCAAAACCATAAAAATGGTGGCGGCAAGAATAATCGAAAGAATAATAACAAAAACCGCGGGGGCAAACGCAGTGGTTCTAGTGGCGGTTCCGGTGGTCAGGAAGCAGGAGGTGGGTCCCATCCAGTGAACAGTGGCCCACCACCCCCCTGGGCCCAGCAGTGGGGCCCATGGCAGTGGGGCTGGGACAGTGGGCCGTGGGCCAACAGTCCTCACACGCAGAATTACGGCGGCGGTGGGGCAGCTGATCCAGCCCAATACCCAGCGGTGGCGGCCATCGCGGCGATGGCCCAAAGAATGGCAACAACAGCGATTCTGACCCGATACCAGCATGGCCAGGGGTTCTTGGGCCCCGACCTCCGCAAGCCCATCATGCAGCAGGCCCCACTCAGACCGATATCGAGGCCACGATGCACACGTTGGGATTGACTCAACCGGACCCAAATTGGTACATGGACACCGGGGCCACTACTCACATGACTTCCGAATCAGGTACTCTCTCATCTTATTCCAATTTGAGCACCCCTCGGGGGATAATTATTGGAAATGGCAGTTCTATTCCAATTCTAGGGTATGGTCAGAAAACGTTGTCTCCCCCCAATCCACCACTCCTCTTGAAAAATACTTTACATGCTCCTAAATTGATTAAAAATTTAGTGTCTGTCCGAAAGTTCACAAATGACAATTGCTTTCTGTTGAATTTGATCCTTTCGGCTTCTGTGAAGGATTTCAAGGCGGGAGTCATCTCATGAGGTGTGATAGTAAGGGGATCTGTATCCTATCATGCCCGGTTTGATCTATCGAGTCCACCTTGCCGTCAACTTTGCGACCATCTCTCCTTCCATGTGGCATGCTCGTCTGGGTCATCCGGGATCTTCTATTTTATCAGCTTTAGATAAAAATAGCTTTATTTTTTGTAAGGGTACGAGTCGTACTCCAATTTGTCGGTCTTGTTCATTAGGAAAAATTGTTAAGTTGCCATTTGTAGACTCCAATTCTCATACGTCTATGCCATATGACATTATTCATAGCGACTTATGGACATCTCCTGTTGTTAGTGCAATGGGTCATCGATATTATGTTCTCTTTTTAGATGATTATTCTAGATTTTTGTGGACGTTTTCAATTGCAAATAAATCACAAGTGTTTTCCGTCTTCATCAAATTTAGAGCGTTCATACGTACTCAATTCGAAAGAGAAATAAAAAATATTTAGTGTGATAATGGGAAAGAGTATGACAATAGGGAGTTTCGGGAATTTTGTGCTACTAATGGGATAAATTTTCATTTTCATGTCCTCATACATCTTCACAAAATGGGAAAGCCGAACGCAAAATTCGTTTCATAAATAACATTGTCCGAACTCTCCTAATACATGCCTCCATACCTCCATATTTTTGGCATCATGCTCTACAAATGGCCACATATCTTCTTAACATAATTTCTTCTAAAGGTCTGACATATTCTTCCCCCCTAAAAATTCTATATAATAAGAACCCGTCTTATTCTCATCTTCGGATTTTTGGGTGGTTGTGTTATCCGTTAGTCCCATCCACCACAATTAACAAACCTCAGGCTCGGTCTACCCCGTGTGTGCTTTTGGGTTATCCGTCAAATCATCGTGGTTATAAGTGTTTTGATTTATCCTCCAAGAAAATCATAATCAATCGCCATGTCATTTTTGATGAAACTCAATTCCCATTTACGAAAGTTCATACTCCCGAACCTAAGTCATATAATTTTTTGGATGACCAAATATCCCCGTATATTATTCAGAATTTTTCGGACATCTCCCGTACCCAAATTCCTCCAATGGCCCACTACCCGCCGCCCAACAAAGATCGCCATGCCCAAATTAATACAAACATCGAATAGTTCCAGCTATTGGGCTAGTTCAGCCCCACTCGAACCGGTCCAGGTTTAATCCAATATGTACCGATTTGGGCCAAGAGCCCATCGCTCGCTAGCCACCCGTCCCGAGCCCAGAAAATTCCTCAATTCTTCCTCGAGTCATAGACCGGTCACTCGTAGTCGTGGGTATTTTTACACCTAAAAGACATTTTAATTTATATTCGATGTCTCTAAATCCCCTTGCCCGCAATCCTCGTGGTCGACATTTAATGACCCTAATTGGAAAATTGCTATGGTGATGAATATAATGCTCTTATTGATAATAAGGCGTGGGAGTTGGTGCCCGTCCATATGGTATTAATGTTATCAGGTCTATGTGGATTTTTGCTCATAAGGAGAATTCAGATGGGTCATTTGCTCGACATAAGGCGACTTGTTGGTGATGGTAAGACTCAAAGAGTTGGAATTGATTGTGGTGAGACGTTTAGTCCGGTGGTCAAACCGGCTACCATTCGCACTGTGCTTAGCTTGGCTCTTTCAAAGACTTGGCCAATTCATCAGTTGGATGTCAAGAATGCTTTCCTACACGGTGATCTCAAGGAAACAGTCTATATGCATCAGCCTCTGGGTTTCAGGGATCCAAACCGTCCTCATCATGTATGTTTGTTGAAGAAGTCCTTATATAGGCTTAAGCAGTCTCCAAGGGCCTGGTACACGAGGTTTGCTGACTTTGTTTCAACTATTGGGTTCACTCATAGCAGGTCAGACAATTCCTTGTTCATCTACCGCCGTGGTTCGTCCTTAGCCTACATTCTGTTGTATGTGGATGATATCATCTTGACTGCTTCCTCCGATGCTTTGCGCCAGTCTATCATGGCCATGCTCAGTTCTAAATTTGCTATGAAAGACTTGGGGCCCTTGAGTTATTTTTTGGGAATTGCTGTCAAACGTCATTCAGGTGGGTTGTTTCTGTCTCAACGGAAGTATGCTGCTGAGATCATCGAGAGGGCTGGGATGTCATCCTGTAAGTCCACTTCCACGCCAGTTGATGCAAACCCAAAGCTAAGTGCCGCAGCAGGTGCACCATACGAGGACCCGACCCGGTATCGCAGTCTTGCAGGGGCTCTCCAGTATCTTACCTTTACCAGATCGGATATTACGTATGCGGTTCAGCATGTGTGTTTATTCATGCATGACCCCAGAGTTGAGCACATGAATGCAATAAAATGCATCATTCGGTATATCCAGGGGACACTGGACTATGGGTTGCACTTGTATCCTTCATCTACATCCACACTTGTCTCTTACACGGATGCTGATTGGGGTGGTTGTCCCGACACCAGACGGTCGACTTCTGGCTACTGTATGTTTCTTGGCAACAACTTGGTCTCCTGGTCGGCAAAACGTCAAGCAACTCTGTCACGCTCCAGTGCAGAGGCAGAATATCGAGGGGTAGCGAATATGGTCTCTGAGTCATGTTGGCTACGTAATTTGCTTTTGGAGCTTTATTGTCCCATTCAGAAGGCAACCTTGGTATATTGCGATAACATTAGTGCCATCTACCTTTCAGGTAACCCAGTTCAACACCAGTGCACCAAGCATATCGAAATGGACATTCACTTTGTCCGTGAAAAGGTTGCAAAGGGTCAAGTTCGCGTATGCCATGTCCCGTCTCGTTATCAAATTGCAGACATCTTTACAAAGGGTCTACCAGCGGTTCTCTTTGAAGATTTTAGGGACAGTCTCAGCGTTCGAAAATCGTCCGCTATGATCGGGTGTGTTAAACAAAGCAATATACATGTGATATACACTGAATATACTGGCGGTGTATATCACACGATATTGATGGACAAAAGCAACAAGAAGTTAAAGAAGGCAACAACGGCCCAAGATAAAGAGAGGGCAAAACCGTCATTGGGCCTCTCACAGATGCTACCAAAGGCAAATTTCAAAGAAATGGTTTCTCAAAGAATGGCCCATTCTCGGCCAGATTAAGGACAAGACAATATTGTATATATGGTATATATATTTGTAGTATATTGTAGTGTAAAGGTTACCTTAATTAATGTTATACACTTACCATAATTGTATAGTTAGAATTATGGTAGAATAAGGTTTTAGAAATAGAATATGAATATGATTCTCCTATTATGGTAATATGTAACTTGTATATATAGTCTTTCAATTAATGAAAATAATCAAGGGGATTATTTCTTTCATTTCAGATATGCAGATCTGTTTACTCCAGGCAACTTAACCATTTTTTCTCATTTTCTTCAATTTGACCTTTTTGACTTATTTTTCACTTGATTCTTCCCGATCAACTCTCAACCATATAAACCCGGTAAAACACCGAAAAAACATTATAAGTGCACTTACTTTCTCACTGTTATTCACAAAAGTTTAAGTAAAAAGAAGAGATAAATTGGTAAAATACCAGCTTTATCATATATCATGAAAGATATAAGAAAAAAGGGGTGATGGAAATTAATAAATGAATGAAAAGTCGGGGCAAAGCTGGTGGGAGTGTTTAATACTAATAGATGAACCATGCAATGCGAAGTACTTGTATTATGATTCTTTTGTGAAGTGATACACACCGCAACAAATTTAAAATTTAAACTTTATAAGTTTTGAGTTTAAATTTTTACCATAATGTTTTAATTTACTGCACTCGAGATCTACCGCTCCTATTTGTTTAATGAATCTTTTAATATATATACCTAATATAAACCAATGAATTCGAATGAACCTATAATAAGGTAACAAGGTAAAATCAGATGTGGTGTGGGTCTTCTTTGTTTTTTGCTGCAAAAAATCTGAACTTTGATACTTGCCGTTGCAGATAAAGAACCTCAACGTACCCCACTCCCACTACTAGTACTATACCATCCGTTAACCAAAACGAACAAAGATTGATATTCTGTTTGACAAAGTTTATTTTTTCCCAAAATTACTTATTTTTTAAAAAAAAATGCTTATTTTAAAAAAGTAAGGTATTTAACCAAGTTTTGGGAGAATGCAAAGAAATAGATCATGAATTTAACTCAACTCCAAAAGCTAGCTTGTAGGGTGAGGATTGTACAAGTCCATATAAGGAGTACATGATCTCATTTCGTATCCGATTTGGGACTCTTAACATTCCCCCGCACGCCCAGACCTTGTTAACTGGAGCGTGGATAATATAATTTGGGGGCCTAACATCGACGAACAAAGAATTGAAATAGGCCTGGCTCTGATACCATGTAAAAAAATGAATATTGGGTCTAACTCAACTCCAAAAACTAGCATTTGGGGTGAGGATTGTCCAAATACATAAAAGGAGTTTATGTTTTCATTTCATATCCGATGTGAGACTCTTAATAGAGAAAAATAAGTTATTTTTGGGAGTAGCAGAAACATTTTTTCAGAAGCTAAAAAAAAATTGTTTTCCCCGAAAAACAGAAGCAGAGCAGTTTTAAATTTTCATCATTGGCAATAATACCCTTAATAAAAAACGTTATATACCATAATAACCCTACTTAATTTAACGTAAGTAATAAATACGTATTTTATAGCCTGTTCATTACATACAAAATTTCGGCGGCATATCTTCTTCAAACAAACCTTCAACGTGATCAACAACTCAATTTTCACAACGTATGATTTCTTGAATATGTTCTCTTTATGTGTTCTGCACAGGGCCGTTTCTATACTTTTAAGGGCCCGGTGCGAGAAATAAAAAGAGGTCCTTTTTTATTCACATGAAAAACTAAAATTAACTAATTAATCAATATTAAAAAAATTATTGATCAAAACATCAAATAAATGTATAATAAACACTATATTCGATTCAATGTTTTCAATTTCAGTACAATAATGCTACGAAAGAGATACCTTAATGTCATTACATGAAACATTTAAAAGAAAAAACTATCATTATATTAGGCATAAAAAATTGTTCTCCTTGCATTTTTATCTGCAAAGTCATCAAACAATCTTTCATAATCAAGAATGTCTAGAAATTCACTCTCAATTGAAATCAAAGATAATGCATTCAATATTGTGTTTAAATTAAAAAAAAGGGAAAAAAAGTTTGTTTTTTGTTTAAAGAGGGGGATTGGGACTTGGGCCGACTGGTTGGGACTTGGAGCCGAATCTGATTTTGTGTTTAAAAAAATAAGTCTCGCTACTCATTGGATTTGAACACGTGACATTTTAGAGACATTACTAATAATATTAGAGACATTTTTAATACATATGCTAGGCTACAACTCTCACTAATAATATTAGAGACATTTTTAATACATATCTTAATATTTGAAACCAATAAAAAAAAAATTGGGGCGGAGGCCCTACTGGCCGGGGGCCTATGCGGCGGTGCCGCCTCGACCGCCCCAGGGACGGCTCTGGTTCTGCATATATATGTTTCTTGTGCTTTATTTTTTCCCCAAATTCATGACTTTCTTTTAGTTATTCTAAGCAATCTCAAAACTCTAGTAGTTGTTATGTTGCTAGGAATAGAGCTCTGTTTTGAGTTGTTGATCACGTTGAGTTATTCTAAGCATATATAGAGCTCTGTGTTTTAGTAGTTCCTGTTGAATTTAGTTGTTATGTTGCTAGGAAATAGTGTAGCAGCCGTCCTTATTTTAGCCTTTGGTACAATATACAATCTCAAATAGAGATGTTCGAATATACAATCTCATAATATGCCCATGTTATATCCTTTCCTCTATAGGCTAAAGCCATCCAGACCTGAAAATAATCTATGTTCAATAGAAGAAAGAGTGCAGAAATATAATGAAGTTGGTGTTCCCTAGTGAATCCTAAAGTTATGATGGTCTAAAGAAAGTAATTTCATCTGCATTCTCGATTAGAAAATAAAATAAATGATTAACTAATTGAAGGGCTTGTGGTGTTTGTGGGAATGCCACATGTCTTAGTATACTTAAAGTTATATATCCATCTGAATTTTTTTACGGTGTATAAAAATAATCTTGTTATGTATCTTAATATACCTACATGTTTCTTGTTGAATATTGACAAGATAATATGTAAGAAAGCGACACCCGATATCAATATTGAGAAAGCTAGATGGGATGCAGAGACAACAGAGTTATTTTTAAATTTATGTGTGAAAGAAATTAGGGCTGGAAATCGTCCTAACACTCACTTCAGCAGAGTAGGATGGTCTAATTTGGTGCGGAAATTCAATGATAAAACTGGGAGAAACTATGATAAGGTCAAATCGAAGAACAAATGGGATAACCTAAAACTTATCTGAAAATACTGGGATACTCTTGTTGGAAAAGAGACTGGCTTAGGATGAGATCACGAGAAAAAAACAGTTCAAGTAAGTTCTGAATGGTGGATAAGAAAGATAAAGGTATTAAGAATTCTTGAACTTATTTTCACTCAAATATAATGAATTAGTATTCATTTGTTTCAATATTAAAACTTTATTGTTGTTCCATAATTATAGGAAAATTCAAATGTAGAGAAATTCAGAGAAAAAGGTTTACAATGTCGAGAGTTGATGGAAATGTGTTTCAAAGATGTTGCTACCGGCGAACATGCATGGGCGCCATCATGTGGAATTTTACCCGATAGCATACTTGAAAGTCGTTGGTTTCAAGATGAGAAAGAATTCGAGTTTGAAACTCCAACCAATAATGAAGAGATTATTCTGGACCGTTACTTAAGAAATAACGGGGGAGAAGACTTGGATCAGATTAACAAAACAAAAACAAAAAAAGCATCATCAATTACAACTGGAAAGGAAAAAAATAAAGTCAGTACAGGTTTGAAGATTGTGGCATCAATGGAGAAAATTGCAGAAGCTGTGGAATTACGCGCTGCAATGAGTGAGGGGTTCACTCGATATTGAAAGTGTTCGTAACTTGCATGGTATGGTGTTTCGTAGCTCCTTATGGTGGAAAGCAAGCAAGTTATTAGTCAGGCAATCTATGAGAGAAATGTTTTTAACACAGAAAGACCCACAGGCACAAATGGAGTGGTTAGAGATGATGTCTTAACTGCATACGGACTAGAAATAAAAGATGTCATTTATTTATATATTTTTTGCAAGTTATAATTCGAACTCTTATTCGTACTTTGGAATATTGTTTTAGTTGCTGAAATTTATGTTTGTGCTTCATTCTAAAATATTATTTTGTTTGTGGGAGTATTGTTGGTTTGCAGTAGAATGAGTTGTGTATCAATACGTTTTATCTTATTAGTTAAGTAATTTTATTTTGATATTTGTTACAGATGTCATTGAGTAAATATAATAATGACGAGGTTGAAGAATTTCTTATAGGTGATGACGATGATGTATTTGATGATGTGGTTAATTTGGCAATTAACGGTATACCTCCTACAATAAAGTATTTCTTGATATTCTGTTTGAAGACTCCATGCAGAACTTCTCTTCATACGTGTTTTCATTTCATTAAGGAGGTTCTTGAAGGGCATGATAAGCGTTGTTATGAGATGTTTAGAATGGAAAAACATATTTTCTTTCTCTTATGAAAAACGTTAAATGAACAATATGGTTTAGTACCAACAAGACAACATGACTGTAGAGGAAATGGTTGCTATGTTCTTAATTATGGTTGGAAATCCAACGATTCCAACACTCTGGAAAGACCGTTAGCAAACATTTTCATAAGGTTTTACTAGCATGTTTGAAATTCGCTATGGACATCATTAAGCCAAAAGATCCAACTCTTTCAGATGTTCACACTAAATTAAGAGAAGATACTGCACATGATGCTAGAATATTTGATCAAGCACTTAGAAGCAAGACCTCAACTTTCCACATCCTCCAACAAGTAAGTGACCCTAATATTATATCTTGTAAATTGCTATTGTGTAGAAATTATTTTCATAATAATTAACTACTAATATATTTTTTACTTGAACTAGGCAACTATTAATTAGTTGATTCAGGAATCCAACAATGACGGGCTACCTAGGACCATACAAGGGTGAACGTTATCATCTTCATGATTTTGGACGTAATTCAAGTTTCAGAAATTCAAATGAGGTTTTCAAATTTTTTCACTCTAGTTTGAGATGTACAATTGAAAGAATATTTGGGGTATGGAAAAATATGTTTTCTATTTTACGTTCAAAGCCATCTTTCAAGTTTCACACCCAGGTTCATCTTGATACAACTACAATGACTATACATAATTTCATACGAAGAAATTCTTCCACTGATGTTGAGTTCGACCATAATGCAAATGAAGACATTATGCCAGAGCTTGAGGAAGAAAATAGGCATTCAGCCTTTCAATCAGAAATGCAAGGCACGTCTACTAATGTTACGGAGTTATTGCGTGATAAAATTAGGGATGATATCGTTAAGAGCTCTTCTCATGTATAAGTATTTCTTCTTATTTAGGATAGATTTCGAATATGTGATTTTTTGTGGTGATTCTTTTATATTTGTGGAGTGGCGTTTGATATATTTTAATGACGTTGAAAAAATCAAGTAATTTTTAATGTTATTTTCATATTTTACTTAAATAAAAATGAAAACTTAATTATTGTCTTTCATAATAAAGTAAATCTATACATGTCCTTATTGTATTTGACATTTAAACGTACTTTTTAAAAAGATTGGCCAAACACAAGTTACTCACAAAAGTATTTTTTAAATTGATTGGTCAAACACAAAATATTTTTAGCAAAAAACATTTTTTTAAAAAGTACTTTTAAGAAAAGTACTTCTCAAAATAAGTATTTTTTTATAAGTTGAGTCAAACAAGCTATGAGTCATTCTAAAGTCCATTTTCAATTTTGCTTTTGTGTTTTTCAATCTTTATTCTTTTCCATGAGAATGATTAAACAAGCTAGGACCTTCAGAAATATTTTGGAAAAAGAAACCACATAGAATGTGTACTATATTACTTTAACCATTTGAATATATTAAAGTTCACTGAATTAGGATCGAATGGAATGAAACTCCATTGTTGAATGTTGGAGAGCTCGTGGGAGCTATGGCAGTAACTGCAAATCTAGAGAGAGAAAATGTGAAATGTAAATATCTCATTATCAATGATGCGGAAAAAAAGTGAGTGCTTGTATCTGCACTACTCGTACATATACCGTGTGTACAAGAATATCTAATGCCAACTCAACTAACTAACTGTTAAATATACGTAATATACACACAATATACATGTGTATATTATGTATATTGATGTTCTCGGTATTACTGCCCACCCGGACAGTCTCCTTTCTCCTTTCCATGTACAATTATGTAATATAATGTTGTAGTGTAATTAGTATTGTACACTTACCATAATTGTATATTTAGTCTCCAAATAGAATAAGGTTTTGGGAATAGAATAGGAATAGGATTCTCATATTATGGAAATATGTAAATTGTATATATTCTCTTTCAATCAATGAAAATAATCAAGAGATCATTTCTTTCATAGTATCAGAAGTCTAGGACTGATATACTTCCGCTCCTCTCCCAAAAACGAAAATTCTCTCGGTTCTTCCTCAAACCCGAGAATCCCATCCAAAATTTCGTGTCCAAATTTCTTATTCTATTCACTATGACTGATAGGAACATGTTTCATCATGCCCTCACAGTTTCTAACATCAAGAGCGTTCTTCCTATTGTTCTTGACATATAAAACATCCAATATGGGACGTGGGCAGAGTTGTTCAAAATTCATGCACTTGTACATCAAGTCCTCCACCACATAATTCCTCCGGCTCCTAGCACGCAGGATGTACCCACCTTGGAGGAAAATCCTAAATTATGGACTACTCTTGATGCTACAGTTTTCCAGTGGATTTATATCACTATCTCCGTCGACCTCTTACAAACGATAATTGAACCAAACTCTACGGCTATGGCTGTTTGGGACAGATTGCGTGATATATTCCAAGATAACAGGCATTCTGGTATTGTTACCCTTGAACATGATTTTTCCCAAGTCACTATAATGAGGATTTTCTGAACGTTTCCTCCTATTGCAAACGGCTAAAGGAATTGGCGGACCAACTTCGCAACGTTGGTGCTCTGGTTAGCAATGATTGTCTCGTTCTACATATGGTTGCAGACCTGTCTGAGGCTTATAACGGCGTTGCTTCAATACTTCGTCAAAGTAACCCTCTACCGCAATTTTATCAAGCCAGGTCTATGCTTACACTAGAGAAGGCTAGTTTGGCTAAAAAGGCGGCTACTGGCGCTAACTCCATCTTGATGGCCACGTCCAATGGTTATCCGGCATTTTATGACAATTCAGGACAAAATCGTCACAACGGTGGCGACAAGAAAGGTCAGAATCGCAAGAATAAAAATAAAGGTGGTGGCCGTGGTGGCAATGGCGGCAGCGGCGGCGGCGGACGAACCACTGAGGGGTCACTTTGGACCACCAGCCGAATCGGCCATGGGCCCTCATCGGCCTTGGGCCAGCCGCCCGATGGTCGCGGTCTCCTCCCCACAATTAGGCACTGGATACGGTAATTGGGCCACTGCCCAATTTCTAGCAGTAGTCTCGCCCAGTTGGGCCTTGGCCAGCCCCAGGCCTGCTTGGGCCTCAGCCACAGTAGGCCTTTGCGGCAGAGGGGCCCACTTCCATCCCTTCTCTGATAGATATTGAAGCTGCAATGCACACGCTGGGATTAACTCCTCCGGACCCAAATTGGTACATGAACACCGGCACCATAACCCACATGACACCGATTCAGGTACTCTCTCGTCTTATTCCAATTTGAGCAACCCTCGTGGCATAATAGTTGGTAATGGTAATACTATTCCGATTCGTGGTTATGGTCATAAAATTGTGTCTCCCCCCATCCACCCCTTGTCTTGAAAAATACCCTTCATGCCCCTAAATTGATTAAAAATTTGGTTTCTGTCCGTAAATTCACCACTGATACTTTTGTTTCAATTGAATTTGATATGTTTGGGTTTTCTGTGAAAGATTTCAAGATGGAGAGTCATCTCATGAGGTGTGATAGTAGGGGCGATCTGTATCCTATCACACCAAGTTCCGATTTCTCGCATCAAGATATGCCATCAACTTTTGCAGCTCTTGTTCCTTCCTTGTGGCATGCTCGTCTAGGTCATCCGGAGTCATCTATTTTGTCTTCCTTAGATAAAAATAAGTTTATTTCATGTAAGGGTACGCGTAGTACTCTGAATTGTCAATCTTGTTCTTTAGGAAATTTGTTAGGTTACCATTTGTAGACTCTAATTCTCATACTTCAATGCCATTTGATATTATTCATAGCGATTTATGGACATCTCATGTTCTCAGTTCTTTGGGTCATCGGTACTATGTTCTATTTTTGGATGATTATTCTATGTTTTTATGGACTTTTCCGATAGCGAAAAAATCTCAAGTTTTTTCTACTTTCTTAAAATTTAGAGAATTCATTAGAACTCAATTCGAACGGGAAATCAAAAATATTCAATGTGATAATGGCAAAGAATATGATAATTGGGTGTTTTGGGAGTTTTGTGCTAATAATGGGATTAATTTTCATTTTTTCTTGCCCTTATACGTTTTCACAAAATGGGAAAGCCAACGTAAAATTCGTACCATTAATAACATTATCATAACTTTATTGATTCATGCTTCTGAACCCCCTTCTTTTTTGCCTCATGCTCTACAAATGGCTACATATCTTCTTAACATTCTCCCTTCCAAAGGTTTGACATATTCATCTCCTCTTCAAATTTTATATCACTCTTTCGTATTCACATCTTAGGATCTTTGAGTGCTTGTGTTATCCACTTTTTCCGTCCACCACAATTAACAAACTTCAGGCTCGGTCTACCCCTTGTGTGTTTTTGGGCTATCCGTCTAATCATCGTGGTTACAAATATTTTGATTTGTCATCTAATAAAATCATCATTAGTCACCATGTAATTTTTGATGAATCTCAATTTCTGTTTGGTAAGGTTAGTAATCTCGTGCCTAGTTCGTATAATTTTTTGGATGATGGCATATCCATGTATATTATTCACCATTTTTTAGACGTATCCCGCACCCTAAATCCTCCAGCGGGCCGTGGGCCCGCTGGTTCTACAATCCACTCGTTGTCTCCCGTCGTGGGTCCAGCAACTGGGCCGCCTCCCCAGCCCAGTTCTTGCCCAATTCTTGTTCCCACTCATTCATCGGAAGTAGTAGCTAGTTACTGTGTTGGGCCAGCAGGCCCACTGCATGTTGGCCAGTCCGTCACTAGTCCCGTTATTTCCCAAAATTCACCCAATTCTCCCCTGAGTCAAAGACCTGTCACTCGTAGTCAACGGGGTATTTTTAAACCAAAAAGACATTTAAATTTAAATTCTAATGTTCTTAAATCACCCTTACCCCGTAATCCTGTGTCTGCGTTAAATGACCCGAATTGGAAAAGTATTATGACCAATGAATATAATTCTCTTATTGATAATAAGACGTGGGAGTTGGTGCCCCATCCATTTGGTATTAATATTATTAGGTCTATGTCGATTTTTGCGCATAAGGACAATTCAGACGGTTCATTTGCAAGGCATAAGGTTCGGCTTGTGGGTGATGATAAGACTCAGCAGGTTGGTGTAGATTGTGGTAAGACATTTAGCCCGGTGGTCAAACCGGCTATCATTCACACTGTGCTCAGCTTGGCTCTTTCAAAAGCATGGCATATTCATCAGTTAGATGTGAATAATGCTTTCTTACATGGTGATCTCAAGGAAACAGTCTATATGCATCAGCCCTTGGGGTTTAGGGATCCCAAATATCCTCATCATGTCTGTTTATTGAAAAAGTCCTTATATAGGCTTAACCAGTCTTCACGGGCCTGGTATAAGCCGTTTGCCGACTATGTTTCGACTATTGGGTTCACTCACAGCAAGTCGGATAATTCCTTGTTCATATATCGTCGTGGTTCTTCCGTGGCTTATATACTCTTATATGTGGATGATATTATCTTGACTGCCTCTTTCGATGCATTACACCAGTCTATCATGACAATGCTCAGTTCTGAGTTTGCTATGAAAGACTTGGGGTCATTGAGTTATTTTTTGGGGATTGATGTCACTCGTCATGCAGGTGGGTTGTTCTTATCCCAACGAAAGTATGCAGCCGAGATCATTGAGAGGGTTGGGATGTCATCATGTAAGTCTACTTCCACTCCAGTTGATATTAAACCCAAATTGGGTGCTGCAGCTGGCTCCCCTTATGAGGATCCGACCCGCTATCGTAGTCTTGCAGGGGCCTTTCAGTATCTTAGGTTCACGAGATCAGATATTACGTATGTCGTCCAATAGGTGTGTTTGTTTATGCATAATCCCAGGGTTGAGCACATGAATGCGCTCAAACGCATTATTCGGTACATCCAAGGGACACTTGACTATGGATTGCATTTATATCCATCATCGACGTCTACACTTTTCTCGTACACTGATGCTGATTGGGGTGGTTGTCCAGACACTAGACGGTCTACGTCTGGCTATTGTATGTTTCTTGGCAATAACTTGGTCTCATGGTCTGCAAAACGTCAGTCGACTTTGTCCCGCTCCAGTGTCGAGGCCGAGTATTGAGGGGTAGCTAATGTGGTCTCGGAATCATGTTGGTTACGTAATTTGTTGTTAGAGCTTCGTTGTCCTATTCAGAAAGCGACCTTGGTTTATTGTGATAATGTTAATGCCATCTACCTTTCTGGTAATCCGGTTCAGCACCAGCACACTAAACATATCGAGATGGACATTCACTTTGTTCGCGAAAAAGTTGCTCGTGGTCAAGTACGTTTCTGCCATGTCCCGTTCAGGTATCAAATTGCTGACATCTTTACAAAGGGTCTTCCCTCGGTCTTTTTTGAAGATTTTAGGGACAGTCTCAGCGTTAGAAGACCGTTCGCTATGACTGCAAGGGTGTGTTAAATATACATAATATACACACAATATACATGTGTATATTATGTATACTGATGGTCTCGGTATTACTGCCAACCCGGACAGTCTCCTTTCTCCTTTCCATGTACAATTATGTAATATAATGTTGTAGTGTAATTAGTATTGTACACTTACCATAATTGTATAGTTAGTCTCCAAATAGAATAAGGTTTTAGGAATAGGATTCTCATATTATGGAAATATGTAAATTGTATATATTCTCTTTCAATTAATGAAAATAATTAAGGGATTATTTCTTTCACTAACTAACAACCTAATAACTAACTAACTAACTTCTTAAAGCTAATTACAGAACTTGCCTAGAATAGAAGAATGAGACACTCTAGTTAAGGCCTTTGTAAAAATGTCTGCAAGTTGAGAGCTGGTGGAAACATGATAAATGCTGATCAGCCCTTCTTGAAGATTGTCCCTGATAAAATGACAGTCTACCTCTATATGTAGTTCTTTCATGGAAGACTGAATTCTTTGCTATGTAACTGTTGCATGACTATCACAAAACACCTGTATAGGCAATGAACAAGGGGCATAACAACCTTTCAAACCAAACTAATTCACCAACCACCTTCCTAATGGCTCTATATTTTGCTTCTGCTGAGGATAGGGAAATAGTAATTTGTTTCTTTGATTTCCAACTGATTGGGTTATCCCCCATGAGCACCAAGTATCCACTTACTGATTTTCTTGAGTCAGTGCAAGTTGTCCAGTCAGAGTCACAGTATGCACTTACATTGTAGACATGTTTGAGATGAGGTTCCCTGGGAGCTTGCATAAATTAACTAAGATATTGGACACTATATGATATGTCCATCCTAGTATTAGTGAGGAAATTCAGCTTTTCCACCAACTCTCTATAATATGTTGGGTCATTAAGTAGTTTACCATCATTTTCCTTTAGTTTGACAGTAGGATCAAGTGGAGAGGAGGTAACTTTATAATCCAAGCAATCAAATTCTTTTAGTAAGTCTGCAGTAAACTTTCTCTGAGAACTAAGCCCACCATCAGTCCTATATAAGATCTTCAGACCCAAAAAGTAATGAAGCTTGTCCAGATCCTTTATTTGAACTGATCATGCAAGAATGCCTTCAGAGATGTGATCTCATGCATATCAGTCACTGTAAGGATCATCATCAACATAGATGGCCACAAAAACAATAGAATGTTCCTTCTTTCTGTAGAAAAGGGAGTAGTCACTTGCTGAGTGAGAATACTCCTTTGAACACAAGCAGCTTGCCAGTTTATCATACCACTGTCTACTGACCTGTTTCATGCCATACAATGACTTCTTTAGTTTGCAAACTAGTCCATTTGTATCTACCAAAAGTCCTTGTGGTAGGGTCATGTATACTTTCTCATTTAAATCTCCATGCATAAATGCATTGTCGATATCCAATTGGTACAAAGACCAACCTTTCTTTACAGCCAAGCATATCAGAGTTCTAACTATGGTCATTTTTACCACAGGTGAGAATGTCTCTGTGTAATCAATCCCAGCTTGTTGAGTGTATCCCTTGACTATCAGTCTTGCTTTAAATCTCTCCTCAGTTCCATTTGTCTTGTGTTTTATCGTATACACCCACTTACAGCCTATTGATTTCTTTCCTTCTGGTAATGACACCAAATCCCAAGTGTCATTTGCATACAAAGCCTCAAACTCTTGTGTCATGGCCATTTTCCATGCAGAGTTCATAAATGCATCTTCATATGAGCATGGTTCACTTTCATGTGAAATGGTTCTTACTAACTTCTGACTTTCAAGACATAGAGTAGTAAAGGCTACATGGTGAAGGTTGGTTTCATATGAGCTAAGGGAATTGGATGAAGAATTGTTCTCAGTTGGCTGTAGATTGGGTAATTGATAGGTATATTCTTTCAAGTAACTGGGAGTCTGCAGGGTCCTAGAGGTTCTTCTAGGTGCTGGGAGATGAGTAGAAGTGATTGAACTAGTGTTAACAGGGTCAGAGATGATTGGTGGTGGCTGGTTTGCAGGGTAAGGAGCATCAGAATTAGCACTAGTGACATGATCATGAATAGGTGAAGTGTGATATGTATTACTAGTTGTGTAGGCAAGGCTGGTTCATTAGGTACAAAAGTATTAGTGACATCAGTGGTGACATTTCTATCCAGCAATTGACATTCAACAAAAACTTTATTTGTGCTAGCAGTTAATTCGTTACTAGAATTGTAAACAAGTAACTTTAAGACAGAATTAAAACTGGAACCAATAGGAGCAATAACAAAAGGAAAAGTTTCTTCATGGAAAAGAACATCCCTAGAAACATGAATCCTATTAGTGGCAAAATCTAGAACTTTGTAACCTTTTATGTTGAAAGGATGTCCCACAAAAATGTGAGGAGTTGCTCTGGGCTCAAATTTGTCTTTGTGAGTTTTTAAGGTTGTGGGAAAACAAAGGTATCCAAAAGCTTTAAGGTGGGAATAAGTGGGCTTTTTCTGGTATAGAAGTTCATAAGGTGATTGGTTATTTAACATCTTGGTAGGTAGTCTATTTATAAAGTAAGTTTCTATGAGAACACACTCTCCGCAGTATCTCATTGGTAATTTTTATTGGTAGAGGAGTGCTCTAGCTGTTTCTAGCAAGTATTTATGCTTCCTCTCTACCGCATCATTTTGTTGAGGTGTGTAGGGACATGATCTTTGGTGTAAAATGCCTTTTTCTTGGAAAACATTGCTAGCTTCAGCACTTGTAAACTCTAGACCATTTTCAGATCTAATGTTCTTAAGAGTGATTTGAAATTGGTTCTCAATCAAGGCTACAAAAGCTTTTAGGGTCTGAAGTGCATTGCTCTTACATCTGAGTAACTGAGTCCATGTGAACCTGCTATGGTCATCAACCAGAGTTAAAAAGTAATTATATCCATCATGAGTTGGGATGTGATAGAGTCCACATAGATCAATGTGTAATATTTCAAATACTTTAGTAGTTGAAGTGGTACTTTCTGGGAAAGGTAATCTAGTTTGCCTTGTCATAAGGAAAATAGTGCAAGTGAAAGGCTGTTTGGTGAAAAATTTGATAGGTATGGAGGAGATATCCCTTATTTTCGCAAAAGGCACATGTCCCAACCTATTGTGCCACAAGTGCTCAACATTATTTCTGTGGGATGAAGTAGATGCAGAAGACAAAGAACAATCAATAATGAAACAGTCTTCTTTATTACTTGTATGAGAGTATCTTACAAGAGGAATAGGGGATGATGGAGACTGTTTGTGATAATCAACAAAAAAAGTGCAAGATGTAGAATTGAAAGTGTTACCAACAGATGGTGAGCAACAAGAGTGACACTTTGAGCAAAAGAAATATAAATCATTCCTTGCTTTATCAATCTCCATAGGGCTCTTTAGAGAATGGCCCTGCATAAGACAGGAGAAACTATCAAAACTGACAATACCTTGGAGTTGCAAAGCTAAATAATGAACAGAGATCAAGTTGAATTTAAAACTAGGCATAAATAAAACTGTACAAAATGTCAATTCTGGATTTAGGAAAGCATTTCTAATTTCAGTCACTTTATAACCATTTGGTAAGGTCACTAAAAAGGGATATGGCAATGTTCTAACATTTCTAAGTGTGGTTTTGTTATAGGTCATGTGGTGTGATGCTCCTGAATCTATGATCTATGAATTAGCAGTTAATTTTACACATTTACATAACAATCTACTAATTTCAGTAATTGAAGTGTAACAAGCCAGTATACCTGCAAGATTCACAGCTTCACTAAGCATGTTGTTTGAGTTTTCTGTATTTCCACTTCCATTTCCATCCTGCAAGGTCCCCAGTAAGTTTAACAGCTGTTTATATTGTTCTTTGGACAAGTTCAGTGGTCCTTCGCTCCTAGCTCCATGACTCTCCTCACAGCCTCCTTTCTCACATTCAGTTGTGAGTACATTTGTTGCAGACCCTGTGATCTTTCCTCTATTGAACTTAGGATTCTGGGGATAGCCATGTAATTTGTAACACTTGTTCTTAGTGTGTCCAGTCCTTTTGCAATGATCACAAAATAAGTTTGACTTATTTTGGGAGTATGTGTTTCTGTTGCCCCAGCGTTATAGGAATTCCTTTTGTGTGTTGCTTCCACTTGCTGAGGCATTGTTGTAATTTATGTATGTGTTGTAGTTTGTTTTGAAACCTGTGTTGGTGAAACTGGATGCATTCAAGGATGTAGATTCTAGGCTAGTGTGATTGTGAGGCCTAACTTCTCTCTGCTTCTCTTCTTGAGACAGTATAGCAATCAATGGATTCATCATCAAAATGCTACCTCTTATAACTATGTAAACCTCATTCAAGCCCATCAAAAATTGAATTAGTCGCTTGTGTCATGCTAGGCAGTGGATTTATCTCCACACATGCACACACAAGTACATTGAGAATTTGTATCCAAAGTACTCATTTCTTCCCAGAGCTTCTTCAATCTAGTGTAATAACCAGGAACATCAAGACTGCCTTGAACTAGATCATTAATCTTTCTTTGTAGTTGATACAACTTAGCCCCATTTGTTTGGTCATACCTATCCTCAAGTTCTTTCCAGAGTTCCTTGGCATTGTTGACTGAAAGAAATAATCCATTGATTATTCTCATTAATGAAAGAGTATATATACAATTTACAAATTGTCATAATAGAAAACCTATTACGACTCTACTCCCAAAACCCTATTCTAGTAGTACAACTCCTACAACTATGGTAAGTATACAATGCTAATTAAGGTAACATTTACACTACAATATTACAAAAATATACACATAATAATCTGTCAATCCCGTGTTGGGCTTCTACTGCCCAAGCCCGTGATGGGCTGTTGATTCATAATCCGAGATGGCGGTCTAATATACATAAGCATTTTTTATAAGTTGAGTCAAACAAGCTATGAGTCATTCTAAAGTCCATTTTCAATTTTGCTTTTGTGTTTTTCAATCTTTATTCTTTTCCATGAGAATGATTAAACAAGCTAGGACCTTCAGAAATATTTTGGAAAAAGAAACCACATAGAATGTGTACTATATTACTTTAACCATTTGAACATATTAAAGTTCACTGAATTAGGATCGAATGAAATGAAACTCCATTGTTGGATGTTGGAGAGCTCGTGGGTGCTATGGCAGTAACTGCAAATCTAGAGAGAGAAAATGTGAAATGTAAACATCTCATTATCAATGATGCGGAAAAAAAAGTGAGTGCTTGTATCTGCACTACTCGGTACATATACTGTGTGTACAAGAATATCTAATAACTAACTAACAATCTAATAACTAACTAACTCATTAAAGCTAATTATAGAAATGCCACTGAGGCTGAAACTAAGCTAATGACTAAGTCTTAGACTACAGCAACTACAACTAAACACCATAATACAATTGATGTTAATACAAATATGATTATATCTCAACAGAATGATAATGCTTGTCTTCTTTTATACTTTTCATAAAACATTTTAAAGAAATATGCACAGCTGATATATATTTTGTAGTATTTAGTAAATAGTACTCGTATATAATAAGAGTCGAGTACCCTATTACTTCTTGTTGTTTGCTAATGTTAACAGTAAAACAGAAAATAAAAAATGAAATATTTTAGCAATAGTTAGCAGGATCATTGAGTTGATAAAAATTCGTGTTTATACAAAACCAGTAGATGCATATGTGTTTGCATTTAAATTCCTATCACTTTATAACCACAATTAATTAATATACATTCTTACTTCATTTACTTAATCATAATAAGTTAATATATATGGTTTGATGTAAACACCAATGCAGATACATAATATATTTACCGTTTAAGACATATTACACAAAAGAAATTTGGAAATGCATATTCAGAGCACTACATCCACCACAGAGATGAACAGCAGAATTTAATCATATTCCCATCACATTCACTTAGGAACCACATGGATATTATCAAAGGGCCATGACTCTTGACACCATATTAATAATGGTGCATTTTACATTTTTCTTAAGTCCCCGGGCATAACTGGATGGTAAATGAGGTGAACTTAAATTTCAGCTGGAGGGTTGCAGCGTGGGTTCGAATCCTGATGGAAGCACTTTGTTCTCATTTGGGATAGGACTTTGTAGGTGATATCGGTTGCTCTGTTCTCAAACTCTGGTCATTCAGGTACATCCCGCGATTTACTGGTAGCAGTGTTGAGGGACCGATACTACTATCTCCAGAAATAGTCTAGCGTAGGTGATATCAGTTGCTCTGTTCTCAAACTCTGGTCATTCAGGTACATCCCGCCATTTACTAGTAGTAGTGTTGAGGGACCGGTACTACTATCTCCAGAAATAGTCTAGCGTAAGTCAGCAAGCTGGATATAAAAAAAAATAATGGTGCACATGAAGATGGGCTACTTCGATAAAACAAAAAAAACCAAAAAAAGAAAAAAAATATCAACAAATTTGGAAGCCAAATAATCGTCAGTGGTCCCATAAAAATGGAAATCATAGAGAAGGCATCACAGTAATAAATATTTGGCCATCATACACATCACATCAGCATAACCATGTTGTAACCAACTAAGCCAAATGTAATAATTTTGTATTGCAGTTGATATTCGAAGCTTATTGTAAAGTAGGGCTGGCCAGTGGGCCGGGACAGCCCGACCCCGTCCCGAGCCCGCCCCGACCCCGCCAAAAAAAAAATAACGGGGGCGGGACTCGAACTCGGGACGGGATGATGTCTCGTCCCGCGAGACCCGAGCCCGCCCCAGGCCCGCTTGACCCGACCCCGCCCCGACCCCGTTCCGAGCCCGACCCCGACCCCACCCTTTTCCCCCTTTGTAAAAATGGCCGTTGCACCAACGACCATTTTAGATTATGGTCGTTGGCCAACGGCCATTTTAGATTATGGTCGTTGGCCAACGGCCATTTTAGGCCCCCCCTCCCCCAACCCCCCTACCCCTTAATATTTATTTTTAACTCATAAGTTATTATATTTACACTTTAACCCAATTTTCCAACTATAAATAACTCATTTTCTCTTCATCTTTCTGACAAATCTTCCTACAATCTCTCTAATTTTTCAATATATCTCTACAAGTCTACATTGTTTGCTAAATATTCAATTTTATTTATTCATTTGGGAATTGGGAGTGAAGTTGGCAACTAGTTTGAGGATCTTCCATCGAGCAAAGTTTCAATTTTCAACCTCTCGATTACATCGTCGACGTTACGCTTGCTGCTTGGTACATCTGCTCCTTCATTAAATTATTATTGTCCTGCTTATTTTATTTAGATCACTTAATTTTATTGTCTTTAATTATTTATTTATTTATTATCATAATTAAAATGGAAGGATTAAAAGGTATGTTTAAGGGTAAGGGTAAGGGTGCTTCTTCTAGTAGGGCAACCAGGGCAAGGGTACTTCTTCTAGTCATCTTATTCCTACACAGGGATGATTTTGTTGATACTCAACATTTTCCTACAATACCATTAGATTTAGACCAGGAGCTATTTTACGGAACTCAAGAAGACTTTAATTTAGGCGATGATCTAGATGATATACCCACTAATGTTGATGACAACACACCCACTAGTGCACCTTCAACTGAAATACCTCCTATTCCCCTAGTATGAGACGAGGTCCAAAGAAACGACCATTAAAATCGATGCATGGACATTTTTGATAGGACGTAGAGAATCAAGTAGCCATATGTAAAATTTGTAAAAATGTTTTAAAATTTAAAAGCTGGAAAAGGTCACGGTGGGACGGGGTTTAATTAGACACGTAGTAAGTGCTCATCCCGCTAGGTATGCCCAATACCAGGCTTCAAAACCGGGTGCGCAAACGCCGCTCCATCGGGACAAGGTTCACATACCGACATCGTCTCCGGACCAAGCATGTGGTCAAATTAACCCTATGACGGGGAATTGTAGGCTCTAAATACAATAAACATAGAGATAGGAAGCAATATCAAAATTAGTTCTTTGTGGAGGGTTTGCCTTTTTCATTTCCTTCATCTCCCGATTTTATTCATTACATTAGAGATATATATAATCCTGCTTTTAAAGGTTTTCCTAGATCAACTGTTAAGAGAGATGTATTTAAATTCGCGCATGAATATCAACAATATTTACGTTTTTCATTATATCATTTTAATGGCAAAGTATCTATCACGTCTGATATAGGTCGTAGTACTAACGGCCATGATTATTTAACTGTAACTTGTCATTTGATAGATTATAAATGGTCTATGCAAAAACGTATTTTAGCGTATAGATATATAGATGATAGACACACTGGTACTTTTATTGCAGAAAATATTTATCAAGTGTGAGATTATTACGGAATTACCGATAAAATTATGACTATTACATTAGATAACGCTTCTAATAACAATTACGCAATTACAATTTTAAAAAATAGTTTAACTCCATCTTTTCCAGATCACTTTCATATAAAATGTGTGTGCCATATATATAACTTAATTGTAAAGGATAGTCTATCACTTTTTGAAGACATTCTTAGTAAAATACAATTTGCTATAAACTTTATTTTTAAAAGTAATAAAGTACAACGTAGAAAAGAATATAAAAAAATTTGTCATGATTGTGGACTACCTTTTAGAAAAATTCCACAAGAAGTATCCACTAGGTGGAATTCTTTATACGAGCAACTACTTGTTGCTTATGACTATAAATTATCTATAACTTTATTTTTTAACTCTCATAATAAAAAGCCAGCTGATATGATTTTAGATAGTGATTGGGAAAAAATTTCCGAACTTATTGTATTTTTAGAGAAATTTTTTCAAGCAACAAAAGAATTTTCCGTGATATATTATCCTACTATTTAAATTATGTAATTTTATATATCTTTAATATATTTATTATTTAATGAATATATGAAAACCAAATTATATAAGGCACTATTAAAAATGTTTCTCAAAATAAAAAATATTTTATTCCTATTCCCTCTATTTATATTATTGGTTCTGTATTAAATCCTACTATTAAAATAGACGGTACTAAATCACTAATTGAAACTATTTACGATTGTATAGAAGTACTACCACCTCCAAGTCCCAAAAATCTAAATCACCCACCACCTATTGAACAAACTAAAGAAGAAGTATTGTCTAGCGTAGA
The DNA here is from genome assembly GCA_029783415.1 of Anisodus acutangulus. NCBI lineage: Eukaryota > Viridiplantae > Streptophyta > Magnoliopsida > Solanales > Solanaceae > Anisodus > Anisodus acutangulus. The sequence goes on along the minus strand of CM056494.1, from coordinate 22,162,163 downwards.
ACACCAATGCAAAAATATATATAGATTTTATCAACAAGAAAATGCTAGTAACTTACCAACTTCCATACCATCTTCTTCATCTTCAACACAACCTCACAAAAGACATGCTGTTTCTGCGGCTAGTATTGAAAGCCTCAGAAATAGAATGTGCGGTCGTACCTCTACTACTAACCAAATTAGCGAGTTGGATATTTTTGTTTTGCGGGGTTCTGTACCGTATCAAGAAGTTATCAATGAAGATGGACATGAAGACTTCTTTGAAATCTTGGAGGGAATGAGAAGACCTTTCCGACACTTTCATTGATGGCTCGAGATGTTTTGAACATTCAAGCGTCGTCAAGCTGCGTCTGAAGCGCTTTTTCTGCAGCAGATATCAAATAGGAGACCACAGACACTCATTAGCGGGAGACGACTTGGAAATTGCGGTATTATTGAGAGATTGGATACGGCGAGCGGAGAAGGTGCGGTCAACCGGAGATCAACGAAGAAGATGATGAAAACTACAACGAAATCTTAACCGAAGGTAGTGGAAGCGACGTGGATCAATTTGACCAACAAATACCAATTCCAATCGAAGAACCACATGAAATCATCAAGCAATTAGAACAGGTTTTTTTGAGAATGTAATTTTTTTAATTGTAATTTTATTATGTAATTTGCAACTTTTGGACAACACCACAAAGTTGCAATTTAGATTTTAGACAATTGTATTTGTATTACAAAAAAATCATATGTCTATTAAATAATATAAGAGGCACAAAAACAGCCTTGGGATGTTTTTATTACACTATCTTGTTTTGTTTATTGAGTTTTTTTATACATATGTTATTTTTTAAAAAAAAAGGAAAACCCGCCGTATCCCGCCCCGAGCCCGCCCCGACCCGATACCGACGGGATCGGGATCGGGACGGGACTTGCTCCAGTCCCGCCAGACCCGACCCCGCCAGAGCCCGCCAGACCCGACCCCGCCCCTTCTCCCGTCCCGCCCCGACCCCGATCCCGCCAGACCCGAGCCCGCCAGACCCGACCCCGCCCCTTCTCCCATCCCGCCCCGACCCCGATCCCGCCAGACCCGAGCCCGGCCCACTGGCCACTCTTATTGTAAAGTCCAGAACAAAAAATTATAAAGTCCAGCAAACCCTAGTGGAAACTGGAAAGGAAGGTACGTAGCATACAATAATTTTTCTATACATTCTGGGACCAGCATTAGTAAAAGAGAAATATCTCAATCAAAACTAGAGAGACAAATATTTTTGACACGTTGCATACTATATATATATATATATATATATATATATATATATATATTTATGTAGTAGAATATTTTTTGAAATAAATTGTATATTTTTTATTTTAGGTAGAATTGTATTCCTATTGTAATTAGATCTCCTATTTTAGGTAGAATTATATTTCATATTGTAATTAGGTTGATTAGTTACCTAATTTAAATATTGTTGTACTACTATATATATTATATATTATTGATGAATACAATCAAGGGAACATATTACTTTATGGTATCAGTAGCCTAAAAATACATCCGCCGCCGCTAACCATGGCTCTCGGTCGCCACCCCACGGAACCCTAGTGTTTTTTTTCCAATCATTCTCTCTCTCTTCTCCTCCTAAATTTCATCTTCCATGGTTGACAAAACCAAATTTCATTATGCACTTGCAGTAAACAACATAAAAACTTCATCCCTATCACCCTTGAGATGGAAAAGGGTCCATACTCCTCGTGGGCGGAGCTTTTTAAAATCCATTGTTGTGTTTACGAAGTTATCGACCACATCATCCCTCCTACACTGAAGTCCACAGACCTACCATCGGCTTCGACTTATGATGATGCACTCTGATCTCGTTTGGATGCAACCGTTCTCCAGTGGATACACGACACAATCTCTAATGATATGTTGCACACCATCATTGAGACCGATGCCCCCGGTAAACGAACAAATAGGTGGTATTTCCGGAAATGTTAAACAAAAGTTTTCCCCTCGCATCTCGGTCAATTGCCCGCCATACGTGGGAACGTTTGGAAAGTATTTTCCACGACAACAAAACTCAAAGAGCTTTTACCTTGAAAATCAGTTCAAGGACGTTCATCAGGGCGATTTTCCAAATGTGTCTATTTATTGTCAAGAACTCAAGATGCTTACCGACCAACTCTCCAACATCGACGCACCAGTCACTAATCAACGATTGGTCATGCAACTTATTGCATGCTTGAACGAATCTTATGACAGCGTTGCCACCATCCTTCAGCAATGCACGCCGTTACCTCTGTTTTATGAGGCCCGTTCGAAGCTTATTCTTGAGGAAACCCGAAAAATCAAGTGCATCACCACTCAGGCCACCATTCCCGACGTCGCCCTCACCACCACAGTCGGGCCCTCTGCAAATGGCAGGGCCTCCAACTCCAACATCCAGAATCGTCGGCCCAAGGACCCACATCAGCCTGCATCCACCCGCAACAATCGTCGGAGCAGGCAGTCCAGCAAGGGCCACGGTGGACAGAATTCTGGCAACAACGGCAACGGGAAGGGGCAGTCCATGCCGGCAGGAAACAACCAGCAGCGATCGCGGCAGTGGCACCAGCCTCCGTCGTGGACTGCCTACCCGTCGTGGATAGTGTGGACCCCACCGTCATGGGCCTCTACTCCTAGCCAGTATCTGACATCCTTGTGGACTCCACCTCATAACCGACAGGCCCACCCTGGCATACTCGACCCATGTCCCCAACAGGCCTACACAGCACAGGCCCCCTGCCCTCAACTTAAGCACCGACTGACATTGAGGCAGCTATGAACACAATGTCACTCAACGCTCCAAACGAAAATTGGTATATGGACACAGGCGTCACATCTCACATGACGGCATCACAATGTACTCTCTCGTCTTATTCCAATTTGAGTAATTTAAATTGGAATATTATTGTTGGTAGTGGACAAGGCATTCCCATTCACGGTTTTGGTCATTTAACTTTATCCCCACCACTAATCTTAAAAAATGTCATACATGCCCCTAAACTCATTGAGAATCTAATCTCTGTGTGACGTTTCACAACTGATAATAATATTTCTCTTGACTTTAATCCTTTTAGCTTTTCTGTGTAGGATTTTACGACAGAGAGACGAATAATGAGATGTGACAGCACCGGGGATCTCTACCCTATTTCAAATGTCGTCAACAATCCAGCCTTAGTTCCATCAACCTTTATTGCTCTTTCGTCTTCCTTATGGCACTCTAGATTAGTACATCCAGAAGATTTTATTTTACGCTCCCATAGGAAAAATAATTTTATTAATTGCAACCGTATTTCTAGGACTCCTATATGTGAATCCTGCGTTTTTGGAAAACATGTTAAATTACCATTTTCTGCATCCACAAATTGTTCTTTACTACCTTTCGATATCATACATAGTAATTTGTGGACGTCCCCTATTTTAAATACGGTTGGCCATCGATATTATGTGTTATTTTTGGACGATTATTCCAACTTTCTATGGACTTTTCCAATTGGCAATAAATCCCAGGTGTACCCCATTTTTTCCTCTTTTAGTGCTCTCATAAAAACATAATTTAAAAAGAGCATTAAATGTTTTCAATGTGACAATGACAGGGAATTCAATAATAATCAATTCAAACATTTTTGCTCCAATAACGGTCTTACCTTTTTTTTTTCTGCCCTCACACCTTCTCCCAAAATGGTAAGGCCGAACAGAAAATTCGAACCATAAATAACCTAATTCATGCCCTACTTGCTCACGCCTCAATTCCCCCTCAATTCTGGCATTACGCACTCTCCATGGCCACTTATCTCCTAAACATAATCCCAAACAAGTCTCTAGCTCAACGGTCACCCACTCAAGTTCTGTTTCGTAGGAACCCCTCCTACCAACACTTGTGTATCTTTGGATGTCTTTGTTATCCTCTTCATCCGACCACTCACAAATTCCAACCCCGATCTTCCCCGTATGTGTTTCTGGGTTACCCCCCCCCCCAATCATGGTTACTCGTGCTATGACTTGTCAAGCCGTAAAATTATTATTTCACGTCATGTCATATTTGATGAATCTCAATTCTCATTTGCCTCTTTAAACTCACCACCTCAGCATTACTACGACTTCCTAGATGATGGCTTGAACCCTCTTCTAATTCATCATTTACATAGTCCGACGTCCCAGACCCCGTTACCCGCCCCACCTCGGACAGTCAAGGACACACTGCCCACCCGGTTCTACTGAACGGTGGCCTGGAACAGCCCATCTTAGGGAGATTCCACAGTCACCTCTCAGTAAATCGAGCATCGGCCAGCCAATCCCGCCACCCCTGCCCTTTCTCCTCATCCCAGCAGTCCCGCGGCACAGACCCCCTCCCATCCCGCATCCCGAGACATGCTCTCGGACCATGAAAACATGTGCCATGCACAGAATTTATAAACCTAAATGATTGTTTAACCTATCCATTTCAGTTGTCCCTTCCCCTGTCCCTCGAAATCCGAAGGATGCCTTTTTCGACCCTAATTGGAAAGCCACAATGATTGACGAATATAATGCTCTTATTGATAATAAGACGTGGGACCTAGTACCTCATCCACTTGATGCTAACATTATTCGTTCTATGTGGATTTTTAGACATAAAAAGAAATCTGATGGTTCTTTTGAGAGGTACGAGGCTCGTCTTGTAGGTAATGGCAGGTCTCAACTGGTGGGAGTGGACTGTGATGAAACGTTCAGCCCGATCGTAAAGCCCGCAACCATCCGGACCATCCTCAACATTGCTCTATCCATGTCTTGGCCCATTCACCAGCTTGATGTCAAGAATGCATTCTTACATGGGGATCTTCATGAAACAGTATACAGCCTATGGGTTTCAGGGATCCTATTCATCCAGATTATGTGTGTCCATTGCGGAAACCGCTTTATGGACTGAAACACACTCCTCGAGCATGGTACCGGCAGTTCGTCGATTATGTCTTCTCTATCAGTTTTTTCACACAGCAGATCCAATCATTCCCTGTTTATCTACAACAAGGGTACAGACATGACTTACCTATTATTATATGTTGATGACATCATCCTCATCACATCATCTGATGCTCTTCGCCGGTCCATTATGTCTCACATTTTCTCTGAGTTTGCTATGAAGGATCTGGGGGCCCTGAGTTATTTTTTGGGCATCTCTGTCACTCGACATTCTGATGGCCTATTTTTGTGTCAGAAGAAGTACGCTGAAGATATCCTTGATCGTGCAGGCATGACATCTTGCAAACCATCCCACACGCCAGTAGACACCAATTCCAAGCTCAGCGCTGATTCCTGACCTCCATATTCAGACCCAATTCACTATTGTAGGCTAGCTGGGGCCCTGCAGTACCTCACATTCACGAGACCTGACATATCCTATGTCGTGCAACAAATCTGCCTACACATGCACAATCCGACAGAAGCACACATGCATGCCCTCAAACATATTTTACAATACGTCCAAGGTACACTTCACTTCGGATTACATCTATACAGGTCCTCACTCACTGGTCTCACTGCTTATTCTGATGCTGACTGGGGTGGATGTCTTGACACCCAACGTTCCACGTCTGGTTACTGCATTTTCCTCGGAGATAACCTATTGTCTTGGTCTTCCAAAAGACAACCTACGCTATCCTGATCCAGTGTTGAAGCAGAGTACAATGGTGTCGCTAACGTCGTCTCTGAGTCTTGTTGGATCTGTAACCTTCTACTTGAGCTTCACTACCCAATTCAAAAGGAAACGTTGGTCTACTGCGATAATATTAGTGTGATATATCTTTCCGGCAATCCCGTCCAACATCAGCGCACTAAACACATTGAGATGGACATTCATTTCGTTCGCAAAAAAATGGCTCGTGGTCAAATTCGTGTCCTTCATGTTCCTTCCAGATATCAGATTGGCGACATATTCACCAAAGGACTTCCGCGCATACTATTTGATGATTTTCGAGCCAGTCTCAGTGATCGTGAACCGCTTCGACTGCGGGGTGTAATAGAATATTTCCCGAATATTCTTTCATTAATTGTATATCTCTTATTTTAGATAGAATTGTATTCCTATTGTAATTAGGTCTCCTCTTTTAGGTAGAATTATATTTTCTATTGTAATTAGGTTGATTAGTTATTTAGTTTAAAGATTTTTGTACTACTATATATATTGTACATTATTGATGAATATATGTATGAAAATTTAAAAATTCAACAAATTTAGTGAATTCCGAATCTATAAATTTAAATGTGCAATACGGTTGATAAGTAAGAATAAATCTTAGAAGTTGGACCTATCAAATTTAAATTTTCAAAACGTTTTCGGTCGAACTTTCTTGACTTGGGCTTTTTATTTCAATATGTCAAGTAGATTCATGATTGCTTGGTTAGTAGTCAAAAAATGAAGCACCAGTTTCACGGTTATTGATTATTATCTCGTTATATGCTCTCGAATTAGGTTCAAAATGTTGGTTACAAAGGTGCAGGAAACGAAAATTACAAGTAACTGCTAAGTAATAGAAGAACTGAAATTACAATTCAACAACAAATTGAAAATTACACAGAAATTAAAGAATGAACTGGAACTGTTTGTGTATGCTGAGTCGAGTGTTTGCACTCTGTATTTAAGACAATATTGCCCCGTATGTATCCTTTCTACATCCTGGACAATTGTCTCCCAAGATAAAACAGCAAATGAACAATTGAGCAAAGAAAACTCAAGTGTTACCGGGAAGAATTTTGAGTAATGAAATGATGCTGGAAGTTGTAGGAAGAACTGATTTTTGTTAAGTGTAAAGTGTAGCTCAACAATGGTGACAAAGGGGTTCTTAAATAGTTGAAGGAGAGGCTGATGAACTGCCTCCATAAGTGCCATTACTGGCCAAGTAATGGCAATTATGGAGGAAGTAATTCCTCCAAAATAAATGGTGAAGATGTGCAACGGATTGGCCATTTAGTAAGAGTAATTCAGCCAAAATAAATGGCTGAATTGAGTGCTGGTGGACGTTTCTGCTCACTGCCCAATTCTGATTTTCTTGAAACTTCAGGGACCAAACTGTACATATGAAAGAATTCTGGTCCAAACTGTATATATGAAACTCCAGGGATCAAATTGTACATATGGCAAAGTTTTTTAATCCAAAAAGATAATATCAGAAGAAGCACAGCCCACAGCCCGAGAACCTGAACTGGACGGGCGGGCGGCGGCGTGCGTGTGGGATTTCCTCGAACCGAAGCACATCTAGGTCCTCTCTCCTTTAAACACATGGGATACCCCTTGGGGTCCCAAACCCCAAGCCAACTTTGAGTCTTATAAACAAAACAATTCTTTCTTCCTCCACCAATGAGGGAGAATTGATCCCATACCACACTTTTTCATGCTTCAAACACCTCACTTCGTGGACCAATATCTCTTTCATTTCTCAACGAAATTTGACGATCCTTGGCCCTACGGTTATCTACGTACTTAGTAGATCATGCACGTGTGAAGAACCGGATTCTCCAACATGCGTAACACTAGTGTTTAAGCCGTTAAAGTTGGTCGGACACAACTCCAGCCAAAGGCAAATTTCCAACACAAAATTCATTTTCTAATATTCCATTATAGTCAAACTCATTAATCTCGCTGGTTTATCCAATATTGGAAGTTTGAAACTTGAGCGAAGTTGTTAGAGTCTCACGTTGGTTGAGAGTTTGTTGTGTTGTATCCTTTAACTTGTTGAGTTAAACACAATATCTATATTCTTAAATTAAAACACAGACTTAACTGGGAAAAAAGTAAAATGGGAGGAAGAATAGAAGCTGATGGAGCCATATATTGAACGGTGAACCTATTAGTCTTGCACGAGACTTGTATGATTAGCATCATTACATGTAATATTAAATATGTAAGGACCAAATACACAAAGTGTCGTGATAAATGCATTTTTTACTCTCACAATTGTGTTGATAAAGAAAGGGAGCATTGAAACAACGGTAAAGTTATCTTTGTTATGATCTATAGGTTACGGATTCAAGTCATAGAAGCAATCACTAATTAATGTTTATATTAGAATAAATTATCTACGTGAGTACATCACATCCTTTGAGGTATGACCCCTCCCAGAATCATGCTAACACATAATACTTTGTGTACTAGGTTGCCGTACAGTTATGTTGATAATTTGATATGATCATTATTGCCTGCAAAACACGAACCAATAAATTCCTCCACAAAAGACAGGTGAAAAAATAACTAGCAAGTCCAGTAGCAAACAGGTGGATGAAAGCATTGGCTTCAGGCTTGTGGAATTCAGTAAATTTGTTCAACACTTCTCGAATTAGCTTTGGATCTGTAACTGTCACACGAGGTGTTGGTCCTGCCCACACCACAAATATTTTCTCTGCTTCGTATCATCTCATTAGTTAGTATGGTACTCACCCTGGTTGTTTAACTTCATTACATTGACAGTGTAGTATAAAAAATTGTTTGATTAAGTTATCAAAATTAACTTATTGAGAAAGTATTTTGGGCAGAGGCGGAGCAAGAATTTGACCTTTATGAGTTCGGAATTTTAGTTTTTAAAGTTATTGGGTTCTAAGTTAATAATTTGTATATGTTCAATGAATCTTTAATACAAATATAAGGTTTGAACCAAAGTTATTAGATTCGGCTGAACCCGCACCCGATGAGCTAGCTCCGCCCCTGATTTTGGGACAATAAGAGTTTGTGTTTGGTTAATATTTTCAAGAAAAAAATGTTTTTTACTTGTCAAATTATGAAAAAGGAAGTTGATACTAACTCTAATTTGGTAAATATGAATGTTTGACATGGGTAATCTTATCCTAAAAAGTCAAAAACACTTAATTTTGGCAAAAGCTGATTTTTCAGCTTCTACTCAAAAGTTGAAAAACAACTTCAATTATTATTCAAAACTACATATTTTTTTCACCAAAAATTTGATTAAAACATCTTCATTTTGTAAAATAAAAGTTTTTTTCAGAAAAATAAGCATCATTGTCCATTTAAAAATGTGGTCAAATAAGCTATAAGTCGTCTAAAAGATGCTCTAATTGAGTAAACTTTCTGTCATACTATAACAGGTTAAAATACACAGTTCAAAAAATGCCAAGTGAGAGCTAAGAAAGTGGACTTACTGTGTAAGTGGTAGAAAGATGATGAAGAAAAGGATGAAGGCAGGGTACGATATCATGATTTAACAGGGGTTGTTTCTTGGCTTCTTTAGACATTTTCATCATCTCTTTAAGGTTACCAAACAGCACCTTCTAGGGATAACCATGGATACCTTCCTTGTTCAGCTTCTTTTCTATCATCTTTGGCCACCACTTTCCACAAAAAATAGCTACCAAAATTAGGGACGGGCGTATATCGGTTCGGTTTGATTTTGTATCCGAAAAATATGAACCGAATAAAAATCATTTTAAAAAAAAAAAAAACGAATACAACCTTTTTTTAAAAAAAAACGATATGTTCGGTTTATATCGCCGAACGTATCAGATTATATCGGTTTTTCTAGTGGGGCGGGTCGGTTCGGGTCGAGGAATTATTTATTTTTTAAAAAAATTAAATTTTCAAAACTGAAATTGACATTCACACCTACACTACCATGAAATTTCGACGTTGAAATCTATTGTGTATCGTGAGATGTTTACTAAAGAAAAAAAAATTAGAAATCGATTTGGGAAAAAACACAAATTGATTGGAAAAACAGACGATTTGGCAGGCCCCGTCTAAAAAAAATACCCAAAATAAAAAAATATCGGGTAAAACAGACATCCGAGCGCAAAGTTATGACCATTTAAAGTTTCACCAATTTACAACTACTTTCTCCCCCTACATTTTATGTCAATGCTTCCGTGATATGTTAATCAAGTTCATGCCGCATTCGACTTCTATAAAAGCTTCATAGATTGACTTCAATGACTCTGATTCAAAAGATAGTAGTAGCTTAAAATAAAAAATAAGAATAATTATATATTTAATTCGGGTTTTTCGGTTCGATTTGTATCCAAAATTAAAAAACCAAACCGAATCACTAAATCCTGATTAGGTTCGGTGAGAAAAAACCGAATCGAATTTCGATTCGGTTCGATTTTTTTGATTCTCCGGATTTTTTGCCCACCCCGGACCAAAATACCAACTATTGCAGCCATTAGCATTGCAGCTGCCATAGATATTTCTATAAAGTGAATAGTGAGACTATTCTCTTGAGACCAAAGCAAAGAAAAGAACACTAGAAGACACGTGTTTATTATTGTAACTTACCCAAACTTACTAGAATTCAGTGTATACATTAAAATTGAAAAATAGCTAGTTAATGTACTGAAACTTACATTTATTAAGTGGGGACATATTCATCTAACAAAATACTATCATGCTCAGATTGAAATTAAAATTCATCTGATAAATAGTAACACTCTGTTTGGTAAGGTTTTTAATGCTTCTTAAGTGCACTTGTTACTGTTTGCCTTGAAGTTTTCCTAGATTGTAAAGCTCAAATCTAAGGAAAATCACCATTTCTAGCAGGTATCTTGAAGAGAAAAAAACCCTTTTTACTTTATACATTTCCTTACGCCTAACTAATTCAGCGATTATATTCATAATTCATTTTACTTGACGTAACCACTTCTTAACTCCTTTTTACATTTCTAGAGTTCTCCATCCGTCCCCTCGCCAAAAACAGACCTCCTTGATAGAGCACAGGCAGCCCAGTCTGAATCTGAGAAGGCTTGAAGAGAATAATCATTTGAAATGGACAGGAGAATACCCATGTCTGGTGCAGTCATCAGGTATCTCAACACATGAAGTCCAGCTAACATATGTGCTACTTGTGGAGATATCAGGTCTAGTGTGTTGGAGAAAGTTTAGTTTATCAACTAATCTTCTATATGATGTAGGATCAGTCAAAGGAGCTCCCATGTCAGGAATTAACTTGACTGATGGATCAAGGGGGGCAGTAACAGGATTAAAGTGATGACAATTAAATTCAGCCAACAAATCAGTAGTGAATTTATGTTAGAGACATGAGATAACCTTAAGGATGAGAAGTCACCTCTAATCCTAAGAAATAATGAACTGATCCAGGGCCCTTGATTTTAAATTGATCATCCAGAAATAGTTTTAAGGAATCCAATTCTGAAATATCATCACCTGCTAATAGGATATCATCCACATAAATTGCAATGACAGTCAAAGATCTAGAGGATGACTTGGTGAATAAGGAATAGTCATTCTTACCGGAAGCATAGCCTTTGGAAGTGAGAGCTTGAGACAGTTTTGAAAATCACTATCTTGAAGCATGTTTGAGTCCATACAAGGACTTCTTAAGTTTGCAAACCAAAGGACTAGTAGATGTAGGAGAATAAGCTTTCATACCAGGAGGAATATTTTGTTGGATATGTAAAGTACGGGAATGAAATAAATATTACAAGTGTTCGAAAGGATAAATAAATAGGTCAATGTTCAGAACTGCCGCAAGCTTGTTGAGTCTTGAATCTTGATAACCTGAAATCAAGAAACACTAAATTTGGATTGTTACAACTATGTGCTGAGTCGAGAGATGGCTCTCTGTCTTTAAGACAAGATTGCCCCGTATATATGCTTTTACGTTAACGGACAATAGTCTCCCAAGATAAAACAGCAAATAATCAACACTACAAAACAAATAGGTTGATTCTGACGAAAAAAACAAACACGAAACGACTTGCTGAAGATTGGAAAAGGAAGGAAGAGTTTTCTGTTTTCGTCCCAACGTTACTGCTCACGTTTTGGACTGTGTTTTACTCTTATGTTTGTCTCTATGTATATATCTTAGTCTCTGTTTTTTCTGTATATATATCTGTCTTTCACAATTGAGCCAAAAGGCTCCAATATATAGCATAAGAGAGGCTTCTCAACTGCCAAGACATAGCTGTTAATGGCCATTGAATGAGGGAATTAAACAGCCAAGTAATGATTGTTTATGGCCATTGAAGGAGGGTGTAATTCAGCCAAGTAATGGCTGTTAATGGAGGGAGTTAATCAGCCAAGTAATGGCTGGTTAATGCACAATAACGCCCCCAAAAATCAACTCTAACGGTAGGCAGAAACTTTCTGCCTTCCGTCGTTCCCAAATTCAATATTCCAGAAACTCCAGGGACCAAACTGTAAATATTAAACAATTTGGGGTCCAAAGAGATGATATCAGAAGAAGTCCAAGTCCCAAGTGGCGGCGCGTGTGTGGGCTTAGCCTTGAACCCAAACACATCTAGGTCATCCCTCCTTTAAACACATGGGTCCCTAACCCTTGGGGTCCCTAACCCTTGGGGTCCCAAACCCTTAGCCAATTTTGAGACTTATAAAGAGAGCAATTCTTCTTTTTTCTACCGATGTGGTAGATTTGTCCCACACTATATTTCCATGCCCCCAAACACCTTACTTCGTGGACCAATATCTCTTTCATTTCTCAACGAAATTTGACGATTCTTAGCCCTATGGGCATCTACTCACTTAGTAGATTATGCACGTGAGAAGAGACAAAGCCTCCAACATGCGGAACCCTAGTATTTAATTCATTAAATATGGGTGGACACACCTCCCCACCAAAGAAAAATTTTCAACATATTTATGTATACTTCCTCATGTAGATCTCCATGGAGAAAAGCATTATTGATATCTAATTGATAGACTGTCCAATTCCTCTTTGCAGCCAGTGAAAGAAAACATTTAATGGTTGTGAACTTTACAACAGGGAAAAATGTTTTTGTGTAGATAACCTTTTGAGTGTCACCCCTGATTACTAATCTAGTTTTTGTATCTTTCCACAGATACATCAGATTTCTGTTTGATCTTGTATACCAAATTACAAGAAATAGTCTTCTTATATAGAGGAAATGGAACTAAATCCCATGTCGGATTAGCCTCCAAAGCATGAAATTCCAGCAGCATAGCTTCCTGCCAGGTAGAATGAGATGCAACTTGTTGATAGAACTGAGGTTCATACATATGAATTTCAGTAGTGGAAACCTTGGAATTAGGAGGAAGAGAATGTAGGACTGCTGAGCAAATGTAATTAGAAAGGTAAGATAGTTTTATAGGATGTATGCTAGATTGTCTAAGAGGTACAGAAAGAGGGACTGGAGCTAAAGATGTAGCATTGATTGTAGGATGAGGACTAGATGTGACATTGTTAGTATGAGTAAAATGAGGAACATAAGGAGAGGGTAGTGGAGGAATAAGGTGTTGAGTAGTAGTTTGTTGATGTGCAGTTGAAGAACAAATGACTGAAGGAGGTGAAACGGGGATGGAAGAAAGAACATTCTCTTCATGATAAACAGTGGATGAAGGAAAAAATGAGAACTGATGAAGAGGAGTAAGGGAAAACATACTTTTGAAACACAGCATCTCTAGAATAAAATATGGAGTGAGTGTTCAATTTAAGTAGTTTGTATCCTTTTTTACCACTGGGATAGCCCAAGAAAACACATGGAATTGCCTTGGATTGAAACTTATCCCTTTCCACTTTAAGAGTTGTAGCATGGTATAAATAACCAAAAGATTTAAAGTGGGCATATTGAGGAGCAGAACCATGAAGTTTCTCAAACGGAGACATGTATTGTAAAACTGAATAAGTGAGTCTATTGATGATGTATGTGGCTGTCAAAACACATTCACACCAATATTTCATAGAAAGTTTGGATTTAAATACGAGTGCCCTGAATGTTCTAAGAAGATGTTTGTGTTTTCTTTCTGTAAGATGATATTAATCTCCCTTGAGGAGTCTTTCATTAATATCAAGGTATATATAGAGTACAATATTCATCTCTTATACAATAGGAATCCTAAGCCTATACAAAAGAGGAATCCTAGTCTTACCATAATTATATTTACACAATTTATGGAAATATTCTAATTATGGGTAGGGAATATATTTACACGTTTACACACCCCCTCAGTCGGAGCGGGAGGAGGCTGGACGCTGAGACTGGCTCTGAAGTCAAGAAATAACTGTCTGGAAAGTCCTTTGGTAAATATACCTGCATACTATAGGATGATGGAACATGTAACACTCTGACATGGCCTAACGCAACTTTCTCACGAACAAAGTGTAGGTCTATCTCAATATGTTTGGTTCGTTGATGTTGAACCGGATTATGAGAAAGATAGATGGCAGAGATGTTATCACAATACACAATAGATGCCTGACGCAAAGGACACTGAAGTTCTAACAGTAAATTTCTGAGCTAACAAATCTTAGCTACTACATTTGCAGCGCCTCTGTACTCAGCCTCGGCACTGGAGCTAGATAGGGTAGCATGTCGCTTGGCAGACCAAGAAATCAGATTATCCCCTAAGAAAACACAAAAGCCGGAGGTGGAGCGTCGCGTGTCCGGACACCCTGCCCAATCTGCATCCGTATATGAAAGCAACATGTCTGGTGCAGAGGGGTATAGGTGCAAACCATAATCAAGAGTGCCCTTAATGTATCGAATGATACGCTTAAGAGCAGTGAAATGAGACTCCCTAGGGGCATGCATGAATAAGCACACCTGCTGAACAACATAAGCTATGTCTGGCCTGGTGAATGTGAGATACTGAAGTGCACCTGCAAGGCTCCTATACAGAGTAGGATCAGAGACTGGAGCACCATCCATAGCACTGAGCTTAGATTTGAAATCAACTGGAGTAGGCACCTCTTTGTAGTTCGTCATCTTAGCCCTGTACACAATCTCTTCTGCATACTTACGCTGACACAAGAACATATGATTGGCAGACCTAGTCAATGATATCCCCAAAAAGTAACTCAGCTTCCCCAAATCAGTCATTGCAAATTCGGACTTGAGCAAGGCAATAATCTCATTTTTCAATCCGTCGGAGGAGGCAGTAAGAACAATATCATCCACGTAAAGTAATAAGTAAGCAGTGCTACTACCTCGATGAAAAATAAAAAGTGATGTATCACTCTTGCTGCATACAAACCCAATCTGCAAGATATATCTGGCAAAGCGATCATACCACGTACGGGGGGCCTGCTTCAGGCCATATAGTGACTTACGGAGACGGCACACATAGTGAGGAACTGCTGGATAGGTGAACCCTGGTGGCTGATGCATGTAGACTGTCTCTCTCAGATCCTCATGTAAGAATGCATTCTTCATATCAAGCTGATGGATCGGCCAGTGTTTGCCCATGGCTATGCTCAAAACTGTGCGGATGGTAGCCGGTTTGACAACTGGGCTGAAGGTCTCACCACAATCAATGCCCTCCTGCTGATTTGTGTCATTAGCCACAAGACGGGCCTTATACCTCTCAAGATCTCCATTGTCTCTGAACTTGTGACGAAATAGCCACAGACAACGAATGACATTCACCCCCTCATGTCTAGGTACTAGATCCCACGTGTGTTGTTTAGTTAAAGCATTGAATTCCTCATACATAGCCGCATTCCAATTAGGGTCTTGTTTGGCCAATTTTGGGTTCTTTAGAAGTGGAGAGATGGTTTGGGCAGACAAGTTGAAATGGACTTTGGATTTGATGATTCCATGCTTTGAACGAGTTTTCATTGGATGGGTAGGGACAGTGGGTGGCGGAGTGGTGTCTGAGACGGGGGGTAAAGTCGGATAAGGAGAGGGTGAGGGCGAATCCGTCGGAGGTGCCGCGGCTCCTGGATCGAGAGTCGCGGGGCTAGAAGGTTGACAGGCTTCTCTGAAGTTTGGGTGTCGCGGTTCTGACGACGGAACATAGGATGTGAGTTGTTCGATTATGAGGGGAGATATCGCAGACTCGTCAAGAAATGAGTAGTCCTGTTTTTGGAATTTTGGAAGATTCGAAAACGGGAATGTGGTCTCGTCGAATATGACGTGATGAGATATGTGGATCTGACGAGTCAACAAGTCATAGCATAGATAGCCCCTATGGTTCGGCGGAAATCCTAGAAAGACACATGGAGTGGACCTAGGAGCGAGCTTGTGAGGGGCGGTGGAGCTAAGGTTGGGATAGCACAGACAACCAAAAATCCGTATATGATCATAAGAGGGGATTCTATGGTAGAGGATTTCAGTAGGGGTCATATTGTGAAGAGTGCTAGTAGGGAGAATATTTAGAGTGTATTCTGACATTTTAGCAGCATAGACCCAGAAGGGTGGAGGGAGGGAGGCATGAATCAATAGGGTGCGAATCATATTATTAATGGTGCGGATGATTCTTTCAGCTTTACCGTTTTGTGGTGAGGTGTGAGGGCAGGAGAAACGAAAGACCATGCAATTATTGGTACAAAAGCGGTGAAACATAGAGTTATTGAATTCACGACCATTATCGCACTGAAATGATTTTATGCCTTTTCCAAATTGTGTTTGAATGAAATTGCGAAACTTAAGAAATTTGACAAACACTTCCGATTTAAATTTAAGAGGGTATAACCAAATGTAGTGTGAAAAATCATCAAGCAACACAAGATAGTATTTATGACCGAGAGAACTAGGGATAGGAGATGTCCATAAATCGGCATGTATGATATCAAAAGGAGCAAATGTAACACTAGTAGATGATTTAAACGGAAGACGAATATGTTTGCCTAAAGAGCAAGAAACACAATTTTTGGCAAGTTTCCCATTACAAGTAATGAAATTGTTGCCTCTAAGAAAATTAAAAACTGGGACTCCTGGATGACCAAGCCTATTATGCCAGGTTGAAGAAGAAACAGCCGCTAGAGTGACGGGAGAGCAAGATCTGGCAGCGGAGGTGAAAGTGAATGGATAGAGATCCCCCGTGCTATTGCATCTCGTAAGAGGTGTCCCCATATGAAGATCATTTACAGTAAAACCAAAAGGGTCAAAATCCACAGAGACAGAATTATTACGAGTAAATTGGTGGACAGATATGAGGTTCTTAATCATGTGGGGGGCATATAGGGTGTTTTTGAGGGAGAATGGTGGATGAGGAGGTTGTGTGTATGAGGTACCATAACCCTTAACTGGAATGCGTTGTCCGCTACCAACTGTAACATATTGAAGATGCTTTAAACAAAACAGTTTAGGAATAGTACCTGCAGACTGGGTGACGTGAGATGTGGCGCCTGAGTCCATGTACCAAGTATTGTCAGGCTGTTGCATAGATAGGGTGCTGAACGCCTGACCCAACTCAGTGGGTGTCATGCCGGAGGAGGGCTGCGGGACCTGACCTTGCATGAAGTGGGCCTGCTGTGGGGCTGGAGCGGGGCCTAACAAACCGGGGTAAGAATACGGATTGTATGGCTGCTGGTACTGGAATGGACTTGGCGCCGCGGCTCTGAACTGGGGCGCCGCGGCTCTGTACTGGGGCGCCGCGGCGCTGTAGACGAACTGCTGAGGAGCCGCGGCCCAGTTGTTCTGCGATCTCTGTTGTTGTTGCTGCTGTTGGTTCTGTTGACCGCGACCCTTGCCACGACCACGGCCTCCTCTACCGCCGCGGCCTTTTCCACCCTTGCCGCCGCGGCCCTGCCGCTGTTGGGAGTTGTCCGGTGGCGTCTGATCTTGGGGTTGCGTGTCGACAGCTAACACCTGCTGGGCGTGCTCATCCTGCTTAGCACGACGGGTTTCTTCGAGCAACAATTGTGAGCGAGCTTTGTTAAAACTCGGTAGCGGATCTGCCTGTTGAATAATGGTGGCCAAAGTATCATATTCGCCCTTAGTAAGGCCAGAAATCATTTGTAGCACCATTTTATCGTCAGTGACAGGCGTGCCGATGTTGGAGAGTTGATCCGCTAGAAGTTTAAGATGCTTGCAGTACTCAGAGACATTGGAGAAGTTTTCAAGACGTGTTTTGTTGAACTGTTCTTCCAAATACACGGCACGAGTGTGCTTGTTGTCCTGAAAAATTTCCTCCAAACGATTCCACAAGTCAAGGGCTGTGGAGTCAGATTTCATGATAGTAAGGAGCAAATCCTGAGAGATACTACCATATATCCATTGTTTGACGCCGGCGTCAAGACGATGCCAGATAAAATCATCAACCTCCGTAGGGCGCGGAATAGTGTCATCAATATGGTCAAGCACGTTATAGAGACATGCATGATTGCGAAAAAGTTCAACCCAGGGAGAATACTGGTTATTTTCTTGATCAAGAATAATGGAAATATGGTTCTTGATGTTGGAAACAGTAAGGCCGGGATGAAACGGTGGTGACGACTTTGTCGTGGGATTTGTGGAGGTAGAGGCGTCAGAAAGTATGGAAGAATCAGGGATAGCCATTTAGAGAAGAGAAGAAAGGAAGAACAAAACCCGAAAAATAAGAAGAAAATCCGGGAGGGCCGCGGCGTAGGAGAGGTAGCCGGCGGCTGTGGAAGAGAAAGGTTTTTAGGGTTTTGTTTATTTGGCTCTTGATACCATGTAAGATGATATTAATCTCCATTGAGGAGTCTTTCATTAATATCAAGGTATATATAGAGTACAATATTCATCCCTTATACAATAGGAATCCTAAGCCTATACAAAAGAGGAATCTTAGTCTTACCATAATTATATTTACACAATATAGGGAAATATTCTAATTATGGGTAGGGAATATATTTACACGTTTACACTTTCAACAACTCCATTTTGTTGTGGAGTGTGAGAAATAGTAGTTTGATGGAGGATACCATTTTAAGCATAAAAGGATGTTGCTTCAAGGCTGCTGCCCAGCTCAAAAGCATTATCAGATCTAATGGTCTGGACAGCAGAATTGAAATAGACTTTAACCATATAGATGAAAGCTTTGATGACAGATAAGGCATTGCCTTTGGAAGAAAGGAGATGGGTCCAGGTGACTCTTGTAAAGTCATCTACAAAAGTGATAAAGTATTTGAACCCATTGTAAGTGTGTGTTGTAGGGACCCCATGTATAAACATGGAGTAATTGAAAAGGGATGGTAGTGTGTATTTGGCTAGTGGGAAAAGATAGTCTTTTGGCTATAGGACAAATAGAACATTCAAAAGATTGCTTGGAAGAAAGCCGATTATTGAGAAATGGAATGAATTTCATTCTATTGTAAGACATATGACCTAATCTTTGATGCCAGAATAAATTTATTTTATTAATACTTATGGAATGATTACAAGAGGTATTCAAAATAGTACAAGTAGATGAAACAGGAGTAGGAACAGAACTAGTACAATTAGGATTGAAAAAAGAATAACTGACACTTAAATGAATTACAAAATGGAAAAATAGAGGTGGTAACAGTAGAATTGTCATGGTCAAGATAGTAGTACAGTCCCTTGACAGTTTTACCAATATCCAGAGGCCTCTTCATAGAAAAGCCCTTCAAATAACAAGCAGTAAAGAAACATATAGCTAAACACTGTAACTGTTTGAGAATTTAGAAAATGAAAATTAGATTGAACTGGAAAAAAGGTACCAAAAACACATTTTGTAAGGTGATATCCTGCCTGAGATGTAAAGAACCAGTGGATATCACCCTTAATTTGTAGCCATTTGATAAAGTTATTAAGAAAGGGATGGAAAGAGGAGTAAGATTGTGTAAAAGATGTTTGTGTGGTTTCATATGATTTGTGACACCTGAGTCTAATATCCAAGGATTTGTACCAACTAAAGAAGATGCACACACAGTATACCCATCTACACTAAAAACAGAGCCATAAGACATACCTGCAAAACTTCCCTCTTCAGAGAATGGTGCTGCAAAATGGGCAGATTCAGCAAAGGAATGAGCTACATGATGATGAGAAGATGACAATTGGGACTGTTGGAATAATGCATTCAGATGTAATCATGAGCAGTAAGTGATTTTGGAGAGTGAACCATAGGTGGAGCAATGTTGTTGTTGATACCCATGGAGGAATGACTGTCAGCTTGGACACAAGAAGCGGATGTAGCAGGTGGTGATTTCTTATTATTTGTAAGTTTGTAGTCAGGGGGATAACTATAAAGTCTGTCTATGACAATCATCAATAACATGTCCACTCTTTTTGTAATACTTGCAGTAGACAGAGTTAGAATAAGTATTTGGTTTCTAGGAATCAAAAGAATACATTTGCTGAATGTTCCTATTCTTTGGATGAAAGCTTGAAGAAGCAGACAAAAAAGCTGAATTACCAGAACTTGTAGATGTTATGATGCATAACTTGTAGATCTTATGATGCATAACTTGTAGATCTTATGATGCATAACTTATGTCCCTATAGACATAATTTCAATTTTGAGGCGCAAAAATTAAAGACCAGACCATTTGAAGGACAAAAATTAAAGACCAACACAAATGTAAATGACCCAACCAAAGTTGGTAGATCATGAAGATGGATCTTGTTGTGTAGAGGCCCATTTGCGATTTCACTGTCAGGTTAGAAACTGATTCGAAGAAGTACTTGGGCCTGGAGTTTAAGAGAGGAAAAACCAAGGAATATTGACAACTATGTACAATTTTAAAGAGCAATTGCTAGCCAAATAGCCAACAATTGACATAGGCACGGCACCTATAACCCGAAAAAATGGGCACCAAATAACTCATATAACTACTCCTCTCTTCTTCTTTACATTTTGCTCAACTCCGCCCCATATCTCTTCTCCAACAACTCATAAAATTTTCTAGGTAGTCCTCTGTTGGAAAAAAAGTCGCAGATTGCTGAAAAGTTTTATTTTTAATTCTCAGACAATATGTATCACGTTGTATATTATCTGCATCATACATAATAAATCACTGAAATCATCCTCTTGAAGAGGGAAAAGGAGCGAATTTCTCGGGAGGCTTCACACGTACAACGTGATATACATGTGTATACATGATGATATACTGTAATATCACATAATTTTGGGCGATGGTTTGAGCACCTAAACGTAGGCAACTAGATTCAAGCCTCGGAGAATTTATGTTATATTTACGTATGCTAATAAAGAGATTAGTATATAAAAGGATAAAACTCCGAAATAATTTTGGACGTAACAAGTGTAACGATGGGGATTAATAATAATAGTTATATATCCCCAATAAGGTTATGGACTAGTGTCATATCGCAAGATTATGATATTGAGTATATGAGGATTTTATAAGTTATCAAAATTTAAGTGAATTGAGATCACGAAATTAATTATGTGTGTGATTGATAAATTATACGGAGGCAAGTCACTTAATTAAGGTAGTAGGGTGGCATATTGGTGGGTATGTGGCATCATTTGGGATGACTCCACCGCCAAAGATTGGCTAACTGGAAGACCAAATGATGAGAACCCATTAAGGGCTTTTAATAAATGGTTAGGCATGTTTTTAAAAGCGACAAAAAGAAATGTTAGGATGAGAGCTCACAAAGTAATAAGAAGCAG
The DNA here is from genome assembly GCA_029783415.1 of Anisodus acutangulus. Taxonomy (NCBI): domain Eukaryota; kingdom Viridiplantae; phylum Streptophyta; class Magnoliopsida; order Solanales; family Solanaceae; genus Anisodus; species Anisodus acutangulus. Next base: position 22,140,873 of record CM056494.1, on the reverse strand, counting down.
TACGTTAATAAGAAGCAAATCGTGGTTCATTGCCCCTTTTGTACGAATTGAAACAAAACAACATTAGTTACTTAACAAAACAACATTGGTTAAGATTTTCTCCACTTATCGAGAGATGTTAAGGCAAATTATTTTTTCTTTTGGCATGTTCCATGTAACGAAATATAACCGTGATATTATTTCATAAATTACTCTACTCTTAGTAGTTAAAAAATATTCGTATTATTGATTCTTATGTTAAAAGCATGTCTAAATATGTTCATAAATCCTTATTGAGGTATATGGGAAAGATGTTAATATTCCCAATGTTAGCCGAAGGCTATGATAAAAGCATGTCTAAATAAGTTTCCAAGACCTTATTGAGGTGTATGGGAAAGATGTTGATATTCACAATCTTAGCCGGGGATACAAAGATATTATGTCATCCGATTAATTCAAAAAATGTTTTATTGTCATTCATACATTTCCATTTACATTATATTCATATATTATCATGGACCCACATGTGTTATGCACACTACTATAAGATAAATATTGTATTTATGTAGGGGATATCGGGAAAGAGAATGTGTTATATACGCACACCACCTGCAGCTGGTACAGACTATCATGAAAGAGCCCGAAGAGGCCAATATTGATGTCCTTGTGTGGCCAATATGATAATGAAATGATGCCCACAGAGGTTGTTATGGGAAGAAAGATGCCCTTGTATGGCCAATATTTATATATATACCGCATTTGCATTGTGCATAACATTTAGGCATATGTATTAGGGCCCTTAGAGGCATTTACTGTTGGTCGGCTATTTCTATTTCAGTTATTATTATATCCCTATTATACTATTGATCATCCCTGACATACTCAGTACATCAGTCGTACTGACGTCCCTTTTGTCGGGGGACGCTGAGTATCATGCCCGCAGGTTCACGTAGACAGGACGACGATCCACATTAGTAGGTTGCTAACTCAGCAGATTTTGGAGCACTCCCTTTGTTTCAAAGTGTCGGTCTAATCTTGGTACGGTATATCTTTGCATGTACATATGGGTATGGCGGGGCCCTATCCCGACCTTTTGATTTCATGTACTCTCTTAAAGGCTTATAGACCTGTGTCCTGTCTTGTATGGCCTTGTCGGCCTCAGTATAGGTATGTATATATATAAGTTGGTTATCTGATTTTACATAATCCCTTTTCGGCTTAGCCTGTATTTAATTATGAATAGGTGTTAACTGTACGATTGGTGGTACCCGACGGGTGGGATCCGGGTGCCCGTCGCGGCCCTCCAGTTTGGATCATGACACATACATGATGATATACATATATATACACACACATCTGAAAGTATATTTATATCCTATAGACAATCTGTATTAGGACAAATGCACTTTATACACATTCGTATTATTATTAATGGAGATTAATATTTTGGTATTTGCAATTATTGAAATATTAATTGATTGTTTATTATATTCTATAATATGCATCCCTGGAAGTTACGTTGTTATTAATAATGTGAGATATTAATATTATAACGTAACTCTTAAAATAATCTCGACTAATGATCATCGAGAATGGGATATCGATGATATGTGATAAGTCGACATGTGTTCTGCATCACATTCTTAGAGAATGTAGTATGTCTCACCTGCTACGAGTAATGGCTACTCGTGATGGACACATGGATACTTTGGAAGTATTGATATACCTTGCTGATTTATTATTTGTTATACTTGTCTAAAGTATGATTAGCGTGTGAGAGATAGAAGTCCTTAGACTTGAGGTCAATACGCACATTGTCTACAAAGTAATATACTTTGATCATGTCATAAGCTTAAATGCCTTATAGGTTGAGATACGGCTTATATTGGGTACATTACAATGTGGATTAAAGGTGGTAGTTGAGCCAAGATTAGGATTCATTCTTCGAATGTATATTCGAGAGAACACTCAGATTCTCAGTGATATTAGGTTGACTAAGTCGTTGGCCAACTCAATAGACATATTTAGAATATGGTCTAGTTGTCAACTAATATAGATGAGATACAATGATTAAGTCATTTGGATAGACACTTGACAAATCCTAAGCTTGATCGGGTGTATCGTGAATGAAAGGATTTTATCTTACCCCATAGAGGTTAAGTTTACTGGATTCGTGCAAACGTACTTCACATATTGAGTTCGTCTTATGCACCGTGTAGGAGTTTTGTGTAGACCTTAATTTGATTAATGTCGATATGTGAAGGCATGTAGGTTCACACTATATCGATTGTCTTTTCGATCTAAGGATGTATTGAGAGTATTAAATATTCGATTTAGAATCGAGATATTTAAATAAATAATGATTAATTTAACTAAGTCAAAATTGGATTTTGGATTTAATTAAGAAAGTGCGGAAAATAAATTAAGACAGTGTAGGGCCACGTCAAGCACCGCGACGCCCCACACCATAGGACCGCGGCGCTAATGACCTAATTTGCTTCGATTTTTGGGCCAGGCCCAAGTTTTTCACCTATAAATACAGACATTCACTTCATTATTCAACATACCAAAATTTCAGATTATTATTCTAAGTTTTAGAGACTTAGAATCAAAACAATCTCTCGAACCTCTGCCGGATTTCCTAGCTTTCCAAAGGAGAAATACATTGAAGCTTGGAGCTTGCAACCGAAAGGGCTTTCGCGTGCGAACCCACAGTTGATAAAGATTCCAGATAATATAACCTATAAGTGTTCATGTTTTATGTTACAGGTTTTTTATTGTCATATAACCATACAAGAAGTAATTATTCGGGTAAGTAAGAACAAAATTTTAAACTTCCGTTGTGCCTTACTTATGTGTTTTGAACTCAATAAAACCTTACAGTGGTATCAAAGCCCAGGCTGGTTCAATGGTTATATAACAATTGAATAACATATAATATGGGTTAAACATAAAATTGGATTAAAACAAGGCTTCTTGAAATCCTACATGTCTTGACCGAATGTTAACCTTTTGATATCACCCTAAATTATCTCCTACGCTAACTCGAGGAAGTCATTCCGCTCTAACTCGAACTAAGCCAAAAGTACGTTGTCCGGCTTATTGCACGGTGCACGGCAAAGAACGGGTAAGAACGGATGATGGTCGATATGGGCGTTATTGATAATGGTGGGTGATGATAAAGGATCTGTGATTTGATCTCGAACGATTTTGTAAAATCAACACAGAAACGTTTGTCAGGACATCGGCGCCGCGACCTTATGGTAGGGCACCACAGCACTTGCTAGGGTTTTCAAGGCGGCGCCGCGCTCCATGGTGGAGCGTCGCGATGCTAATGCATTTGCAGAAGCCAAAATGGTTCGCCGCTTGCAAAGACCGCGACGCTAATGCATTCTGAGTTTAAAGGCTTACGCACCGATAGCGCCCTAATAATTAGCATCGCAGCCCCCCACCTGTCTAGAAATAAAAAAAAAATCAGATTTCAGAATATTTAATCCAAGATTATTATAATACAGTATATTATTTAATAAGCATACTGTTTATGTGCTAAATGTCAAATCGTTTGTCATTTATATTACTATAATAGCGTCTGCTATAACTGTCTGGACAGGCGGCGCCCAGTATTTGATTAAACCATCTTATATCATGCATATTGGGTTGACGGTTCCCAACTATATGTGTCATTAGTTTTGCATGATATTAAGATGTCATATTGGATATGGCGTAAAAGAGTTGACATTGGTTAAAACCCTGAATTAAAATGTTCCCCAAAATTTTAAATACAAGTCTAAATTAAAACACGTCGTCTATTATAATTGTTAGAGTGCAAAATTCTTTTCGGCGATACGAGTATTTATGCCAAAGCATTTGCTCTAAGTCTACGAGAACCCAGACTCTTTCATAGATGTGTTTTAATATAAAGGTAAACGATAAACTTTTGTGGGTATTTACACCAAAGTGTTTGCTCACAAAGGCCAAATTTACTTAGATACATAAACGCAATCGTGTAATGGGGTTGACTTGCTTAGACAAATCTTGGTACCAAAGTGTCGGACTAATCTAAGGACGCAAGATTAAATGTAATGTTTGATCAACCAAGAGTTGCAAATATGTTTTGCAATTGGTTTAGAACCTACCAAGATGTGTTATTGAAGTTATCAGCCAAAGAAAATGCGGAGATAGCATAGGATTGGATCTTGGCCCATTATGACCTCAATTAATATAGGTTTGTATTCTACCATGGGGTCGTAGAAGTATGTTAAAATAGTGGGAGCTAATTAAACAAAAGGTCATGTTGATTATCCTAAACGAATGTGTGTAAAATGAAATAAATTTTGAGTTTGATTTCTAGTCTATATAATTCTTCTGATTATCAAAGATGTCGAGCTTATCATTGAAAATGTTAATTGAAATGAACAAACTTACTGGACCTAACTACCTTGACTAGCTAAGAAATTTGTGTATAGTGCTGAGACAAGAGAAAATAGAATACGTGTTGAACACGGTGTTCCCAACAATCTCTACGACAGACTCTGCTGAAAATATGCCTCTTTTGATAAGGATGCTTACCAAAAACACCTAGATGTTGCCACTTCAGCACAGTGCGTGATGTTGCATTCCATGTCTATGGAACTTCAGAGACAAAATGAGAACATGGGTCCCAATGAGATGTTCAAACACTTGAAGAGTCTCTATGACTCACAATCCCAGACTATGGAATATGAGTTACTGATAGAACTTTTTAAGTGTAAGCTCAATGAAGGGGGCTAGGTCTCGCAGCATGTACTGAAGATGATAGGGCTGATAGAGAGGCTTGCTTCAATTGGAACGAAGCTTGAAAAGAATGTTGCTACCACCCTCATCCTGAACTCTCTCCCTCGTTCCTTTGAAAACTTCATAGTGAATTACAATATAAATGAAATAAAGGCGAGTATGTCGGAGCTACACAACATGCTCAAGACCTTTGAGTCTTCCACTTCCAAAGGTAAAACTGTGCTCATGGTGAGCTCTACTAGCCGACCCAAGCCGAAAGGTAAGGAATGGCAGAAGAAGAAGGGCAAAGCAGTCGTTGCGCTATCAGCTATGAAGCCTAAGGGAGGTGTGAAGAAAGAGAAAGGTAAATCCGACTAAGGATGAATGCCTCAACTGCAACAAGAACGGGCATTGGAAGAAGGACTGCACGACACCAGGAGTAGGAAAAGCACCAGGTGCTTCTACCTATGGTGGACAAGGTATGTACGTCGTTAAAATAAATATGTCTATAAATAACTCTCATTCCTGGGTATTGATACCGCTTGTGGCTCGCACATTTGTACAAATGTACAGGGGCTAACTGATAGCAGGAAGGTTGGACCAAGAGAAATAGACCTACACATTGGAAGTGGAGCACGAGTGGATGCTGAGCGCGTAGGAACTTATAGATTAAATTTGTCTTCTGGATATTGTCTAGTGTTAAATGATTGTTACTATGTACCCTCGTTAATGAGGAATATCATTTATATCCATGTTTTGGACATGAAGGGGTTTTCCTCATATATTTATAATGGCAGTCAAGTACTGTCTTTTGATAATGTTATATATGGAACTGCTCCTCTTGTGGATGGATTATAGACATTAAACTGTAGTCGAGAAATACTCAATGTACAAAATAAACGAGCTAAGATAAGTAATAGAAACTTTACCTACCTATGGCATTGCAGACTTGGTCATATCAACGAATCAAGGATAGCAAAGTTGAGAAAGTTAGACTACCTCGAACCATTTGACTTGGAGTCTTATGGTAACTGTGAATCTTGCTTGAGAGAAAAGATGACCAATTAGCCACTTTCTGGGAAAGGTGTGTGAGCCAATGAGGTACTTGAGTTGGTCCATACTGATGTATGTGGGCCATTTTCGACGCAAGCTAAAGGAGGCTTCTCATACTTCATCACTTTTACTGACGACTTCACAAGGTATGGATATGTGTATCTTATGAGACACAAATCCGAGATATTTGAGAAGTTCAAAGAGTACAAGTCGGAAGTAGAGAAGCAACTTGCAACAAGTATCAAAACCCTTCGATCGGATCGAGGAGGTGAATACTTGAGCAATGATTTTCTAGATTACTTAAAGCTACATGGAGTCCAATCAGAGTGGACACCTCATGGAACACCACAAATGAATGGTGTTGCCGAAAGGAGAAACTAAACCTTATTGGATATGGTTTGATCCATGATGAGCTCATCAGCTCTACCTACATACCTTTGGGGACATGCTATACAAACCTCAATATACATTCTGAACAGGGTTCCTTCCAAGTTAGTAGAAAAGACACCCTATGAGATATGGCGTGGCAAGAAGCTAACTCTTAAACATATGAGACCCTGGGGGTGCCCTACATATGTTAAGAAGATGCTCACTGACAAGTTGGAATCCAAAAGTGAGAAATGTTACTTCATGGGGTATCCAAAGGAAACTAAGGGATACTACTTCTATTTTTCTGGAGAAAGTAAGGTCATTATTTCCAGGAACACAACTTTCATTGAAGAAGAATATGTCTACAAGGAACATAGTTGCACATAGATAGAACTTGAAGAAATTCAAGAACCACAAGATAACACAGAAATTGAACCCTTTGTCGAATGACCTAAACAAGGATTCAGTAGGAGTATCTGGTGAAGATTGGGTACTTAGAGTACGCCCTTCAGCTAGTGGGAGTGCTGTGAGAGCTAGTGCAGAATTGCAAGGCTCTCATACACAACTAATGGAAGGTGATACAATGGTTGTACATCATTCCATTCAGGAAATACATGAGAATGACATTCCTGAGAGCTCTCAAGGTGATGGATTGTCCAGCACATAAAGACCTTCTCACAATCAGAATGCAACAAATACTGAAACACGGAATAATCAACTCCGTAGGACCATTAGTAAACACAAGGATGGGATTATTGCCTTCATTATCATATATGTAGATGACATATTGATAATGGGAGACAATAAGACTCTCCTACAGTCAGTCAATGAGTGATTGTCCAGTACCTTCATGATGAAGGTTTTAGGTGAAGTCTGCTACATTCTGGGAATTATGATCTATAGAGATAGACCTAATAGATTGTTGGGGCTGTCACAGTCAGTCTACATAGACAAAGTGCTTAGACGTTTTTCTATGGAAAATTCCAAAAAATGCGGTCTACCTATGGGACAAGGCATCAAGTTATCTAAGAAGGATAGTCCTTCTAATACTATAGAACTTGAACGCATGAAAAGGATCTCATATGCTTCGGCTATAGGATCGATCATGTATGACATGACCTGTACTAGGCCAGATGTGGCCTTTGCACTTAGTATGACTTGCAAATTCCAGCAGAATCCTGGGGAAGAACACTGGAAAGCAGTCAAGAGTATTCTTAAGTATCTTAGACGAACTAAAGATTACTTCTTAGTCTATGGTGGGGAAGAAAAGCTAGCTGCTACTGGGTACACTGATGCTAGCTTCCAGACGGATCTTGATGACTTCAAATCTCAGTCTAGGTACACGTTCATTTTCAATGGTGGAGCAGTAAGCTGCAAAAGTTCCAAACAAGCTACAACTGTTGATTCGACAACAGAAGCTGAGTATATTGCTGGATCGGAAGCTGGTAAAGAAGTTGTCGTGATTTCTGAGTTCCTGAAGGAACTAGGGGTTGTTCCAAGTGCCACTTGTCAAATAACGATTTATTGTGACAACACTGGTGCGATTGCGCAAGCTAAGGAACCAAGATCAACAAACAGAAACAAACATGTACTAAGGAAGTACCACATACTCAGGGAGATGGTGGAGACTAAATAGATTAGATTAGACTATGTTCCCACATACGATAATCTAGCTGATCCATTCACTAAACCATTAAGCTTAGTCAAGCATAATGGTCATTTTGAGAATATGGGCATTAGATATGTTGGAGATTGGCTCTAGTCCAAATGGGAGATTGAAAGTATATTTATGTCCTAGAGACAATCTGTATTAGGACAAATGTACTTTATACACATTCGTATTATTATTAATGGAGATTAATATTTTGGCATTTACAATTATTGAATTATTAATTGATTGTTTATAATATTATATAATATGCATCCTTGGAAATTACATTGTTATTAATAATGTGAGATATTAATATTATAGCGTAACTCTTAAAATAGTCTCGACTAATGATCATTGAGAATGAGATATCGATGATATGTGATAAGTCGACATGTGATCTGCATCACATCCTTAGAGGATGTAGTATGTCTCACCTGCTACGAGTAATGGCTACTCGTGATGAACACATAGATACTTTGGAAGTATTGGTATACCTTACTGATATACTGTTTGTTATACTTGTCTAAAGTATGATCAGCGTGTGGGAGATAGAAGTCCTTAGACTTGAGGTCAATACGCACCTTGTCTACAAAGTAATATACTTTGATCCTGTCATAAGCTCAAATGCCTTATAGGTTGAGATACGGCTTGTATTGGATACATTACGATGTGGATTAAAGGTGGTAGTTGAGCCAAGATTAGGATTCATTCCTCGAATGTATATTCGAGAGAACACTCAGATTCTCAGAGATATTAGGTTAACTAAGTCGTTGGCCAACACAATAGACATATTTAGAATATGGTCTAGTTGTCAACTAATATAGATGAGATACAATGATTAAGTCATTTGGATAGACACTTGACAAATACTAAGCTTGATCGGGTGTGTCGTGAATGAAAGGATTTTATCTTACCACATAGAGGTTAAGTTTACTGGATTCGTGTAAACGTACTTCACATATTGAGTTCGTCTTGCGATTCCGTGTAGGAGTTCCGCGTAGACCTTAATTTGATTAATGTCGATATGTGAAGGCATGTAGGTTCACACTATATCGATTGTCTTTTCGATCTAAGGATGTATTGAGAGTATTAAATATTCAATTTAGAATCGAGATATTTAAATGAATAATGATTGTTTTAATTAAGTCAAACTTGGATTTTGGATTTAATTAAGAATGTGCGGAAAATAAATTGAGACTGTGTCGGGCCACGTCAAGCGCCGCGGCGCCCACACCATAGGGCCGTGACGCTAATGACCTAATCTGCCTCAATTTTTGAGTCAGGTCCAAGCTCAAACCCTAATCCGATTTGACCTAATTTTCACGTATAAATACAGACATTCACTTCATTATTCAACACACCAAAATTTTAGATTATTATTCTAAGTCTTAGAGACTTAGAATCAAAACACTCTCTCGAACCTCTGCCGGATTTCCTAGTTTTCCAAAGGAGAAATACATCGAAGCATGGAGCTTGCAATCGAAAGGGATTTCGCGTGCAAACCCACAGTTGATAAAGATTCCAGATAATACAACCTGTAAATGTTCATGTTTTATGTTACATGTTTTTTATTGTCATAGAACCATACCAGAAGTAATTGTTGGGGTAAGTAAGAACAAAATTTTAAACTTTCGATGTGCCTTACTTATGTGTTTTGAACCCAACAAAACTTTACAACATCACCAAACAATCTTGTAAGAAAATTTAAGCGGAAGAATTAAGGTTGATCTTTGAGTTTTTTATTTGAGGAAAGATGAACTCATTCTTTTTATTGGACAACATTAACTCTTGAGAATAGTCTTAACGCTAATTCTAAAAATCCTATAAGTTTTTTTATTACACAAAGTCCCTACCTCCTCCTCTCCCCCTCCTTGTCCTTCCCCCTCCCCTACCTCCGCCTCTTCCGCTGTTTCGCCACCACCTTCTCCTCCTCCATCTCCTCCTCTTTCACCACCACCACCTCCTCCTTCTCAACCGTAGAAACTCCTCTTCCAAAATCCAAATTGACAACAACAATTTCATTAGTTGTTGCATGTAACAACTTCAACAGTTATTGCATGCAAAAACTTTAGCAATTGTCGCAAGTTATTGAGATAACTGTTGAAGTTGTTGCAACGACTTGAATAATTACGTTGTTGAAACAAATTTTGAATTTGTTATAATAAAAAATATGTTGTTGTTATGTGATCATGAAGTCATGGGTTCAATTCGTGGAAACAGCCTCTTGCAGAAATGTGAGATAAGGCTGCGTACAATAGACCATTATGGTCCGACCCTTCCCCGGATCCGTGCATAGCGGGAGGTTAGTGCACCGGGCTGCTCTTTTTTTTATAATAAAAAATTTAAAATTTGCAATAACTTCTGAATTTGTTGAATTTTTTATATTCTTCAACGGCTTGAAAGTGTTTTCTTCAAGTTTTCTCCATAAATACTCATGACCAAAGCAAAAACAGTCTGAAGAAGAAGAATCGCACAAAATTAAGAATGAGGAGGAGGAAGACTACAATAATTATATTTGATTTGATTACGATCATCTTTTTTTATATCAAGACTTAAGAAGTTCACTCAGTAAAATCTTCTCTAGAATTTGTAAGGGGAAGGGTATGCGAATTATGTTGCAACTATTGCATTTGTCTGTTGTCGCCCATCTCCCTTCTTCTGTTCTAGCATCTCATCCCTTTGGGTGTTTTCGGTGTGAAGTAAAATACTTTTAATGGAAAATATTTTCTTGAAAACTATGTTTCAAAAAGAAGAAGTGGATTTTCTATTTATTTTCTTGTGTTCAGTATATAAGTAAAAAATATTATTCTAAAAGAATTTGCATACAATGTAGACAAATACTATGAGGTGGGAGTGGAGGTAAGGGTGTGGGGTGGTGGAAATGGGGGCTATGGGGGTGGGTTGAAAATGAGGTGTTTTTGGAGGGTGAGAAGGACACAATAGATGTGAAATGCCACTTATAAGAAATTTATTATCTTAAAAAAAAAATTCAAAATTTTTTACCAAGTGAACACAGGAAAATTGGAAAATATTTTTTGGAAAATTTCTTCTTCCATACTGAAAACATTTTGAATTAACAAAAGGAATAAATGTATTCCGATCTAAATCTTGAAACTTGGTAAAATTAATTATAAGCTATGAAAAGTATTACTACACGAAATGGGCCAACAGAATAATACTCAAATGAGCAAAAGAGTAATACTAACTTAATAGGTAAAGAATACCATTCTAGTGGTACAAGCTAAAGACTTAATAATAATTACTGCTATTTCATTGAAAGTAGAATTGGTGGTTTCTAATACAATGGTACAAAATTTGAAGTAAATTCAGCTAGGACAAGCAACCATAAACCAAAATTCAAAAACTATCTGCAGTTAAATCTATGTGCAGCCCCTCGATTCTGTACCAACGTACCCAAAAAAAGGGGCCATCATCAATTAAAAGGATGAATTGACCTTAAGCCTGTAGGTTATGGTTATAGTGCACATCCCTGGCCTAAATGGGCCATCATTTGTACACCATAAGTGGTAGACTATATATCAGACAAGTCCCCCAACCTAAGTTTTCATTAGGACATTAGAATCTTGGCTTCATAACAATATAACATGGCACATGGGTTTGAGAGTTTTCAATCCAATGTTAACTAATTGACACTGTGAGTACAGGTCCAATTACACAATACACAAAAGTCATCTTCCACTAGTGCTCTTGAAAAGAAGAAAAATAGGGAGGTTTGAATAAGTTTATAAGCATTATATACACGTTTACTCACTCGGTCCCAATTTATGTGGCACCATTTCCTTTTTGGTATATCCCAAAAAGAATGTCACATTTTTATATTAATTAAAATTAACTTTATGAAATGATTTACAATCACACATTTATATAAGATTTATTTTGGACCACACCTTTTAAAATGTCTTCTTTTATTTCTTAAACTCTGTGTTAAGTCAAATGGTGTCATATAAATTGGGACGGAGGGAGTAGTAAATATTGAAAGCGTTAATAAATTGAAATAATCATCAGGGCATTCTGGTCATTTAAAAAAACGTGTATGTTAGCACTTTTATACCATATACATCATCTGCTTAGTATCAGGTTCAGTACTTTTCATCATAATATATAACTACTTAATCCGTATTTGTGAAGTCAAATTCAACAATTAAAAGTTTTCTTCAATACTTATTAAGCTAATGTCAATCAGTTAAGTAAAATAACTTGCTTCTATTGCTGCTACAACAAATTGTAAATAGGAGATCAAATACATTTTTTTCAAGTATGGTATCGTTGAAAGAAGAACTAAGAAAGACACTTTAAATTTCATATTTATTCATAGCTGAAATGCTTTTGATCAGAAAACTGTTGTTTCTAAATATTGCCTTTTTTCGGTTGGATGTTGGTCCAGCCTAATACGGGAATCTTGTATCCGGCAACCCCACCGAATATTTATTTTCTTTGGAGTTCTACATAAAGTTTTTTATAACTTAATTAATAGACATATTAACTCTAATGTTCCCCATAACTAGTAATTTTCTCGTATTCAAGTGAGAATATGTAAGAATGTTTTTATTACAATTTGAGGATGAAAATGTTAATATTTGTTTAGGATACAGATGTACAAGTACCAGGATGTTACATAATTAAAAAAAAATATTTGAAGTCTATTTTGTGAAAATAATTGTATGTGTTTTGACTTTTGATTAGCTCGTTATAAATCACTATCTTTTAGCCTGACATAGGAAACTTCACCAACCAGAGATTGACAAAAAGAACTAATATAGATTGACTCATCATTTCGAGAATAAACAAGATATTACACCCTTAAATGTTGATGATGGGAAATAAAAAGGAATTGAGACTGTCGGGTTAGAAGTTTCACAAGAAAATACGGAAAGATCTTTGAGGGGTGGAAAACAAATTATTACGCTTCAACTCATCAAAATATGTACTCCACAAGATCCACATTTTGTTTGGTTGCCTCATGAAGTGATAACGATTTATGCTGAATGAGAAATGATTCATCATATCATTTTTTTTATTAATATTGTTTTGATACTTTTGTGTCTAAGGTGAATATTCAAGGGTTATCTCGTCAACGTCTTTTTTTGGGTTTCTCATTAGACGTGGAATATTCATGTTGAGGTTCAATTAAATTAGAATTTCGAAAAATTCTACATTGAGAGATAAAACATTTCTTAATAAAGGCGATTTTTATACTCAGAGTTTGAACATGAAACCTCTAATTAACGATGAAACAATATCTAGCACTTCACCGTAGCTCTGGGATCGACCCGCTCGTCCCGATCCCGATCCAACCCACCCCATCCCGACCCAACCCGCCCCATCCCTCCCTGCCAGCCCCCTCCCCCTTTGCAAAATTAGTCGTTGCAACAACGTCCAAATTTCAATTTTGGTTGTTGTGCAGCGGCTATATGACCATTCCCTCCCCATAAACCCCACTACCCCCCTTAATATTTATTTTTAACCCCTAAGTTAATATATTTACACTTTAACCATATTTCTCAACTATAAATACCTCATTTTCCTCTTCATTTTTCTCACAAATCTTCCTACCATCTCTCTAATCTAATCTTTCAATTTATCACTACAATTCGACAAATCGTCCTACTATTAAATATTATATCAAAGTTAAAAAATTGGGAGTGAAGTTGGCAACTAGCTTGAGGATCATCCATCGAGCAAAGTTACAATTTTCAACCTCGATTACACGCTGACCTTACGTCGGCGTTTGGTACATTCGTTCCTTCTTTAAATTATTACTGTTACTTTATTTTAATTATCGCACTCAATTTCATTATCTTTAATTATTTATTTACATAATTAAAATGGAAGGATTAAGAGGTATGTTTAAGGGTAAGCGTAAGGATAAGGCTTCTTCTAGTAGGGGTAACAAGGGCAGATGTACTTCTTCAAGTAATCTTATTCCTAGTTCCGATGATTTCATTGATTTCACTCATATAGATGAAACTGTTTTTTTTAATGATATAACATTAGATGATGAGGCAGATGAACCAAACTTTAATTTAGATGATACACTCACTAGTGCACCTCAACCTTAGGCTCAGACTGAGTCTCAGCCTGAAACTGAAACTAGATTGCATTCTATTCCCCCTAGTATGAGTCGAGGCCCCACACAATGAAAATTAAAATCAAATGCATGACATTTTTTATAGGGACCAAGAGAATCAACTAGCTAGATGTAAAATTTGTAAAAATGTTTATAAATTTAAAACCGGAAAAGGTCAAGGTGGGACGGGAGGTTTATTGAGACATATACAAGGCGAACACACAGCAAGGTGGAATGAATACTAGGCTAAAAAATTGGGTGTGCCAATACCATCTGAATCGGGACAAGGTTCACGTAGTGTCCCCGACCTAGTACAAGGTTAAATTAATCCGACGACGGGGGAAATATTTGGTCCTAAATATGATAAAAACAAAGATAGGGAAAATATGTCAAAATTAGTTGCGGTAGAAGGTTTGCCCTTTTCATTTCCTTCCTCTCCTGATTTTATTCATTACATTCGAGAAACATATAATCGTGCTTTTAATGGTTTTCCTAAATCAATTGTTAGAATGGATGTTTTTTAAATTTGCAAGTGAATATCAACAATATTTACGTTAGGCATTGTATCATTTTAATGGCAAAGTGGCTATCACTTCTAACATATGCCGTAGTACTAACGGTAATGATTATTCAACGGTAACATGTCATTGGATAGACCAAAATTGGTCTATGCAAAAATGTATTTTAGCATATAGATATATTGATGACTATGCACACTGGATGTTTTATTGCACAAAATATTAATGAAATTTGTGATTATTATGGAATAATTGATAAAATTACGACTATTACATTAGATAATGTTAGTTCTAATGATTATTCTATAAGACTTTTAAAAGTTCAATTAACTCCATATTTTTCTAATCATTTTCATATAAGTTGTCATGATTGTGGATTACCTTATAGAAAAATTTCATAAGAAGTTTTGACTAGGTGGAATTCGTTGTATGAACAACTACGTGTTGCTTACGATTACAGACAACCTATAACTTTATTATTTAACGCCCATAATAAAAATCCAAGGGATATGCTTGTAGATAATGATTGGGATTTTTTTTTAGAACTTAACGGATTTCTAGAGAATTTTTTTCAAGCTACTAAAGAATTTTCCTGTATTTATTATCCTACTATTTCAAATATGTTATTTTATATATCTCTAATATTTTTGTTACTTAATGAATATATGCAAAAATCAACTTATAAGGCATCTATTGAAAAAATGTTAAAAAAATTTAAAAAATACTTTTTTCATATTTTCACTATTTATATTAATATTGCGGTATTAAATTCGACTATTAAAGTAGACGATTGTAAAACACTAATAGAAACGATTTATGATTGTATAGAAGTACTTCAAACAAACTCAACTGAAGAACCAACTCACAAACCAACTAAAGAAGAAGTTACGTCTAGCATACACACTGAATGTAAACAAGTATATACGTATTACCAACAATAAAGTGTAAATAATCAACCGGCTTCTGTACCATCTTCTACTACTTCGCTGCAACCTTATAAAAAACATGCGGTTTCTGCTGCTAGTATTCAATGCCTTAGAAATAAAATGTTTAGTGATTCAACTTCT
The DNA here is from genome assembly GCA_029783415.1 of Anisodus acutangulus. Taxonomy (NCBI): domain Eukaryota; kingdom Viridiplantae; phylum Streptophyta; class Magnoliopsida; order Solanales; family Solanaceae; genus Anisodus; species Anisodus acutangulus. The sequence goes on along the minus strand of CM056494.1, from coordinate 22,125,396 downwards.
TCACAAGTTAGCGAATTTGATGTTTATGTTTTGCAAGGTGTTATGCCGTGCGAATTAATTGTCAATGATGAAGGACATAAAGACTTGCTGAAATACTGGAGGCAGAATGAGAATACATTTCCGACACTAGCAAAGATGGTCCGAGATGTTTTGAACATTCAAGCTTCATTAACAACGTCTGAAAGCGTTTTTTCTGCTGGAAGATTTCAAATAGGAGAGCACATACATTCATTGGCGGGAGACGCATTGGAGATTGCAGTTCTTTCAAGAGATTGGATTCGAGCGGAACGTAGAAGGTGTGGTCAACCGGAGATCAACGAAGAAGAAGACAACAACTACAACGAAATCTTGTCCGAGGGAACAGGAAGCGACATCGAACAATTTGACCGACAAATTTCAATTCCAACCGAAGATCCTCAAGACATTGTGAGGAAATTAGAAAAAGTATGGTTAACTATGTAATTTTTTTTAATTGCAATTTTACTATGTGATTTGCAACTTTTGAACAACACCACAAAGTTGCAATTTTGAAATTGTATTACCAAAAAATCATATTTCTATTAAATAATATAAGAGACACAAAAATAACCTTGGGATATTTTTATTACACTATCTTGTTCAATTATTGAAGTGTTTATATATATATATATATATATATATATATATTATTTTTTAAAATTAAGTGGCAAAAAAAAGATCAAATCCCGATCCCGACCCAACCCATCCCGACCCGTCCCCCCAAATCCCTGCCCCTCTACCGGCATGATGTGGGACGGGACGGGACCTCTTCCCATCCTGCCTATCCCGACCCTCCAAGCCCACCGGAACCTGAGTCCCGACCCTCCCCGTCACCCCGAGACCCGCCCCGTCTCGTTGGACAGCCCTAGTGTCAACCAGAAGAACCCAGTGCTAGCTGATCTTAGGTTGATAATTTTCAATCATTCCAACTGTCTAAATGAAAAAAAAAAAATAGGAGTACTAGTACTAATTAAGTACTACTTTGAATTCCTTAGCTAAAAAAACATGTGCTATTCTTGCCAATATTGGGAAGCTACCTTTGAAACAACTGATTAGATACCAAGAAAAGAAAGTGTTGTGGAAAATTAAAAAAATTGATTACGTGATGTAGAGTAACAAATGCACTATATATTATTAATCGATAACAATGAGTACAAATTATAGTAATTACTCTTTCTTTTATTGATTGTATTTGATTACATACAAAGTTTAATTTTTTTGACACATGAGCTAAACATATACATATGATATATCAAAAGTACTATCAATACAAGAACATATCGTTATGGCAATATTAAAATTATAGAGTTCAAAAACATGAATAAACAACAAAAGAGAGTATTATATAAAATGAAATAATTACTCCTATAACAGTATAGAAAATAGTGAATATCCTCCCACCTATTACAATAATGTGCAATTTTAATTGTTTATTTCATTGAGAAATCAAAAGGAGTGTTTTTACTGGACCTTTATAAGATGAGTCTAATCCATGTTCTTCACATCTTGAGGTCCGTTAAAGTTTCTTGGAATTCTACCCTAAACTCTAGATAACACATATAAGCATAAATTGGTTTCATATTCCATTGAGAAGACATCCAAAATTTCATAAACTCGTGAAATATCCACAAAGAGGACAAGACATTGTCTTTCTAAAAGCCATGGAGATTAATTGAGTTCTTCCTGAAGCTCAACTCGAACCAAAAGTGTTACTCAACGTTCTTGAAAAGTCCAAATCATCATACGTTCGAGAAATACATTACTAACAGTCCTCAAATTACGGAGAAAATTAAGAAGGAAAGAATTCAGAGAATAAAACACAAAATTATACTCACAATCTTGATAAATAAAATTACTTTATTTATTAAAAATTTAGGAGGAAATAATTCAGGGAATAAAACACAAAATTATATTCACAATCTTGATAAATAAAATTACTTTATTTAATTAATTAATATAGTTTATTTATCATACTTGAGAAAATTTGCTACAAACGGAGTGAAAAAAGAAGACAGAATTAAATCCAATCCAAATGGTGCTGATTCTTGGTGGCTGACAAGTAAATTATGATGTCTTTTGCTTTCCATATCTTGTTGGCTCTTAGCATCCTCCAAGAACAGAATTGACACTTCAAAGTTCAAACGTGTAGACGTACTGTTTCTCACACCCCCTAGGGTTTGTTGTCAGTGGTGAAAGAGTAAAAACATGTGTGTAGATTTTACAGAAAATAATGTAAAATGGATTATTTAGTTTCTATTATCTCTTTAAAAAAAATAGTTTCCTAATAACAGGTATTTCCTCTGTCCCAAAAAAAATTGTGTTACTTTCCTTATTAATTTATTCCAAAAAAATTAGTATATTTCTATACTTAAAAATAATTTAACTCTATGAGATAATTTACAGTTACACAACACATTTCAAAAATCTTCTTTATTTCTCAAATTTCGTGTCAAGTCAAACTATGACAATTTTTTGAGAACGGAGGGAGTAGTTACTGATTTCATGAAAAAAAGAAAGAATATTATTTTTAAAGAATAGTATTTTTGGTCCCTTAATAATTAATAAATTTTTATTTTTGGTCTTTGTGATATATGATGTCACACATTTAACATTCAATTGTTGAAATGCTTGCTTCTGGTCTCTTTATGCAGTTATGTTTGAACTATCTATAGAAGTATATTACTCTTAAGTATGGAGTAATAGTACATGTAAACATCTTTATAATTATAGTGTTTGTATTAAAATTGTATGGTTGCTATAATGATTGTTGTTATGTATGTATAATGACATTGATATTTGATGTTTACATCTTATTTAACTATTATAAATAAAAATACGCAAAAAATATATATATTTTCTGTGCTTTTTATGTTATAAACAAAAATAAAATACTTGTTAATTTTAAAATCTAAATTGATTATTCAAACTTGAAAAGACTAATAAATTATTAATAAATTCATAACTAATTGTACCGTACCGATAAATAATTAAAATCTAAGAAACATATGCATTTAAAATTAATTAAAATTTTAAATATTTCAAGTTTGATGTAAGAATTCTATAATTGTGTCAAATCTATACAAAATCGGTAGATAAGAAATAAGTGATTTTGAAATTTGCAAGATTAGATTTGCTTACTATGAAAATTATTTTTTTTCCTTTTAAATATTCGTACTTAAAATTTATTATGTACATGATATTAGTGATGATTGCCATAAATATTTTAATATTTTAATTTCAGACATAATATATTTCTTATAAAATATTAATGACTATTATAGAGGTAATTTTATAAAGAGTGTACTGCTATAATAAATGTCTTTGTTGTTATAAGTAGAATGCGAGAAATAAAAGATAACACGAAAATCAGTTTAGAAAAATCAGGCTGTTGGAGTTTAATGTTGTTAAGTATAACAAAGAGAAAATATAGAGAGGTTTGACTGTACAAGTTTAATGTACCACATGGCTAATTATTTGTGAATATTCATAAGCAAAAAGATAAAAAAAATGTAACATTTCAAATAATTAAAGGTTAAATGTGCTTAATCACATATAGCAAAGATTAAAATTAGAATTTACTAATAACTCAGAAACGTAAATGTGCTTACTATAGTATTTTATTTCTTAACTTAGGTATTTTGCTTAAACTTTAATTTCTTAATACCTCATTATAGATTTTTATTCAAGTTCATTACATTATAAGTAGAATAATCCTTTTACGAATTTGTTATGAATCTAACATTATTTATTGTTATTTTAATATTACATGCATTAAGTATGTATTCATGTATGTACTTGCGCGTGTTTATATATTTAAGTTTCACATCTCTCCTATTTTTTGTTGTCTATATAGGTATACGAGTTTTAATTATCATTAATGAAATATTTTCAAAATTATAATTTAATTTTCTTACAATATTATAAATAGATAATATTTTAGAAATTTATTATAAAATATACCTCTATTTATATTAAATATTTTTATATTAGATGCATTTACATATGTATATAATATTAGAGTTTTGATTATTATTAATAAAATTAAATTTTCTTATTCCGCTAATTTATATCTATATAGAAAGTCATTAACTTAGATACTATTCAATCAATATTTCTTACTTTTTTGTTTTTCTATAGGTAAATTTGTTAAATAGATTTTAAGCAAATTAATTTTAAAGAAGTAAAAAAAATTAAGGTTGATAATGTAAGAAGAAAATCTGCATTTGAAAAAAAAATTATGTATAAGGGGAGAATGTTGATGGTTCAAAGTTGAGGGAATATTAATTTTTAAAGCAATGTTTAATGGTATAAATGAATTTTATCCATTCTCATTCGTGAAGAATAGCACTCCACATTAGGCCAAATATGACCAAAAAATCTATATTTGAATAATAAATTAATAATTGACAAGATCTTTGAAAATGAATAAATGCCTTGAAATGAGAGGAAAAGATCATAACTTTATAGATCGGACAAAGATCTAAAGGATTGAAGAGTGGAGCTTCTACCAATTCAAAAAGAAAAGATTAAAAGGTAAAGATAAGGCTTTAATCCATCATCAATTAGGACAAATCTTGTTCTTTGACTCTCCAAATGTCACACTAATATTCTACTATTGGAAGATGAATGATGTTGACTTGGGGAATATAAATCGTATAAAATTGCATTTAAAATATATGGTCCAAGGACTATTTAGCTTGTAAAAAATTAAATAATGTTATACTAAATTAAACTTGATTTCCTTATTCTAACATTCTTTTATAATTAATGTTACCTTTCACTTGTGCATTTTCATGATTTCTATCTTCTAACTTATTTTGAGATTAACCAACTATGTTTTCCTTTGTTTACAAACATAAATAATTAAAGAAAGAAGGAAAATATAGTAATACTTAGCAATCACTCTCAGCAAGTTTAGCAATTTCATATATCAGAGTGATCAAAAATCAAAAGATTGACTCTAAATGTCTCCAGTTTAGGGAAGTGTCTATACAGAACAAAGGAATAGATGGAATAAATAGTCCTTGACTAGAATTATAAAAATTCAACACTGAAATGATTTCCCAAAGTTTGAAAATTTTGGTCATTTCATTTGGAACTAGAATAAGATAAAAGGGACGAATGGATATAAATAGAGATTAATTATCAAGATGCAGGGATGATATTACTCCTCGCTCTTTAATAAAAATTTTCAAATTTTAATTTTAAGGATGAATTTCTTTTTTTATGGTGCTTTTTTTTTTCTGAACGAATTTTATGCCACACGAATTTAAATTATTCAACGCTTCCAAACACCATCGGGAAACAAAAAAAAAATGTCAGCTGCTGATTAGTTTCAAAATGCAAAGTTCTTGTAGGATTTTAGGAAAAAGACATTTTGACAAAGTTATTCAAAACTTGTGATGAATAAATGTGACATTGGTAGACACTTTGAGATCGCTAGAAAACCAGGAGGGTTTGTTTCATTCTTGAAACTTCATTATTCTTATGGGAATAATAGCGGGAATAATAGCAGTTTGTGGCATTGGGACACTTGTTGAAAAAAGATTTTCAGAGTTTTAAAAATATATAAATAAACGTGTTTTTGAAGCTCCGATTATTTTTAAAGTCTTGAATCAATATTTATATGATTATAATTTATGGTAAGATTGATTTTTAAGTCTTATGTTGGTAAAGTGCTTAAGTAATTAATAAAGAAAAATTTAGAATTAAGTTATGTGAGTATAATTTTTTAAAAATAGAAGGAAAGTGTTGAATTGAATGTACGAAACAATTCATTCACCCGGCCAATACGTGATCGACACACGATTTGAAAATTTTGTCTATGTATAAAACAACTCAATTTTGCTGCTCCAAATGCCACCGCAACGTGATCCGTAATTTGACCAAGTGCAGAAAATAACCTCATGGCCACATTAGTGTCGATAATAGGATAGGAAAAGAAAATCTATAGGCGAAACCAATTGAAACCGAACCTTTCTATCTGTTGAAAATTTACTAAATATGAAAATAAATATATCCTATTAATTTATGACTTGAACTATTGGGTCCGCACGTTGGAAACGTTGTTTCCACACACGTGCGCACGTAGTGTCAAGTATCACAATTTTCATTAGTGAAAGATATATTAGTACGTATGTAATACGTTTGATACATAGAATTATGGACGGTTATTGGCCAAATGACAAAGTATTCCACGTTGGTAAATGAAGGAAGAAGTGTACAAAGTGTAAAATGAAACGAGTTGTGAAGGGCTGCGGCATGCCGGGAGCGCCTCAGCTGTGACTGCGGTGCAAAATGGCTAGTCAACTCTTTGGAGCGCTGACGCCGGAGGCGAGAATCTTTGCGACGGGAAGTTGGAAAAATCTGAGTTTGTGCTGGTTTTGGAGCATTGATTCTCCATTACTTGCCAGATGAATTCAACATTTATTTGGCTAAATGTAACCCCTCAATCAAGTGCAATTACATGGCTATTGAAGGTCATTAGTTGGCTAGTTGAGGGGTCTTCTACTTACACTATAAATTGAGGCATTTGGCTCAATTGAAAGACACTACACTCAACACTTAGAGAATTCTCCAGATTTTCTGATTTCATATTATTCCTCTCTAGCAAAGTCACTATACTCAAAGTTCTTCAAGAGTAACACTTGAGTTTCCTTTGCTCACTTGTTAAAGTTGTTGTTGTATCTTGGGAGACTATTGCTCAATACCATAAAAGGAGATATACGGGGCAATCTTGTCTTAAAGACAAAGTGCCATCACTCGACTCAACAAATCACACAAGCAGTTTGTAAGGTTTTGATTTTCAGTTTTATTGTAATAGTTTGTTTATCCTTTCTACTGTTGTAATAGTTACTTCTCATTCCCTACAACAATTGTATCCCAACAATTTTAAGACAAGATTTTGTTGTAAGTAACTAAGTTAGAAAGATGACTAGTATAAATCAAACTGCTCCTGATTCTGCTGCTGCTGCTCAAGGCAATCCCTCTGTCTTCCCCACTGCTCAAGGCACTCCTAATGCCTTTCCGGTTGATCAAGGTTCATCCAACTCTTTTGCTGCTGCTAAAGGGAATGTTATCGCTCCTCCACCCGCTTGATTTCACCATGAACGCCCTGAGAAGTTCATGGGCTCAAACTTTAAAAGATGCTCTTCTATCTGACTGTTATGGGAATGACACGTTTCCTAACAGAAGATCCTCCACAAGCTGGAGATGAAATAGACCCTTCGCCTTCTGAAACGGGTGAAGGGAGCCTAGGTATCCATGTCATTAATGGCATGAATATGGTTCTTGATGCATGGAGTCATAGTGATTTCATGTGTAAGAATTACATATTGAACTTCTTGTCAGACCCTCTCTACACGGTGTATTGCACTGTTGGCACTGCCAAAGAGTTGTGGGAGAAGCTACAAAAGAAGTACAACGCACAAGATGCAAGTACTAAGAAATTCATCGTTGGGAAATTTCTGAAATTTCAAATGGTGGATAGTAAGACAGTGATGTCCCAAGTCCAGGAATTCCAAATGATTTTACATTACCTGGATTTGGAAGGTATGAAGCCAAACGAGCAGTTTTTGGTTGCATCACCGATTGAAAAGTTATCTCCTTCGTGGAATGAGTTTATGAGCTACTTAAAGCTCAAGAAAAATGAGATGACCTTTGAAAAACTTATTATCCAACTCCCAATTCAGGAAGATAATAAGAAGGTCTTGCCTAGAGGTAAACAACCCGCTGAGGCAAAGGTAAATCTGGCTGAGGCCAAAGGGAACCTAAGCAAAAAGCGCAAGTTCCAGAAAAATGGCAAGACCCAAGCAGCGGAGAAATTCAAAGAAAACTGTCACCACTGTAGGAAATCTGGTCACATGATCAAGGACTGTCGCAAGCTTAAGACCGAGCAACAAGAGAAGGCCAAGGCTAAGGGCAAGGCTCAGGTTAGTCAAGGACCAGTTTCTGGAAGACATGATTGAGGAGTTCTCAGCGGTGGTTCTAGAAGCAAACCTGGTTGAGAATCCTATGCAATGGTGGATAGACACAGGTGCTACAAGACACATTTGTTCCAACAGAGATGTCTTCTCCACTTATACACCGGTTACAAACAAGAAGTTGTTCATGGGAAACAACGCTTCCTCTGACGTGCTAGGGGTAGGAAAGGTAGTCCTGAAGATGGACTTCTGGAAATGAGCTCACTCTGAAGGAAGTGATGCATATTCCTGAGATTAGAAGAAATTTAATTACAGGTCCTTTATTGGTTAATGCTGGTTTTAGGCTAGTGTTTGAGTCCAATAAATTTGTAGTCACTAAGAATGAAACATTTGTGGGAAGAGGATTCGTCTGTGAAGGCCTCTTTAAAGTGAACACCATGTTTGTATTACGTAAAAGCAATAATATTGAAGCATCTTCATCTTACTTGCTTGAGTCCTCTAATTTATGGCATCGTAGATTAGGACATGTTAACTACAAGTCCATCGAAAGGTTGGTAAAGTTAGAGTTGTTGCCGTCTATCAACGTAAACCCTCAACATAAGTGTGAGGTGTGCGTAGAGGCAAAACTCACAAAGCTTCATTTTTGATCTGTCGAAAGGAATACCGCTCCTCTAGAACTTATTCACACAGATATATGTGATTTGAAGTTTGCACAAACTAGAGGGGGAAACAAGTATTTTGTGACATTAATTAATGATAGCACAAGGTATTGTTATCTTTACTTGTTGAAAAGTAAGGATGAAGCCTTTGAAGTGTTTCGACGTTACAAAGCAGAAGTTGAGAACCAACTAAACATGCGGATTAAATCCATTCGTAGCTATAGAGGGGGAGAATATGTAGCGCCATTTGAGAAATATTGTGCACAAGAAGGTATTGTTCATCAAACGACAGCTCCATACTCACCTCAATCGAACGGTGTGGCGGAACGTAAGAACCGCACATTGAAGGAAATGATGAATGCCTTGCTCATCAATTCCGGTCTTCCCCAAAATATATGGGGAGAATTTGTCCTTTCCGCTAATACGATTCTTAACAGAGTCCCACACAAGGGTAATGACAAAACTCCATATGAATCATGGAAGGAAAAGAAACCAACCTATAAATATTTAAAGGTGTGGGGCTGTCTGGCAAATGTTGAAGTACCCAAGCCAAAGCAGGTCAATATTGGGCCTAAGACTGTAGATTGCATATTCATCGGATATGTAAATAACAGTAGTGCTTATCTCTTCTTAGTGCATAAGTCAGATATTCTAGATATCCACGGAGGTACAATCATGAAATCAAGGAATGCACAATAATTTTAAGATACCTTTCCTAGAAAGGAAAAAGACATAATCTCTCGCAAATGAAGTTATGAACAAAGCTCTCAAGAACCGGGAGTCGTTGACGGCCCGAATCTAGATGGTTCAGATCTAGTGGATCTCGAGGTGGCTGAATATCCGGAATCTAGTGTTCCAGATTCTCAGAACTTGGAGACTCCAGAGATAGAACTAAGGCGAAGTAAAAGGGTTAGGAAGGATAAATCCTTCGGTCCTGACTTTGTAGCTTATATAGTTGATGATGAACCAAGGACAATTGCTGAAGCATTGTCAACTCCAGAGGCACCGCTCTGAAAAGAAGCTATTGAGAGTGAAATATGCTTCATTCTGCATAACCATACTTGGGAGTTGGTTGATCTTACTTCGGGAAATAAATCGTTGGGTTGTAAATAGATAATCAAACGGAAGTATAACGCAAATGGGTCTATAGATAAGTACAAGGCCAGGTTGGTAGTCAAGGGCTATCGGCAGAAAGAATGTCTTAACTACTTTGACACGTACTTCTCGGTATCTCGGATGACGTCCATACGGGTATTCATTGCGATTGCAGCATTGCGTGACCTTGAGATGCATCAAATGGATGTAAAGACAGCCTTCCTAAATGGTGATTTGAAAGAAGAAATTTGTATGGACCAACATGAGGGGTATGTGGTTCAAGGGCAAGAGAAGAAAGTGTGTCGGCTTGTCAAATCTCTGTACGGGCTGAAACAAGCCCCGAAGCAATGGCACAAAAAATTGATAGTACTCTACTATCGAAGGGTTTCACCATTAATGAGTGTGACAAATGTGTCTACATGAAAGACAACTCTGACTCGTTTGTTATGATATGCATGTATGTAGACAACATGTTGATCACAGAGAGAAGTCCTAGCATAATTCTAGAGACTAAGAACATGTTGAAATAACGCTTCGACATGAAGGATATGAGTATCGCAGATGTCATCTTAGGGGTAAAAATCTCTAAGACATCTGACGGACTGGTCTTATCTCAGTCTCACTACATCGAGGATGTTTTGAGAAAGTTCGAGATGTTAGACAGTTCGCCTATAAAGTCACCAATGGATAGAAACCGAAAGATTGATAAAAATCATGATGCACCCATATGCCAGGAGCAATATGCACATGTGATCGGTAGTTTGATGTACATAACAAACTGTACCCGATATGATATTTCTTATGCAGTTAACAAGTTGGCTAGGTTTACCTGTAATCCGAGTGGCGATCACTGAAAGGCGTTGAATCGGGTACTTCAATACCTGAAATACACGCTAACTTACGGGTTATATTATTTGATATATCCAGCTGTACTAGAAGGGTACAGTGATGCAAATTGGATATCTGATATGGAGAACACCAAGTCCATCAGTGGGTATGTATTCACAATTGGTGGTGGGGCTGTGTCTTGGAAATCTTCTAAGCAAACTTGCATCGCCCGATCCACAATGAAATTAGAGTTTATCACTTTAGACAAAGCAGGAGAAGAAACTGAGTGGCTTCACAACTTCTTAGAGGATGTTCCATGCTGGAACAAACCCGTACCTTTTGCAATGATCCACCGCGACATTCAGTCGACTCTAGGAAGGACACAGAATGCTATGTACAATGGCAAGTCTCGTCATATTCGACAGAGGCATAAGACCGTTAGACAACTGATCATCACGGGTATAATATCCATTGATTACATAAAGTCAAAGGATAACATAGCAAACCCGCTGACAAAAGGCTTACCCAATGATCAGATGTTCGGCATGTCTAGGGGGATGGGCTTAAATCCCAAAGTATAAGGACTAATACGGTGGTAACCCAACCTTACTGACTGGAGATCTCATGAATTAGGTTCAATGGGAAAACTAAGCTGTAAAGGTTCAGTTGAGCGCTTCGGTGGAAGCATGAGCACTTCCGATAGTGATTTCTGTAAAGAAACACCAAATCCAAAGTCGTTCCCGCGATAGTGACTATAAGTGTTATCTGCAGTGTGGGTGAAGGTTAAGCTTCCAAAACCTTTAATGATCATCACCGGTTGAGGTTAGGTTTGAGGAAACTTTTAATGGTTCCTAACACTTGTAAAGTGGGGTATAGAGGGATACCTTGTAGGAGACCACTTATTTAAGTGTGAGGACAGGCCACCTCAAATTGAACGCACTTAAGAATCCAAGAAGTGTCCACGGCCACAACGGACAAAACATTACGAAAAAATTAGTAGAGGAAGTTGTTGTGTTGGTACCGTTGACTTGGCTTACACTAAACACTGACGATTCAAGACATCACGTTCACCGCACAGTAAGTAAGTCCGATGGTATTCAACTATGGAAAGTTCAAAGCGTATGCTACCTATCCAGATGCAACATCGGTCCGCTGAAAGATTGCTAGAAAAGGCACCATGTGTGTGCGCCAAATCTCTTTTAAGAGGGGATTGTTGGAAAGTTACTAAATGTGGAAATAAATATATCCCATTAATTTATGACTCGAACTATTGGGCCCGCACGTCAGAAACGTCATTTCCACATACGTGCACACGTAGTGCCAAGTATCGCAAATTTCATTAGTGAAAGAGATATTGGTACGTATGTAATACGTTTGAGACATAGAATTATAGACGGTTATTGGTCAAATGACAAAGTATTCCACGTTGGTAAATGAAGGAAGAAGTCTATAAAGTGTAAACTGAAACGAGTTGTAAATCGCCGCAGAGCCGTGAAGGGCCGCGGCGCTTCGGAGGTAGAATGCTGCGACGGGAAGTTGGAAAAATCTGACGTTTGGGCTGGTTTTGGAGCATTGATTCTCCATTACTTGCCACATGAATTCAGCCATTATTTGGCTGAATGTAACCCCTCAATCAAGTGAAATTACATGGCTATTGAAGGCCATTAGTTGGCTAGTTGAGGGGTTTTCTACTTACACTATAAATTGAGACCTTTGGCTCAATTGAAAGACACTACACTCAACACTTAGAGAATTCTCCAGATTTTCTGATTTCATATTATTCCTCTCTAGCAAAGTCACTATATTCAAAGTTCTTCAAGAGTAACACTTGAGTTTCCTTTGCTCACTTGTTAAAGTTGTTGTTGTATCTTGGGAGACTATTGCTCAATACCGTAAAAGGAGATATACGGGGCAATCTTGTCTTAAAGACAGAGTGTCATCACTCAACTCAGCAAATCACAGAAGCAGTTTATAAGGTTTTGATTTTCAGTTTTATTGTAATAGTTTATTTATTCTTTCTACAATTGTAACAATTATTTACTTTCCGTTCCTTACAACAATTGTATCCCAACACTATCTTCTTCTTTCTCTTTTTGAGCATTAAGTTTTCTTCCACAAAGCAAATGTGATGTTGTGCAAACTCCCGCACTAAAAGATGAATAAATGATGGATGAATTCATAAACTTTTAATATTTAATCACGCTCCTAACATTAAATCACACTTAGGAAATCCCAAGATCTGAAGAAACACCTTTAAGAACTCAAGAGAAAAGACTTGGGACCTGTCGTGTCATGTGACAAGTATTGAGATAATAGGTGACAGACATGTGGATAGAAACTAATTTCCTAGATTTAATTGGCCTTGCACCATTGACTCATTCCAACGGTAGCAAACTCTTTGTCATACCATTAATTATTTATTTTTAGTCATTTATGCTATTCCCGAAAAATGACCCAAACATTTCACATTTTATTCAATCCATAGAGGTTATGATGTGTTGTTGGTGGTTTAGATCTAAGATGTTATTTCGTTAGGCTTTCTTAAACAACTTTTCAGATATTCACGAGACATGTGATCTTATTTCAATTATTGAGTACAATTTGAACTCTCGGTTAGATAGTATACGGTTGATTTAGTGAATAATAAAAATTGAGTCTCATCACGTTCCATCCCAATTTAAAGGTGTATGTAACAATTGCTTTTTTCAAAAAGTAAATTATTATGTTCTCAAAAAGTTTTTTCTTAAAAAAAAAAAAAATAAATAAATAAAAAATGTCTTGGGAATGTATTTTACCAAGAAAAAGTACTATTCAATTCTCTTTATTTTTTTATGACGATATGTCATATAAAAGTATGAGGCGTTAAAAAAAATGGAAATAATATTGCTATCCCCTCATACTGATGTTGGAATATGTAGTAATTTCTTAACTTATTTGATTTTTCTTTTTATTGAGAATTAATTTGATTAATCTTCGAAGCTAAATTTAATTAATTAGATCAACTCAATATCTTAAAAAGAAAAATTTCGTTATTCAAAAATTATAAAAAAAATACTATAAGTTGTCGTTCTTGTCAGGTCAATATGTTGAAAATATATTTTAAAATATTTATCAAAGTTCACAAAATTTAAATTTCAAGGAACAAAAAAATCACATATATTGAGATGAATGGAGTATATAACAAGATAAAATTAACTTTTATCACATAGTTTGGTAGGATGCATTAGATAAAATAATGCATGTATTAACTTTGTATATTATAATACCTTATGTATAACTAATTCTATTTGGTATTATCATATGCATAACTAATGCATAGTAAACTATGGTATTAGCAATGCAAGAACTTTTAATACATGCATAAGCATAATTAAATACACAACAACCCCTGAAGTCCCTCACATAGTGTAGCATGTATTAGATTATGTAATGCATGTTATTTTTAATAGACCAAATCAAACAGTGGATATGAAATATTCCCTACATAACTAATGTCAGCATAGTTAATCCCAATATTATTAATACTAATATTACTAATACACTCTATTTAACAGTATTCTTATACACCCTATCAAACGATTCCTAATAGAGAAATGTAGGAGGTGGTACCCCTATTAAAATTAGTAAATTGGAATGTACTGCTTAGTAGTTATGAATTGTAGGAGCATTAATTTTACATTGTCCTTTATGCTCTCTCTTTAATTTTGATGTATAAAATTGTCAAAAGAGTAATATGAAAGAGGAACGAAACAAAATTGTGTCATACAATTCATTCCCTACTAGATAGTATTTCTTCCTTCTCTATAGTATCTGAAACCTAAATTAGATGACTTCTTTTCCCAAAAAATGAAAAAACACAATGGTGAAGTCTTTTGTTTCTTATAGAACTAAATAAATTGGGTTGCTTTCTTTCCATTTTTATTTGAAAATTTATTTAGATTCAGCAAGACCAGTTCTAAGGTATGGGTTAGTTTAGATTGACGTAACATTTCAAGAATCAAAGCTAAGGATAGACTAGAGAGTGACCTGAGTATATCATGTTTGATAATTTTATATCTTGGTGTAATTATTATGGTCCACCTATATTAATTTTTCTAACCTCCTAACGTTGACATTTATCACGAAAAATTGTGAAATTTTGTTCACAGGAACATAGGACCATGGTGGCCTTCTGCCAATCACTTTCATTTTGTTTCTTCTTCTTTAGTTTTGTGTTTCCTATTGATATTTAATATAGTTTAAAGGGAAGAGGAAATTAAACTAGGTATCTGTAAACAAAATATTGAATTAGAACTCGAAAACTATATGCTATGAATTGCGAATGCAGTAGATTACCAGATGTAACTCAAATTATTATAGCTCCTAGAAGACAAAAACATTATGTTATTTAACTTGTTTTCCTACCATTAATACACTTTTTACTTGTTATAACAAGTTACTTACTATTTAGTATAGATCAATCAATATGCAATTTTCTTTTAAGTAATCTCATTGTGTAAACATTAACTACAATGTCAATAAACTCTTCCAGGAATATTTAGCCATATTGTTCTTTACTAGTGTCACGACAAGCTTGAAGCCTTGAATCACTTTCTCACAATAATATGCACGGGGAGCTATTTGTATTGAATTCCCACATTGGTTGTGAGAAGAAAAATATCTATTTATATGATCTTAGATAATTATGTTGGAAATTTGCCTTTGGCGGAGAGGTGCGTCCATCCATATTTAATGAATTAAACACCAGCGCTCCGCATGTTGGAGGCTTTGTCTCTTCTCACATGCATAATCTACTAAGTGAGTAGATGACCGTAGGGCCAAGAATCGTCAAATTTCGTTGAGAAATGAAAGAGATATTGGTCCACAAAGTAAGGTGTTTGAGGCATGGAAATATGGTGTGGGACAAATCTACCACATCGGTGGCAAAAGAAAGAATTGCTCTCTTTATAAGTCTCTAAAGTGGTAAAGGGTTTGGGACCCCAAGGGGTATCCCATGTGTTTAAAGGAGGGAGGACCTAGATGTGCTTGGGTTCAAGGCTAAGCCCACACGCACACCGGTCCGGTCTCGGGCCACTGGCTGATATTATCTTTTTGGACCCCAAATTGCTTAATATTTACAGTTTGGTCCCTAGAGTTTCTGAAAAGTTGATTTTGGGAGTGACGGATGGCAGAAACTTTTTGCCTACCGTTTGGGCTGTTTTCTGGAGCATTAACCAGCCATTAACTTGGTTGTTAACTCCTCCATAAACAGCCTCCTTCAATGACCATAATCAGCCCTCCTTCATGGCATTAAACCTGTCATTAACAGCGCTCCATAATGGTTATTAACAACCATGTTTGGGCAGTTGAACAACCCTCCTCATTGCTATATATTGAGCTATTTTGGCTTAATAACGTGACATATATATACACAAAAATAGCAACACATTTCAGCAACGAAAAACAGTGCACTAACAGTGAGAAAATACCCAAAAATAGTGAAAAAATACAGTGTGATATACACGAGATATACACAACAGAGACACACTATATACACAGAGACAAAACAGAAGAGACAATAGAAACTCTTCCTTCCTTTTTCATTTATTCAGCAAGTCGATTCATATTTGTTTTTTTCGTCAGACTCAACCTATTGGCTTTGTAGTGTTGAGATTAAAGTATTGTTTTATCTTGAAAGACTATTGTCCGCTAACGTAAAAGCATATATACGAGGCAATCTTGTCTTAAGGACAGAGTGCAATCACTCGACTCAACACACAATGTTGTAACCATCCATATTTAGTTGTTTCTTGATTTCAGGTTATCAAGATTCAAGACACAAGAAGCTTGCGGCAGTTTTGAAGATTGACCATTTATTTATCATTTCGAACACTTGTAACAGTTATTTACTTTTCGTATTGCATTATAAAGTAGAATAGAGTACCAACAATTTAAGAAAAGATTGTATTGTATTGTATTAGTATTAGTGTTCGAAAGATGTCGGTCAAAAGTTGTGTGACCAAATCTGGATATGGCTGTGGTTTTCTGGTAGAAGAGAGTGATGATGATGCCGTTGAAAGTCAATGTGTTTGTGGTGTCACCGCTCCCAAGAGTGGTGGGAACAAGCGCTCACGAGAGGCTGAAGATGTCAATTGGGACAAGAGGAGAAGGCTGAAGATGTAGTTCTATCTTGCAGCAGAAGGCCTATATCTGTCCCAGACAAAGGATCCGAATAATGGTAAGGAGGAAATAGACACTCAGTCCGATGAAGTGACTGAAGTGGGCCAGAATCCGAAATTGGAATAAATGATTTTTCTTCCTTGTCAAGAATAAGATTAAATAATGTCTGATTAAAAATGGCTTAAAGTAAGGAGGAATATGAAAATGTTTTCACAAAATAATTTATATTCCTTACGCTTTAAAATCAGAAGTTTAATCTCTTCTTCTTTCCCGTTTAAAGATTGAATTTTGTAAACGACTTAAAAAGATCCGTTCTTTTAAGTGTAATTATTAAAAGTGTGTAAAGTATGTTCGCACATACGATGGAGAAAGATCCACTAATTGTGCAAAAACTGTTACCACTCTTAAGTAAGCGCCAAGAATTATCTGGGCACCAATCATAACGGAAGAAGTCTAAAAGCTAAAGACGTTGAGCCTGTCATACTATTTGGCAGAAGATCCTTCATAGGATGATATTGGACACTCAGTCATACAAAGCTTCCTAGCGACTGGAGTGAGGCCAAAATTCCTTTGATATGATGATATTGGACACTCAGTCATACAAAGCCTCCGGGCGACTAGAGTGGGGCCAGAATTCATTTCATAGAAAAAGTGATGGACACCTAGTAAGGTGGGCCAGAGTTTTCAGATCTTAAATGATCTGAAGGCCTAAAAAAGGCAGAAAAGAAATTGGACACCCAGTCTGCCAAAGCAACTGGAGTGGGCCAGAGTATCCAGATCACATATGATCTGGTTACGCCCTAACCACGGGAAAGAGGTTGTTTATGTGAAACAACGACACCTCTAAAATCTAAGGGGTTGGAGAGGTTGTCCTCAATAGGACTTCGGGGAATGGGATCACTCTAAGATGAAGTGATACATGTCCCAAACTTGGTTTAAGAGACGATGTTGGTTAAGCATGTTTGAGACTAGTCCAACAGGTCTATAATAACTAAGAATGGTACAGTATGTTTGTAGCCAAATGAATGTTATACTTGTAATCTGTGCATCTATGCCATCATAAATTAAGACACGTTAAATAGAAAGTCATTCAAAAGCTAACGATGTTGAGATTGTTGCCTACTGTCGACATAAACCCTCAAAATAAATGTGAGGTAGACGAAGAGGCAAAATCACCTTTCCAAATTCCATCAAGGGAAAAGCGAAAGAAGCACCGCTCCTCTAGAACTTAGTTACACCTACTTGAGTGTTTTGAAGTTTATACAAAATAGAGGGGGAGACAAGTACGTCGTGATCTTCATTGATGATGGTACAACGTATGGAATCTTTTGTTTGTTAAAAAGCAAAGATGAAGTTGTTGAAGCAGATAAGCGCTACAAAACAGAAGTTGAAAATCAACTAAGCCTACAAATTGAGAAATTCGTAGTGATAGAGGGGGAGAATGTGAAGCATCATTTATTAAACGACTGCTCATTACTCACCTCAGTCTAACGGTGTTAGCCAAGCGCAAACCCGTACGCCCAAATTATGTGGGGCAAGGCGATCCTTACTGCTAATGTGATTCTCAACAAAACTCCGCATAAGGATAAGGATAACTCTCCGTGTGAAACATGAAAAGAATTTCACATACAAATATTGTGATGTGGGGTGACTTGATAAAAGTTAGAATACCGAAACAGGTCAAGTTGGATCTAAGACTGTAAATTGCATATCCACTAGAAATGCAAATAACAGTAGTGCTTATCGCATCTTGGCGTCAAAGAATGTTGAATTCTTTGAAGATAACTTTCCTTGAAAAAGGAAAAAGGAGTAATTGCTCAAGGTTAACAAGAACCCGCGAGGGCCTGACTGTTCGTAACTAGATGTTTCGTATCTACAGGACTCGAAAGTTGCTGGCTATCCGGAACTTAATATTCCAGATCTGCAGAACTCAGGGATTCTAGATGTTGAACCGAGACGGAGCAAAGAGGAGACAAAGACTTGTTCCATACCTTCTAGCTTGTATGGTTGAGAATGAACCATGGACAATTAATAAATAATTGTCATCTCCAAAAGCGTTGCTTTGGAAAGAAGCTAAAGAGAAAAATAGATTTCATCATATAGAACCATACTTGTGTAATGGTTGATCTTCCTCCGGAAAAAGAACCTTCAGGTTGTAAAATGTGCTCCCCTGTGAGTAGCTTCACATCCAGGGCCATTGCAGTCTTGCGTGGCATGGATGTTGAAACAGTCTTCCTAACCGGAGAGTTGGAAGGGGAGAATCAGAGTTGGTTTGCTGGACTGTTGGGCTTCTTCCTGAACTTTCATTTTGGTCCCTGAAATGTTTATATTTTGGTCCTGAAAGTTTCAGATAAAACAGAAACAATGAATCTGACCACAGAAACATTAACTTTGAAGTTAGAAAGCCAACAATTGGAAAACCAACAGTCTGAGAATGGAAGTCATATTGAAAAAAAATCTCGATATGAAAGATATGGGTATCACAGATGACATCTTAGGAATTGGATTTCTAAGACATCTAACGGACTGGTCTAACTCCAAACTCAGTTGTGAGATAGTTGATAGTCTCGTTGAAGCCACCAATGGATATGAATCATAGAACTGATTGGAATCATGGTGCACCCATAGACAAGGAGCGATATACACATGTCACATGTAGTTCAATGTATTGTACACACTACAACCGACCTGATATCGGCCTATAAACAGATCAGTTGAACTAAGGTTCACTGATGATTTTAATACATGATCAATAGAAGGCGTTAAGTCGGATATGACGATATCTGAATTATTCGCTTATCTACGGATTATGGTATTCTGGATGTCCAGCGGTTCTGGGAGAATAAAGTGATGCAAACTGGACATCAGATATAAAGAACACCAATGCAACAGGTAAATGTGTATGGTGGGTCTTGAAAAATCCTCTAAGCAAACTTGCATCGGCCGATTCATGATGGAATCGGAGTTTATCGCTTTATACAAAGCATGAAAGAAGTTGAGTAACTTCACGGCTCATTAGAGGCGTCCCTTATTGGGAGAAACCCGTGCCTTCAGCAGTTATACACTGTGGCTTGCCGGTCGGCTTCAGGAAGGACACTGATGACGGCGTCTGGACATATCTGTCAGGATCTGTCGGAGACATAAGACCGTATGGCAGTTGATTATCACGGGTGTCACTACCTTATTTACTAACTAAGGGACTACCGGGAGATCAAGTGTTCTGCCTGTCTAGGAGAATGTGCTTAACAACCCAAACAATACAAACCTTTGCGGTGGTAACCCAACCATACTGATTGAAGATCCTAAGAATTTGGTTCAATAGGAAAACTAAGCTGCAAAAGGTTCAGTTGAGCGCTTCGGTAGAAGCAAGAAGCACTTCAGATGATGATTTTTGTATGGAAACATGAATCCAAAGTTGTTCCCGCGATAGACATTAAAGTGCTACCTGCATGGTAGGTAAAGGTTAAGTTTCCAAACCTTTAACGATCCTAAAATGGTTGAGGTTAAGGTTGGAGAAACTTTTAATGATTCCTAACACTTGTGAAGTGGGGTCTAGCATGATATCTTGTAGGAGATCACCTATTTAAGTGTGAGGAAGGCCTCCTCAAATGAACGCACTTAAGAATCCAAGTGTGTCCACGGCCACAACGGATAAAAACGTAAGAATGAAAATGAATAAGGAGAGTTATTGTGTTGGTATCATTGTCTTGTCTTACACTAAACACCGATGGTTCAAGACATCACGTTCACCGCGCAGTAAGTAAGTCCGATAGTATTCAACTAGGGAAGGTTCAAAGCGGAAGCTACCTCTCCGGATGCAATATCTTTTCGCTGAAAGTAGGCACCTTGTGTGTGCGCCACAATCTCTCTTTCATAGAGGGGATTGTTGGAAATTTGCCTTTGGCGGGGAGGTGCGTCCACCCATATTTAATGAATTAAACACTAGTGCTTCGCATGTTGGAGGATTTGTCTCTTCTCACATGTATAATCTACTAAGTGAGTAGATGACCGCAGGGCCTAGAATCGTCAAATTTCGTTGAGAAATGAAAGAAATATTGGTCCACAAAGTAAGGTGTTTGAGGCATGAAAATATGGTGCGGGACAAATCTACCACATCGGTGGAAAAAGGAAGAATTGCTCTCTTTATAAGTCTCTAAAGTGGTAAAGGGTTTGGGACCCCAAGGGGTATCTCATGTGTTTAAAGGAGGGAGGACCTAGATGTGCTTGGGTTCAAGGCTAAGCCCACACGCACGCCGGTCCGGTCTCGAGCTCGGGCCACTGGCTGATATTATCTTTTTGGACCCCAAATTGCTTAATATTTACAGTTTGGTCCCTAGAGTTTCTGAAAAGTTGATTTTGGGAGTGACGGATGGCAGAAACTTTTTGCCTACCGTTTGGGCTGTTTTCTGGAGCATTAACCAGCCATTAACTTGGTTGTTAACTCCTCCATAAACAGCCTCCTTCAATGACCATAATCAGCCCTCCTTCATGGCATTAAACCTGTCATTAACAGCGCTCCATAATGGTTATTAACAACCATGTTTGGGCAGTTGAACAACCCTCCTCATTGCTATATATTGAGCTATTTTGGCTTAATAACGTGACATATATATACACAAAAATAGCAACACATTTCAGCAACGAAAAACAGTGCACTAACAGTGAGAAAAACACACTAAAATACCCAAAAACAGTGTGATATACATGAGATATACACAACAGAGACACGCTATATACACATAAACAAAACAGAAGAGAAAATAGAAACTCTTCCTTCCTTTTTCATTTCTTCAGCAAGTCGATTCATATTTGTTTTCTTCGTCAGACTCAACCCATTGGCTTTGTAGTGTTGAGATTAGAGTGTTGTTTTATCTTGAAAGACTATTGTCCGCTAACGTAAAAACATATATACTGGGCAATCTTGTCTTAAGGACAGAGTGCAATCACTCGACTCAACACACAATGTTGTAACCATCCAGATTTAGTTGTTTCTTGATTTCAGGTTATCAAGATCCAAGACACAACAAGCTTGCGGCAGTTTTGAAGATTGACCATTTATTTATCCTTTCGAATACTTGTAATAGTTATTTACTTACCGTACTGCTTTATAAAGTACAATAGAGTACCAACAAATTATTACCTTATGATTTAATTTTTAAAGTTGAGTTAAATTTAATGTTCATTTTTTTAATTTGCCAACTTGAGTAATATAATACGTGGATTGATACATCAAGTGAACCACCTTTTTCGAGGGGGATAGTATCGTATTTACATGAACTCAAAAAGTTTCATTAAATATCTATAATATTTAATTGTAATTTTAACTATTATTATAATATTAACTTAAAATCAGTAAACTTCAATATGAACTTAGATAATCGATATAAAAATTAATAAACTTTAAATTCGGACATGTTTGACATATTAAGTTGTTATCCTTGAGCAAAAGAAGTCCAATTTATGCAATTCTGTACCCATTATCGTGATCGACAGCATGCAAATAATGCAACTTTTGAGCTTTAAGTCAGAGGTTTTCACTTCATATATCTCTCTTTCTCGGGTTTGAAGAAAAAGAGACCACTCAGAAAGGTAAAAAAAAAACACTTCTCGTGAGAGGAGTTGTCAGTCATAATGGGCTCGTGACTCATGAGTTACGCTTTCTACTCTTATCCACTTATAGATATGACCCTTCATTCCGTAGATTTCTTACTTGCATTTACTCTTCTTGAAATCAATATCAACAACGACGACATTATCTTAAAAAAGGAATCAACAGATAATTGAAAGTAAAGGTTAATAACAAAGTAAAGCATAGTAATTTTTTTTTAACCCAGGTCTCGAGGCGACTTGTGTCTTCCAATCGCTAGCACCTGCACAAGTACTGGTACTAGACTCCTGGGGATGATGGGACCGGTCCTTCAGCACCCCACCACCAGATAAATCGCGGGATGTGCACCCCGTGATCAGTGTCTGTTTGCGTCCAACGGATCAATGCTACAAAAGGTTGACCCCCTCTTTCGGCTTGGCGGGGATCGAACCCACACTGCAACATGCCCGCGCGGCTTTTAGCGCCTAGGCTTTACCACAAGGTATATGCCCTGGAAGACGATATCCATTGAGGGGATTCAAATCTGCGATCCTAGGGTACAGGCAAGAACATTTCACCAGCAAGCTGGAGCTCTTTGAATATAGTACTTTTTTTTATATAGAGAGAACTTTGCTTTTGTTTTAAAAGAGCTTCGTTGACGGAGTAAAGACTATTTGCACATCATGTGTTACAAATTGATGATAAATGACAAAACAACGGATAAAATTATACTAATAATGTAAAAAATAATCTATAACGCTGATATATAAATATATATATATATATATATATATATATATATATATATTTATATATATATATATATAAATGTAAATAATAAAATACACCGTATATACGGCATATTCAATGCTTTTGTGTATACCGTGTATATCATGGAATCTCATGACAAGTTGGAGACCGTGATATACACAGTATACACAACTGTATATATTGATTTTTGGTAACACGTTATTTGTATTTAATTAACACTGTACACTTACCATAATTGTAGAATTCTTGTACAAATAGAATATGGTTTTGGGAGTAGAATAGGAATAGAATTTTCCATATTATGAAAATTATAAATTGTATATATACTCATTCATTAATGAAAACAATCAAGTGATTATTTCTTTCATGGTATCAGAAGTCTAGGTCTAACTTGCTTCTACCGATTTTTCCTTTCTTCTGATGCCTCGGTTTCCATGTCCCTTCTCGGAATCTGTGCCACTTACCTCATCCCTTCCTAAATTTTCTTTCAAATCCCTCATTCACCTATTATTCTTTCGTTATGCCTACGTCAAAGAACATGTTTCATCATGCCCTTACTGTTTCCAACATCAAGAACTACATTCTTATTGCTCTTGAGATGAAAAACGCCCAATATGCGACATGGGCAGAGTTATTCAAAATTCACGCAATCTCACATCAAGTCCTCCTTCACATAATTCCTCCCGACGTCCCACACCCGCGGAGGATCCTCAGTTGTGGATCACTCTTGATGCTACCATCCTTTAGTGGATTTAATCCACTATTTCAACCGACCTTTTACAGACGATCATTGAACCAGACACTACGGCTATGGCTACCTGGAATCGATTGCGTGAAATATTCCAGGATAACCAACATTCCCGAGTTGTCACTCTTGAGCATTAATTTTTCCAAGTCAGCATAAAAAATTTCTCGAATGTTTCAGCTTATTGTAAATGGCTCAAGGAATAGGCGGACAAACTCCGTAACGTTGGAGCTCCTGTTACCAATAATCGTCTTGTTCTACAAATGGTTGCAGGCTTATTTGAGGCCTATAATGGACTTGGGACTTTACTCCGACAAAGTAATTAGCTTCCCCCTTTTTATCAAGCCCATTCGATGCTCACATTAGAAGAAGCTGACTTAGCAAAAAAGGTGGTTACTGGCGCAAGTTTCGTGGCGTTGATGACTTCATCCGATAATTCTCACAGTTTTTTGACAATTCGGGCCAAAATCGCAACAACGATGGCGGCAAAAAGGGTCAAAACCATAAAAATAATGGCAAAAATTACGGAGGCAACAACAGTGGCGGACGGAACAGTAGCAACGGAAGTGGGCCTCGGGGTACATGGCCCCAGCCCGCCTGGTCTCAGCCTTGGGGCCCTTGGTAGTGGGCCTAGACCAGCGGCCAATTGCCCAGTAACGCCTACTGCCCACCCAGTTATTTCCCGGGAAATTGGGCTCCAATCCAGCCCAATCACAGGCCCAGTTTCTCGGGTCCTTACGACACCAATCAACAGCGTTCTGGGTCGGGTCAGCAGGTCGGTCTTCTTAGGCCTCGGCCCTCGCAGGCATTCACTGCTGCGGGTCCGAATCCTATCCCGACACTCACTGATATTGAGGCCGCCATGCATACACTTGAATTAAATCCTTCAGACCCAAATTGGTACATGGACACCAGCGCTACTTCTCACATGAAGTCTGACCAAGGTACTCTCCCTTCTTATTTCAATTTGAGCAAAAATCGTGGCATTATTGTTGGTAATGACAACTCAATTCCAATTCATGGTTACAGTCATACAACTTTGTCTCCACCCATCCACCTCTTGTCTTGAAAAATACCCTTCATGCCCCTAACTTAATTAAAAATTTGGTGTCCGTCCGAAAATTCACCACTGATAATTGGGTTTCTGTTAATTTTAATCCATTTGGATTTTTTGTGAAGGATTTCAAAACGGGGATACCTCTCATGAGATGCAATAGTATGAGAGATCTTTATCCAATCACGTCCACCACCATTTTCTCGAGTCAAGCCATGACATCGACATTTGCAGCTCTAGCTCATTCCTTGTGGCATGCACGTTTGGGTCACCCTGGGTCGTCAGTTCTTTCTTCCTTGCATAAAAACAATTTTATTTCTTGTAAGGATACGCGTAGTACTCCAATTTGTCATTCATGTCCGTTATAAAAACATGTTAGATACTATTTGTAGCCTCTACTTCTCATACTTTGATGCCTTTTGACTTTATTCATAGCGATTTATGGACTTCTCCCGTTCTAAGTTCTGTGGGCCATCCTTATTATGTTCTATTTTTGGATGATTATTCTATATTTTTATGGACCTTTCTGTTAGCGAAAAAATCTCAAGTTTTTTCCACATTCTTAAAATTTAGAGCATTCATCCGTACCCAATTCGAACGGGAAATTAAAATTATTCAATGTGATAATGACAAAGAATATGATAATGAGTTGTTTCGGGAATTTTGTGATGCTAATGGAATAGTTTTTCATTTCTCTTGTCCTCATACGTCCTCACAAAATGGAAAGTCGAATGAAAAATTCATATCATTAATAATATTGTCCGAACTTTATTAGTCCATGCTTCCGAACCCCCTTTCTTTTGGCATCATACTCTACAAATGACTACTTATCTCCTTAACATACTTCCTACCAAGGGTTGACATATGCATCTGCTCTTAAAATCCTCTATAATAAGAATCATTCGTATTCACATCTTAGGGTCTTTGGATGTTTATGCTATCCACTATTTCCGTCAACTACAGTTAACAAACTTCAAGTCCGTTCTACCGTTTGTGTGTTTTTGGTTTATCCATCTAATCATCGTGGTTACAAATATTTTGATTTATCGTCTAATAAAATCATAATTAGTCGCCATGTTATTTTTTATGAAACCTCATTTCCGTTTGCTAAAGTGAGTAGTCCCGTGCCTAGTTCGTATAATTTTTTAGATGACGAAGTTTCACCGTACATTATGCACCACTTAATGGGCCGGTGTAGTGACCACGAAACGCAAGTAGGCCCACTGCCTGTTGGCCCGCAAATACCCACTGCCCATTCCTTCCCCGTCCCAGGTCCAACTAGTGGGCCGATCGACCAGCCACTACCGAGAGTGATTCTGCCCTAGTTTCTGATCCAGTCCCGCCTCCGGTTTCCATTTTTGGGCCAGCAGGCCCACTGCTTGTTGGTCAGTCCATCACACATCCGCATTTTTCCCAAAATCCTCTTAGTTCTTCCCCGTCTCACAGACCTGTTACTCTTAGTCAATGGGGTATTTTTAAACCAAAAAGACATTTAAATCTTAATTCTAATGTTCTTAAATCTCCACTACCCCGTAACCCAGTATCTGCATTAAATGACCCGATTTGAAAATTGGCTATGAACGACGAATATGATGCTCTTATTGAAAATAAGACGTGGGAGTTGGTACCCCGTCCTTCTAGTGTTAATATTATTCGGTCTATGTGAATTTTTACTCATAAAGATAATTCTGATGGCTCTTTTGCGAGACATAAGACTCGACTTGTAGGTGATGGTAAAACGCAATAGGTTGGCGTGGATTATGGTGAGACATTTAGTCCGGTGGTCAAACCGGCTACTATTCGCACCATTCTCAGTCTGGCTCTTTCAAAGGCATGACTCATTCATCAGCTAGATGTGAAGAATGCTTTCTTACATGGTGATCTTAAGGAGATAATTTACATACATCAACCCTTTGGTTTCTGAGACCCCAAATATCTTAATCATGTCTGTTTATTGAAGAAGTCATTGTATAGGCTCAAACAGGCCCCACATGCTTGGTATAAGCGATTTGCAGACTATGTATCTACTGTTGGATTTTCTCACAGCAGTTCTGATAATTCTCTGTTCATATATCGCCGTGGTACTTCCTTGGCATATATTCTCTTATATGTGGATGATATTATCTTGACCGCTTCTTCTGATGATTTACGCAAGTTTATCATGAAACTACTAAATTCTGAGTTTTCTATGAAAGACTTGGGGCCTTTGAGTTATTTCTTGGGGATTGTTGTCACTCGTCATGCAGGTGAGTTATTCTTATCACAACGGAAGTATGCCGCCGAGATAATTAAGCTGGCTGGTATGTCCTCGTATAAGTCTATTTCTACTTCAGTTGATATTAACCCCAAGTTGGGTGCTGTGGCTGGCTCACCTTACGAGGATCTCACCCACTATCGCAGTCTTGCAGGGGATCTTCAGCATTGTACTTTTACGAGACTGGATATTACGTATGTCGTACATCAAGTGTGTTTGTTTATGAATGATCCTAGGGTTGAGCACATGAATGCACTCAAACACATTATACGATACATCCAGGGAACACTTGACTATGACTTGCATATATATCAATCGTCGACCTCCACACTTGTCTCATATACTGATGCTGATTGGGGTGGTTGTCCAGATACCAGACGCTCCACGTCTGGTTATTGTATATTTCTTGGTAATAACTTGGTCTCATGGTCTGCAAAGCGACAATCTACATTATCACGCTCCAGTGCAGAGGTCAAGTATCGAGGGGTAGCCAATGTAGTATCTGAATCATGTTGGTTACGTAATCTTCTCTTAAAACTTCATTGTGCCATTCAGAAAGCTACCTTTGTTTATTGTGATAATATTAGTGTAGTTTATCTTTCTGGTAATCTGGTTCAACATCAGCGCATTAAACACATCGAGATGGATATCACTTTGTTCGCGAAAAGGTAGCTCGTTAACAAGTACGTGTCTGCCATGTCCCTTCTAGGTACCAAATGGCAGACATCTTTACAAAGTGTCTTCCCTCGGTTCTCTTTGAAGATTTTAGGGACAGTCTCAGCGTACAACGACCGCCCGCTATGACTGCGGCGGGGGTGTGAAAGTATACAATAATATACACGGTATATACGACATATCCATTGCCTTGTGTATACCGTGTATATCACGGAATCCCATGACAAGTTGGAGACTGTGATATACACAGTATACATAGCCGTGTATATTGATTTTTGGTAACATGTTGTTTGTATTTAATTAGCATTGTACACTTTCCATAATTGTAGAATTCTTATACAAATAGAATAAGATTTTGGGAGTAGAATAGGAATATAATTTTCCATATTATGAAAATTACAAATTGTATATCTGCTCATTCATTAATAAAAATAATCGAGGGATTATCTTTCAATATAGATTAAACTCCACCTCAATCCATTTTTAACCAAACTCTTGTTGAAATTGAAGTGAAGATAGGACCTACACAAGGTACTGTCAAAAACTCAAAGTTAGTTGTATCAAATTAAAAACGCACATGACAAAAAAGAGTTAAACCTATCAAATTAAATACAACGTAAATGACTGAATTTGCAAATTGCTTTGAATTAATGACCTACTCAATGTAGGTTAGGTAAAAACTGAATGTGGAAAAAGAAAAAAAAAATAGAGCTAACTTCCTAGTGCAACAACCCAAGTTTAGACGCCTCTTTCTCATCTTATTTATTTACCTCATGATTTCCTGATAATTTCAAGAGGGAAATTAGTATATGCACAAGTAACTCATCATGCATAACTAATTAAATAATTGACAAGTGCATGAAAAATATCTTAATATAATACAAAAGGGAAATACAAATCCTAAAATGCACAATTAAAAGTATAATTTCCAATTTACTTCGGATACTTATGCTTTTGATGATAAATTAGAAACACGAATTTTTTCTTGCAGTCATCTAGGATCAACGAATCATTCTTGAAATTACTGCACATATTCATTACTTAGTGGGTGAGTGGTCCACTATTTATTTGCATCCACTTTTAATTACGACCAGGAAAACTCAAAAGAAATTTCGGTCGAAAGTTTGGCTAATTAATAATGAAGCACATTATATCATGTTATAATTTTTGATTTTTTCTTCCAATGAACTATCATGATTCACTAACTTTAGTTTCTAGTTTCATTTCAAATCTTTGGTAACTCATCACAATCAATCAGAGTAAAACTGCTCCGACAATATGGTTTACACACTTATTTTTCTTCCCATTTTCGGTATAAAAGACAAAGTATTGAAATCGATTTCTTACTTTAATTGACGCGCTCAAAAAGAATCATGAGATACTTTTTGCTTGAAAATTCGAGTATAAATACAAAATTCAAGTATATCAAGAATCTATGTAGTAGAAATTAGAAAACAACTATTCTTTTTTAAGTAGCTTATTAGCGTGAAAGTTTTCCTTGCCTTTAAGACTTTACCGGAATATGCTGAAAAGTTATCGGTCATTGTGAAGACTTAGTGTAGAGCTGAGAAGCATGGAAACTCCAACGTAACATTTATATCAACTTTCTTTTTGTTTTTAAATCAACTGGCCGACATTAGCATTAAAATTTAATGAATTTATTCAAATATACCTACTTTTTTTATTCATTCACTAATACCTACGTTTTAAAAAAGAAAAGCAACAAAGGTGATTAGATTTTATTAAGCAGAAAAATAAAACAAAGGGTGAATCAGAACATTCAATCTAACTTCGCTAACTTTAAAATAGAAAAGAGCAATATTATAATCATCTTTTTAGAATTACCATGTTTTTGTAGCTTTTGAATCATGTATAAACACCAATTGTTTGTCCTCCTCAAAAATTATGAGCACATTATAGTTAATGAGCATTATAAACAAAAGCAATAAGAAATGACTTGAAAAAGCTTGATTTGATCATAAGGGGTAAGTTTAAAGTGTTGCATTGTTGAGTTGAAAAGGTGCGTCTTTTATTAGATTTTGGAGGCAATATCAGTGGCATTATTCACCAAACAGGCCAAAGTGAAGTGCAATCTTTAAAAGGTGATGAGAGAAAGGCTGGATAGTAGTAATTAACACTTAGAAAAACGACAAATGAACGCGCTCAAGTTTTACACTTGGGAGTATAAATTGTCAAATTGAAGCACAATTGCAAAACAAAAAAAAAATATTTATGTCTCAGCGGGTTGATAACAACAACAACGACAACATATCTAGTGTAATCTCACAAATAGGATTTTGGGAGGTAGGATGTACAAAGGTCTTACCTCTATCTTTGTAGGGTAGAGAGACTGTTTCCGATAGATCCTCAGCTCAAAAGAAACATAGTCAATGCAGGAATGCAGAAAATAGACAGCAAAATTTCAAGATATAAAACAAATGAAACAACACATAGTAAGACACACATATGGATAAGGATCTACGCGATATCTAAATAACAGTGCTAAGAAAAGAAGAAAAGGAGATGAGAAGGCTAGCCTCCCACCTTTCTCACATATAGCACGGAAAAAAACTCAATTATCTACTAATCTTTATCTTCGACCTCCAAATCTTCCTATCTAAGGTCATGTTCTCAGCCAGTTGAAGTTCTGTAATGTCCTGTCTAATCACCTCTCCCAGTTTTTCTTTGGCCTACTTCTACCTCTCATAATTTCTGCGACCACCAATCTCTCACACCTCTTAACTAGCGTATACTGATCACACATCCTCTTTACATGCCCGAACCATATCAGTCTCACTTCCCGATCATCTTTTCAGCCATGGGGATTGGAGGCCACACTGACCTTGTCCCGTATAACTTCATTTCTAATCATATCTCTCCTTATATGACCACACATCCATACGAACATCCTCATCTCCGCTACTTTCATCTTTTGAACGTGAGCGTTCTTGAGCCCTTGGACATAATTTCAACCAAATGGTGAAATATATATTATTTCCAAACTAAATTCTCACAATTTTATCCGTTCTTTCAAATTCAACTTCCAATAGAGAATTTTTAAATTAAAAATTTTTGGAGGCTATTTTAAGAAAAATATAGAATATTCTTTTCTCAAGTGAAATTTCTGCCAAACACAATTTTAACTTTTAAACACTCTTTATCAATCTTAATATTAAGCTATCAATTTTGCAATGAAAACCTTTGTCTAAAAAGGTCAGAATGACTATCATAAGCAAATTTAGGATTTTACAGAACTTAAGAAAATGAAATTCCTTATATATTCTACAAAATTTAATTTCATCGTTGATCACTAAATTTACTTTTCATAATATTAAAGTCAAAAAATTATTTTTGTAATAGTTAAATTTGAAAGAAATAATCCCTTGATTATTTTCATTAATTGAAAGGCTATATATACAAGTTACATAATAGGAAAATCCTATTCCTAAAACTTTATTCTATACATTTATGGTAATACAATACTAATTATATTACAACCTTACCTAAACTAGGATACTAAATATTTACCATAAATTACACATAATAATATTTAACACACACCGCAATCATAGCGGGCGGTCTTCGAACGCTGAGACTGTCCCTAAAATCTTCAAAAAGGACCGAGGGAAGACCCTTTGTAAAGATGTAGGCAATTTGATATCTCAACGGGACATTACATACGCGAACCTGACCACGGGCAACCTTTTCACGAATAAAATGAATGTCCATCTCGATATGTTTAGTGCGTTGGTGCTGAACCGGATTACCAGAAAGGTAGATGGCACTAATATTATCGCAATGTACCAAGGTTGCCTTCTGAATGGGACAATGAAGCTCCAAAAGCAAATTACGTACCCAACATGATTCTGAGACCACATTGGCTACCCCTCTATATTCAGCCTCGACACTTGAGCGGGATAGAGTCGCCTGACGCTTCGCAGACCAGGATACCAAGTTGTTTCCAAGGAACATACAGTAGCCAGACGTAGACCGTCTGGTGTCTGGACACCCACCCTAATCAGCATCTGTGTATGAGACAAACGTGGATGTCGATGAAGGATACAAATACAACCCATAGTCCACTGTACCCTGAATATACCGGATGATGCGTTTGAGTGCATTCATGTGCTCAATTCGGGGATCATGCATGAATAAATACACCTACTGGACAGCATAAGCAATGTCCGATCTGGTAAATGTAAGATACTGAAAGGCCCCTGCAAGACTGCGATAGCGGGTCGGATCCTCGTAAGGGACTCCGGCCGCGGCACCAAGCTTGGGCTTGGTATCAACTGGAGTGGAAGTGGACTTACAGGATGACATCCCAGCCCTCTCGATGATCTCGGCTGCATACTTCCGTTGTGACAAGAACAACCCATCGAAATGACGAGTGACAGCAATCCCCAAAAAATAACTCAAAGGCCCCAAGTCTTTCATAGAAAACTCGGAGCTGAGCATGGTCATGATGGACTGGCGCAAGGCATCAGAAGAGGCAGTCAAGATAATATCATCCACATATAACAGAATGTAGGCTACGGATGAACCACGACAGTAGATGAACAAGGAATTATCCGACCTGCTGTGAGTGTACATAATAGTTGAAACATAGTCAGCAAACCTTGTATACCAGGCCCGTGGAGACTGCTTAAGCCCATATAAGGACTTCTTCAACAAACAGACATGATGAGGATGGTTGGGATCCCTGAATCCCATCGGCTGATGCATACAGACAGTTTCCTTGAGATCACCATGTAGGAAATCATTTTTGACATCCAACTGATGAATAGGCTATGTCTTCGAAAGAGCCAAGCTAAGCACAGTGTGAATGGTAGCCGGCTTGACCACCGGACTAAACGTCTCCCCACAATCTATACCAACATGCCGAGTTTTACCATCACCCACAAGCCGCGCCTTATGTCGAGCAAATGAACCATCTGAATTCTCCTTATGAGCAAAAATCAACATAGACCTGATAACATTAATACCATATGGATGGGGCACCAACTCCCACGTCGTATTATCAATAAGAGCATTATATTCATCAGTCATAGCAATTTTCCAATTCGGATCGTTTAAGGCAGACACAAGATTACGGGGCAAGGGGAATTTAGAGACATTAGAATGTAAATTAAAATGTCTTTTAGGTGTAACAATACCCCGCTGACTACGAGTGATCGGTCTATGACTCGAGGAATAATTGAGTGGATGTCGAATTTCTTTGGGCTCGGACGGACCGCCAACAGTGGGCTGGCCGCCCAACTCGGAAGCGATATCATGGCGGAAACAAAAACTGGACCAGTTCCAATATTGGGCTGGACAGGCCCAATTGCTGAAACTGGCCCAGTGACAACTGGGCAGAGAGGACTGTGACGTGCCAGGGAACAGCGGCCAGTGGGCCCCCTGGAGAATTTTGGGTGCGGGAGATGTTCGAAAAATGCTGAATAATATACGGGGATATTTGTTCATCCAAAAAATTATACGAACTAGGCACGGGAGAATGACTTTTAGCAAATTGAATTTGGGATTCATAAAAAATTACATGGCGATTAATGATGATTTTATTGGAGGATAAATCAAAGCATTTGTAGCCACGATGATTAGAAAGAAAACTCAAAAACACACATGGAGGTGACCGGGCCTGAAGTTTGTTAATTGTGGTGGATGGAAATAACGGATAACATAAACACCCAAAAACCCGAAGATGAGAATAAGAACGAGATTTATTATATAAAATATGAAGAAGGGAAGAATATGTCAAACCTTTGGAAGGAGTTATGTTAAGTAGATATGTAGACATTTGAAGAGCGTGATGCCAAAAATATTGGGGTACGGAAGCATAAATTAATAGAGTGCGGATAATGTTATTTATGGAATGAATTTTACTTTCGGCTTTCCCATTTTATGAAGATGTATGGGGACAAGAAAAACAAAAATTTATCCCATTAGTAGCACAGAATTCCCGAAACACCCCATTGTCATACTCTTTTTCATTATCACACTGAATATTTTTTATTTCACGGTCGAATTGGGTTCTGATGAATGCTCTAAATTTTAGGAAGATGGAAAAAACTTGAGATTTCTTCGCTATTGGAAACATCCATAAAAATTTAGAATAATCATCCAAAAAAAGAACATAATACCGATGACCCATAGAACTAGGAACAGG
This sequence comes from Anisodus acutangulus, assembly GCA_029783415.1. Taxonomy (NCBI): domain Eukaryota; kingdom Viridiplantae; phylum Streptophyta; class Magnoliopsida; order Solanales; family Solanaceae; genus Anisodus; species Anisodus acutangulus. The sequence goes on along the minus strand of CM056494.1, from coordinate 22,091,463 downwards.
AGACGTCCATAAGTCGCTATGAATAATATCAAATGGCATTAAAATATGAGATTTTGAGTCTACAAATGGCAACTTAACAATTTTTTCCTAAAGAACAAGATTGACAAATTGGAGTACGACTCGTACCCTTACATGATATAAAGCTATTTTTATCTAAAGCTGATAAAATAGAGGACCCCGGATGACCAAGACGAGCATGCCACAAGGAAGGAGAGATGGCTGCAAAAACTGATGGCAGGGCTTGACTCGATGGACCGGGACTGGGTGTGATAGGATAAAGATCTCCCTTACTATCACACCTCATAAGAGGACTCCCCGTCTTGAAATCCTTTACAGAGAAACCAAATGGATCAAATTCAATAGAAACGGAATTGTCAGTAGTGAATTTACGGACATAGACTAAGTTTTTAATCAATTTGGGGGCGTGTATGGTATTTTTCAAGATAAGAGGGGGATGAGGGGGAGATAATATTTTATGATCATAACCACGAATTGGAATAGAATTGTCATTACCAATAATTATACCACGAGGGTTGCTCAAATTATAATAAGATGACAGAGTACCTGAATCAGATGTCATGTGGGTAGTGGCACCGATGTCCATATACCAATTCGGGTCCGGTTGAGTCAAACCCAGTGTGTGCATCACGACCTCGATATCGGTCTGAGTGGGGTCTGCTACGTGATGGGCTTGCGGGGGCCGAGGCCCAAGCACCCCTACTTGCGATCTCGGCCTGCATCGCATCGTCGTGAATCGACCAAGCCGACCGGGCCTGGACTATCGCTGGTGCCACCGCTGGAAGGTAAACTGGTTGGGCCCAAACTGTTGTTGTGGGGCCACTACCACTGCATAGAGGCCCACTGTGGGCCCCAGAACTGTTGCTGCTGACCACCGCGAGGACGCCCACTGCCACCACCATTCTGCCGGCTGCCGCCGTGGTTTTTTCCATTTTTCTTATTTCTACCCTTTTTGCCACCACCATTGTTGCGATTTTGGCCCGAGTTGTTGGAACCGGTAGGATATACCGTGGACTCGGTCATGATGACTACGGGACTAGTACCGGTAGTTGCTCGTTTCTCTATGTCTGCTTCTTCTAGTGTAAGCATAGAATGCGCTTGATAAAATTGCGGAAGCGGATTGCTTTGCCGAAGAAGCGTTCCCACACCACTATAGGCCTCGGAGAGGTCGGAAACCATTTGGAGGACCAAACGATCGTTCGAAACCGGCTCGCCAACGTTGCGAAGTTGGTCCGCCAATTCCTTTAATCTTTTGCAATAAGCCGAAACATTAGGGAAATCTTCCATATTGACGTGGGAGAAATCCTGCTCAAGGGTAACGGCTCTAGAATTTTGATTATCTTGGAATATATCACGCAGTCTATCCCAAGTCGCCTGTGTCGTAGCGTCAGGCTCAATAATTGTTTGCAAAAGGTCGGTAGATATTGTGGAATATATCCACTGAAGGACGGTAGCATCAATAGTCGTCCACAACTTAGGATCATCTTCACGTTTTGGCACCGCCGTATCCTCAAGAGCCGCGGGGATTATGTGATGGATGACTTGATGCGATCGTGCGTGAATTTTGAACAGTTCGGCCCACGCCGCATATTTGACGTTTTCTATTTCAAGAACGAGAGTGATGTTATTCTTGATGTTAGAAACTGTAAGGGTCGGATGAAACATGTTCCGGGATGTAGACATATTGATAGAATAATATGTGATTGAGGGATTAGGGAGAAAATTTTGGGAAGAAAAGAGGTCCCTCAGCACACAAACCGAGAGCAAAACGTCTCGGAAGTGGAGGGAAGTCGACGGAAAATTTAGGAGAGTAGAGAGAGGATTTTAAGACCTAGACTCTTAATACCATGAAAGAAGTAATCCATTGATTATTTTCATTAATTGAAATGCTATATATACAAGTTACATAATAGGAGAATCATATTTCTATTCTATTCATAAAACCTTATTCTATATATTTATGGTAATACACTAATTATGGTAATACAATACTAATTATATTACAACCTTATCTAAATTAGGATACTAAATATTTATCATAAATTACACATAATAATATTTAACAAAGTTATTGAACTAACTATTTGTAACACTAAAGTAAAAAATAACTATTTTTTAGTAATAGTAAAGTCATTAAATTATGTACTTAGTTTCCAAAAATATACAGATCACCAAAAGTCAAATTTACGACGCTGAAAAATGATATGTCATCTAGCATCATCATTTTGCGACTATATACTTACCCCGTGAGAAAGTTTATATCACAAAAATCCATCTTCATAATCTATATTTTAGATATAAATATATAAATTAAAAAAATGAGTTGTATGTACAAAGGAGAATCTTAATGTTTTTAACTTGGCAGGAGGATCAAAACAGCCACCAACTTCGATTTGTCGGAATCTTACGCCATTACCGGAAAACTCTCAACGTAGGATCTTCAAATACTATATGAAATATCAAACCTGTAATCTTAATAGATCCTCAGTTTTTTACATTCTAGAAAGTCGATCATGACGAGATTGGAATTCGCATCGACTTCTAATATTGTATAAGAGCTTTCAAAGCACGCTTCTTGCCATCGTCGATCAGCGTGAATTTTTTACTAATCTGGAATCACTTTTTTCTTTTCATTTTTTAAATTTTAATATTTTGTTAATTTTTATGTCATGACAATGTAAATTTTTATTAAATTTTTTCTCATGTAGCATGTACACAGTTGCAAAATGATGGCCATGTCATTTTTTGGTGCCGAAAATTTAACTTTCTAGTGAATTTTATTTTTTGGACTAATATATATAATTTAGTAACTTTACTGTTAATAAACATTTTTACTTTAATATTATAAAAATAGTTAATTTAGTAACTTTACTATTATGAAAAAATTAAATATAGAACTTTAGTGTTACAAACACTTTGGCAAATTAAGACACGCATTAATAAATTATAAACTCATTGACCAATGGTGAGTTAGCTAATTCCATATAATGTGGTACAACGATTCAGGAAGTCGGGCAACTGCACTTAAATCTCCGGGCCCTTCTCCTCTGTCTCTTCTTGAATGATATACTGCTTAATTTCTCTCTCTACTTCTCTCTGTCCAGTTTCCAGCTAGATAGATAGTCTGTATCACACAATCAATAAATCATCCAAATCAAGAAACATACAACAATACTAGACACTTTCCTAAGGTACTAAGAATGTATATAACTACTCCTGATTATATTATTGCTTCTTTTCTATTTTACATGCATTAGGAGTAGTATATATCCACCATGCATCAAAGGGTATATGATAAAATGAAGATTTTTTTTCCAATTTTCTGCTATTCAATAATATGCATATAAGGTCCAATTATTTAATTTCCTTTTCTTGATCAAGTAGTTTGTCTTGGGATTGTGACGTTTGTGTATTCACATGGTCTTCTCTATATTATCTTTTCTTTGTTATATTTGAAGATCTATCTCACACGGGAATTTTGTGTTTTTGTTGTTTTATGTCCTCTTCCTAATAGCATAGTCTGTCTCTTTTATTAAATGGTCTGCAATGTGAATCATGTTTGCTATTGGGTGTAAGAATGGATTTCTAAAGATTCTTTTTTTATTATTAATTTCTTGATAAGTGGTTTTCAAGAATTCTTGTCAGTGTATCTACTAATTAAAAAGTCTACAGCTTTTGGTGTCTGAACTCTGAAGGTAGATAAGATATGATGAGAAGTGACCATCATAATTAGAGGCTTTTTGGGTGCCTGAAAAGGATGCCAATTCAGAAATGGTTTGCACTGAGAATGAATTATTGCGGTGGAAAGATTTCCCAAAAGGACTTAGAGTCCTTCTTCTTGATCAAGACCAAAATGCTGCCTCTGAGATGAGATCAAGGCTTGAGCAAATGGACTATATAGGTAACATCATTTCAATCTTATTTTTCCAACTTAATTTTGCATTCCTTGGTCTTTTTTCTTTTTGATCTCCCCTTCAAGCTTTATAGATTTGACATTGCTTTTGCAGTCATTGCCAAAGGAGGCTAAATAATGTGATCTATAGTTAATTTAGTTATCCATCTTTCTATTTTGAGGTTAAGAGCATTAAGGGGCTTTGTGCTTGGTACTCTGTCTATCTTTTGATGGAAATGAATACTAGCATTTTGTTTCAAAGTTTCCATTTATGATCCCTGCAAGTCCAATCTATATCTGTTGATTCTAGTTAGAGGAGTTATAGTAGTTCCTTCATATGACCAAAGCATTTATAATTTCCACAGAATACTCTGAATAATGGGAAGAACAATTGATTTGCTTAGTTCTTTTTTCATTAAATTCTAAAAGAGACGGCTAATAGAGTTACCTATTATAGTATACTGTACTAGTTTTGCAACCGGTGAAATACCAAACTATTTAAAATTAAGTAGTAACAAATGCTTTCAGTAAGCTTCTTTCATTTCTGAATTAACTTGCAACAACTCATTGAATCTTCGTCCTATTTATGGCCTTGGATAATTCTGCTTTTAAAATTCGTGGGGCTTACTATCCGTATCTTGGGACGTTTGCCTCCCTCGTGATAGGTACGACACCCCGCTACCCAGTATAAATTTGCTGGCACTCATTTTTGTTGTGATGCTCCAATTGATCTGATCAAAGATTTTAACGATATGAATTGGATCATGTTTGGAATGTTGTATCTGGTGCAATGCTTCTTTTGTTGAATCTTCCTGAAAGTTCATCTTCATACATGTGACAAAATCATTCATGTCCTTGCAGTTTACACGTTCTGCAACGAGAATGAAGCTTTGTCTGCAATCTCAAGCAAGTTGGAAGTATTCCATGTTGCTATTGTAGAGGTACTGGTATTTTCTTTTTTTGCTCCACTATGAAGTTTTACCTTTCAATTTTATATTGTTTTCATGTAGACAATTGAGCTTTTATTGTGATATTACCTTTGTGTCATGAGGACAAAGGTTTTCGTAAGCTATTATATGCTGCAACTAAAACAGCTATAGCTCTCCTAATCAATTCTCACATTGTAGTGGTTTGTTAACTACCAAAAAGTTAACCAATTAAGGCCGATATTCTTCTTACTATTTATGAATGTGCCTGTTAATTGTCAACAGGTAAGTGCTGGCAACAGCGATGGGGGTCTCAAATTTCTCGGAAGTGCTAAAGATCTGCCGACTATAAGTAAGTGCTTCTGTATTGTAATTAGAGGCATACTCAGAAATGCTAAACTCCTAAAGTTGCCAACTGTTATAAGTGACGTTATATATTTGTCCTAAATCTTATTATTGGAAATGATACTTGCTTTATTAAGTTAGATCTATTGTTAACGTCATTCCTTTTTTTTTATCTTTCTTTACTTTTGTTGTTGAAGTGATTCTAGATTCATAAAACAATATTGTGAATAGCACAAATAAAACTTCATAGAAGCAAGAACTTGGAAATCTTGCTTGCTAAGTAAAATAATATTTCTGATACAACTTCTTTATCCATCCCTTTTCCAGTGGTGTCAAATACTCACTCTATTAGCACCATGATGAAGTGTATAGCGGTGAGATCTCGGGGCTCAATTTTCGTTTGATGCTTCTCTTTTTTTTGTAATCAAGTGAAATATTGTTGAATAATGCCAATGTTTTTGTTGTTGGAGTTTTGCAGCTTGGTGCAGTAGAGTTCCTCCAGAAACCATTATCAGATGATAAACTGAGAAATATATGGCAGCATGTAGTTCACAAGGTTTTTTCCTAAACTTCACTGGGTTACATATGCTCTTTTAGACTGTTAAGCATATCGTATATAGAGGAAAATCTTACTTTTATTAGTTGGAACAGGCATTTCATTCTGGAGGAAAGAATGACTCTGAGTCACTTAAGCCGGTTAAAGAATCTATTTTGTCCATGCTAGAGCTCCAACCAGTAAAGCGAGAAGCAGATAATGAGAATACTAATGAAGCTGAACCTTTGACCTCAGTGGTGGAAAACCAAAAAGAATCACCACCCTGTTACGATAAATATCCAGCTCCTTCAACTCCACAACAGAAAATAGGAGTGAGGTCAATGGATGATGCTGATCTCCAAGATCATACTATCTTGTCAAATGAACAAGATAGTGAGGTTCGTGAAGGGGACACAAAATCTGTCGAAACTACTTGTTGTGATTCTGTTGCTGAGACTACTGTCCAGGTAGATTCTTCCGAGCGACTAGGAGAGGCTATCACAAAAGAGGAGCATGATTCTGCTGCTGATCAAAAGATGGAGGATTCTATTGCTACTTGTTCACGAAGTGATGATTGCCTAGGCAATGGCAGTACTACTCGTTCTGCTGACCCTATTAAAGCTTCTAGTCTCCATAGTTCAAGTGGGACAAAAGCTAATAAGAAGAAAATGGTCAGATATAATAAGTGCTGGCTAATTCTATGACTGACAGTAGTAATAATATGTTGGGTTTCCATGACTGCCAGTGTTAATAGTCGAAATCGTCTTAGTTGCAACATTGTCGCATTCTGGTCTAAGTTCATATTTTTCCTGGTTGCATAAGTTCCTCAGCCAGTCTAACGTGTGTAGACCTGATCAACAAGCTTATACTATACTTGCCTAATTCATGGATAAATTGTTGTTTTTATCTAATGGATCTTTCCTTAATATGGGAAAGTGGAATGAAATATGTCAAATGTGCATGCGTATCTTCCTCTTTCAGTTAACCTTATGAACACTTAGTCCCTCAAAATCTTTACTCATTATCCATGGAACACATTCATTGTCATTCTTATTCCATGTTATCGATTGTGGCGGACTCTCACTCCAGATGATTGCTGAAGAGAACAATTTTTCATACCTGTGGACTTTGAGGTGAAATTAAACGTTCATTTGTTTTTTCTTCTCAACTTGAAAAATGTTAGATGAGATTTTGATGTCTTAAACAATAACAGAATTTGAAATTTGGCAATCAGAGTGTGCTTAAATAGTTTGGCTTGTGTTCTTTTAGCATTATGTAAACTCAGCATAAATTTAAGAATCCTGCACTTTTTTAATCACTTATTTGTGGGAGTAAACTTTTGTCTCTACTTGGGATCCAGGTAGACTGGACTCCTGAACTACACAAGAAATTTATTAAAGCAGTGAAGCAACTCGGTATAGATCAAGCCATTCCTTCTCGAATACTAGAGCTGATGAAAGTAGAAGGCTTGACGAGACATAATATAGCTAGTCATCTCCAGGTTGGTTGAGTTTTGTTCTGCTTTTTGATGATTTAATTAGTCTTATTTTTTCAGTTGAAGTTATTTCAATACGTGAAAATGAATGCAAAAAAACAAACCTTGCCTGCTAGATGGAAGGGAGCATGATACCTAACATCATAATGCCATAAATTTCATCAGGAACAGCAATAACAACATAAGTTGAGTAAACAATGGTCTGTTTGGTAGGATGAAAAATACTCTTACTGAATTGTTTGCATGAGAAATATTCCGATTTGGGAATGGAAGCATTAGTAAGCATTGTCATTTCCAGTTTGTTGGCACCAAGTAGAAGTTGGCGTCAGCTTCCAAATTTTTAGGGGGGACAATATAAAGCAAGTTGTGCAAATACAAGCAGACCATTACATTTCTCATCTTAAGAACATTGCTTTTTTGATTTCCAAGCAGAAATTCAGGAAGCAGCGGAGACAAATTTTGCCAAAGGAGGACGAGAAAAGACGGCCTCGTCCTCAACCTAGAGATTCAGTACAGAGGAGCTATTATCAATATAAACCTGATATGGCCTTTCCAACATATCATTCTAATCATGCACCCACGGCCGGTCAATTCTATCCTGGCTGGATACCACCAGGCAGTTACCCGAATGGTGCACATACGTGGGGTTCGCCTTATTATCCTGGATGGCAACCGCCAGAGACTTGGCACTGGAAGCCTCATCCAGGGGTAATATTTATGTCAAATTAAATTACTTCTTTTTAGCTAAAAGAACCTACATTAAATGTTCTACAATTCAGAGCTGAAAGAATTAAGAAAATATGTCATTTGATGATTTGCAGTTGTATGCTGATGTATGTGGTTGCCCCGTTATGCCTCCAGCTTTAGGATCATGTCCACCATATCCTCAGGTAAATTCGTTGGTGCTATTATCTTCTTTGAATGTTTATGTTCAATTCAGCAATATACATTGGCCGTTGTTCTGTGTGAAATTGTGAATGCACAATTGGACCATGATCATAACTGCACATTGTGAAAGAAATAATCCCTTGATTATTTTCATTAATTGAATGAGTATATATACAATTTGTTGGTTACAATGGTGCAGGAAACGAAAATAAGTAACTGCTAAGTATTACAACAAACTGAAATTACAATAAACTTGAACAAGAAACTGGAACAGTTTTGGTATGCTGAGTCGAGTGATTGCACTCTGTCTTTAAGACAAGATTGCCCTGTATGTATCATTTCTACGTCTTAGATAATTGTCTCCCAAGATAAAACAGCAAATGAATAATTGAGCAAAGGAAACTCAAGTACTACCTTGAAGAATTTTGAGTAATGAAATGATGCTAGAAAGTTTGTAGGAAGAATCTGATTCGTTTCAGTTTTTGTGTGTCTCAACAATTGTGCAAAGGCTCCTTTATATAGTTGAAGGAGAGGTTTACCAACTGCCCACATAATTGTTGTTACTGGCCAAGTAATGACAATTATGGAGGTAGTAATTCACCAAAATAAATGGTGAATTGATGTGCAACGAATTGGCCTTTAACCGAAGCTATCTCATATAGCTGTCATTGATGGATCAAATCATTCTAAAAAAGCGGGAGAGTAATTCAGCCAAAATAAATGGCTGAATTGAGTGCAAATTAAGGTTGGTTGACGTTCCAATAACCAACAGAAAGTTCTCTGCCTAATTTTGACTTACTTGAAACTTCAGGGACCAAACTGTAAATCTGAAACAATTCTGGGTCCAAAAAGATAATATCAGAAGAAGCCACAACCCGTGACCCGAGCCCGAGCCCGAGACGGGCCGGCGGCGGCGGCACGCATGTGGGCTTATCCTCGAACCGAAGCACATCTAGGTCCTCCCTCCTTTAAACACATGAGATACCCCTTGGGGTCCCAAACCCCAAGCCAACTTTGAGACTTATTAACTAAACAAATCTTTCTTCCCCCACCGATGAGGGAGGATTGCTCTTTACCGCCTTTTTCCATGCTTCAAACACCTCACTTCGTGGATCAATATCTCTTTCATTTCTCAACGAAATTTGACGATCCTTGGCCCTACGGTCATCTACTTACTTAGTAGATTATGCATGTGTGAAGAACTGAAGGTTCCAACCTGCGGAACACTAGTGTTTAAGACATTAAAGATGGTTGGACGCAACTCCCGCCAAAGGCCAATTTCCAACACAATTTACATATTTCCATAATAGAAGAATCATATTCCTATTCTACTCCTAAAACATTATTCTACTTGGACACTAACTATACAATTATGATAATACAAATATTATGGTAAGTGTACAAGACTAATTATTACACTAAAATATAACCTAACACTATACATAAACTATGGTAATACACAGACTGATTTTGGACCAAAACCGTGATATACCTTAAGTGTATATCACGGCATATTATGTATATTTAACACACCCCCGCAGTCATAGCGGACGGTCTTCGAAAGCTGAGTCTTTCCCTAAAATCTTCAAAAAGGACCGAGGGAAGATCCTTTGTAAAGATGTCGGTAATTTGATACCTGGACGGAACATGGCAGACGCGAACTTGACCACGAGCAACCTTTTCGCGAACAAAGTAAATGTGCACCTCGATATATTTAGTACGTTGGTGCTGAACCGGATTACCAGAAAGGTATCTTGCACTAATATTATCACAATAAACCAAGGTCGCTTTCTGAATAGGACAATGAAGCTCTAACGGCAAATTATGTAACCAACATGATTCAGATACCACATTAGCTATCCCTCGATACTCGGCCTCTGCACTAGAATGGGATAAAGTCGACTGACGATTCGCAGACCATGAGATCAAGTTATTACCAAGAAATAGACAATAGCCAGACGTAAATCGTCTGGTGTTCGGACAGCCACCCCAATCAGCATATGTATACGAGACAAGTGTTGACGTTGATGAAGGATATAAATGCAAGCCATAGTCAAGTGTACCCTAAATATACCGAAGGATGCATTTGAGCGCATTCATATGCTCAACTCTGGGATCATGCATAAACAAACACACATGTTATACGGCATACGTAATATATGGTCTCGTGAATGTAAGATACTGAAGGGCCCCTACAAGACTGTGATAGCGGGTCGGATCCTCGTATGGTGCGTCGACCGCAGCCCCAAGTTTGGGTTTAGTATCAACTGGAGTGGAAGTGGAATTACAGGATAACATCCCAGCACTCTCAATGATCTCAGCTGGATACTTTCGTTGGGATAAGAACAACCCACCTGCATGACGAGTGACAACAATCCCCAAAAAATAATTCAAGGGCCCTAAGTCTTTCATAGCAAACTCAGAGCTGAGCATTGTCATGATAGACTGGCGTAAGGCATCAGAAGAGAAAGTCAAAATAATATCATCCACATATAACAGAATATAGGCCAAGGACGAACCATGACGATAGATGAATAAGGAATTATCCGACCTGGTGTGAGTGAACCTAATAGTTGAAACATAGTCAGCAAACCGCTTATACCAGGCCCGTGGAGACTACTTAAGGTCATATAAGGACTTCTTCAACAAACAGACATGATGAGGATGTTTGGGATCCCTAAATCCCAAAGGCTGATGCGTATAGATTGTTTCCTTGAGATCACCATGTAGGAAATCATTCTTTACATCTAACTGATGAATATGTCATGCTTTCGAAAGAGCCAAGCTAAGCACAATGCGAATTGGGCTAACACGGTAAATAGATGCAGGAACTGGACCAGTTCCAGAATTGAGCTGGATTGGCCTAGTGACGATACTGGGAACTGCTACTTGTGACGGACCAGTGGGACCAGCGGGCAGTGGGCTCGCTAGAGAATTTGGGTGCGGGACATATCCGAAAAATGGTGAATAATATACGGGGATATACCATCATCCAAAAAATTATATGAACTAGGCACGGGATTACTCACCCTAGCAAACGGAAATTGGGATTCATCAAAAATGACATGGCGACTAATGATGATTTTATTAGAGGATAAATCATAGCATTTGTACCCACGATGATTAGACGGAAAACCCAAAAACACACATGGAGTAGACCGGGCCTGAAGTTTGTTAATTGTGGTGGACGGATATAACGGATAACACAAACACCCAAAGACCCTAAGATGTGAATACGAAGGGGTTTTATTATATAGAATTTGAAGGGGGAAAGAATAAGTCAAACCTTTGGAAGGAATTATGTTAAGGAGATATGTAGTCATTTATAGAACATGATGCCAAAAAGACGGGGGGTACGAAAGCATGAATCAATAAAGTTCGGACAATGTTATTAATGGTACGAATTTTGCGTTCGGCTTTCCCATTTTGTGAAGATGTATGAGGACAAGAAAACCGAAAATGGATCTCATTATTAGCACAGAATTCCCGAAACACCCCATTGTCATATTCTTTGTCATTATCACATTGAATATTTTTTATTTTCCGTTCGAATTGGGTTCTAATGAATGCTCTAAATTTTAAAAAGATGGAAAAAACTTGAGATTTGTTCGCTATCGGAAAAGTCCATAAAAATTTAGAATAATCATCCAAAAAGAGAACATAGTACCGATGACCCAAAGAACTAAGAACAGAAGACGTCCATAAGTCGCTATGAATAATATCAAATGACATTAAAGTATGAGAATTTGAGTATATAAATGGCAACCTTATAATTTTTCCTAAAGAACAAGACTGATAATTTGAAGTACTACGCGTACCCTTACATGAAATAAAATTATTTTTATCTAATGACGACAAAATAGACGACCCCGGATGACCAAGACGAGCATGCCACAAGGAATGAGCAAGGGTTGCAAACACTGACGGCAAGACTTGACTCGATGGACCGGAACTGGGTGTGATAGGATAAAGATCTCTCCTACTATCACACCTCATGAGAGGACTCCCCATCTTGAAATCCTTCACAGAGAAACCAAATGGATCAAATTCAATAGAAACGAAATTGTCAGTAGTGAATTTACGGACATAGACTAAGTTTTTAATCAATTTGGGGGCATGTAGGGTGTTTTTCAAGATAAAGGGTGGATGAGGGAGAGACAAAGTTTGATGACCATAACCACGAATTGGAATAGAATTACCATTACTAACAATTATGCCACGAGGGTTGCTCAAATTGGAATAAGACGAGAGCGTACCTGAATCGGATGTCATGTGGGTAGTGGCACCGGTGTCCATTTACCAATTTGGGTCCGGAGGATTTAAACCAAACGTGTGCATTGCGGCTTCGATGTCGGTAGAAGTGGGTGCCGCTGCGTGATAGGCCTGCGGGGGTCGAGGCCCAAGTACCCCTACTTGTTGCCTCGGCCCAGAGAACTGACTGGAAGTAGACCAGGTCGTGTTGGGCCTGGACTGCTGCTGGGCAGCCCACTACCAGTGGGGTGGAAATTCTTTGGCCCAAATTGTGACTGTGGGGCCCAAAACTACTGTTGATGCTGACCGCTGCGAGGGCCACCACTGTGTCGGCTGCCGCCATTGTTCCCACCGCGATTCTTGACATTATTTTTCTTATTTCCACCCTTTTTACCGCCACCGTTGTTGCGGGTTTGGCCCGAGTTGTTGGAATCGGTAGGATGAACCATGACCGCGGGACTAGCACCGATAACCGCCTTTTTTGCCATGCCCGCTTCTTCGAGTGTAAGCATAGAACGAGCCTGATAAAATTGCGAAAGCGGATTGCTTTGCCGAAGAAGCGTGCCAACACCACTATAGGCCTCAAAGAGGCCTGAAACCATTTGGAGGACCAAACGATCATTCGAAACTAGCGCGCCAACGTTGCGGAGTTGGTCCGCCAATTCCTTTAATCTTTTGCATTAAGCCAAAACGTTAGGGAAATCTTCCATATTGACGTGGGAGAAATCTTGCTCAAGTGTAACAACTCTAGAATTTTGATTATCTTGGAATATATCACGTAGTCTATCCCAAGTTGCATGCGCCGTAGTGTCAGGTTCAATAATCGTTTGCAAAATGTCGGTAGAAATTATGGAATATATCCACTGAAGGACGGTGACATCAAGAGTCGTCCACAACTTAGGATCATCCTCGCGTCTTGGCACCCCCGTATCCTCAGGAGCTGCGGGGATTATGTGATGGATGACTTGATGCGATCGTGCGTGAATTTTGAACAGTTCGGCCCACGTCGCATATTGGACGTTTTCTATTTCAAGAACAAGAGGGATGCTATTCTTGATGTTAGAAAATGTAAAGGCATGATGAAACATGTTCCGGGATGTAGACATATTGATAGAACAATATGTGATTGAGGGATTTGGAAGAAAAATTTGAGAATAGAGGATAGACCGTCGGCACGAATTCTGAGGAGGGATTCGGAAAACGATGTAGTTGGACGGAAATTAGGAGGAATTTTGAGAGAGGATTTTAAAACCTAGACTTCTGATACCATGAAAGAAATAATCTCTTGATTATTTTCATTAATTGAATGAATATATATACAATTTACATATTTTCATAATAGGAGAATCATATTCCTAAAATCTTATTCTACTTGGACACTAACTATACAATTATGGTAATACAAATATTATGGTAAGCGTACAAAACTAATTATTACACTAAAATATGACCTAACACTATATATAAACTATGGTAATACACGGACTGATTTTGGACCAAAACCGTGATATACCTTAAGTATATATCACGGTATATTTAACACATTGGTTGTATAATGCAGAATGCATATGGATTTCACAGGGCTGAGGGAATACAAAATAGATACAGCATAATAGAGAAATCAGTTGATCTTCATCCGGTAAGTTTGTCCCAGTTAATGTATAATTTTACTTCATTAGATCATTTAATGGTAATTTGATATGATTTGGTGTAAACAATGGTGCAAGTAAGTTTTTACAGTGTTAAGCTGATGTGATAAGTGTATTGAGTACTTTGGGCAGATTCTTTAAGATACACTACAAATTAAAAGTTTGACGTAGTGGTGCTGAGTATTTTCACTCATATTATGATATGTAAAAGTTTTTTTTAACTTTATTTTTTTGTCCAATCAAATAATATCACACATAAATTGAAACGGGGAGTAAAGTTTTGTTAGTTACAAGAATTTCTCTAAAATGTTATGTGGGGTTTTGCAGGCAGAGGAAGTGATAGATAAGGTAGTGAACGAAGCAATAAACAAGCCATGGTTGCCTTTGCCCTTGGGCCTAAAGCCTCCTTCAACGGAGAGTGTTCTCGACGCGCTTTCCAAACAAGGCATCTCCACCGTCCCTTCACGCATCAACGGCTCTTGTCGTCCCCGCTGACATGGCAATCCTCTCTTTGTCCCACACATGGCGGCGCGTGTTACAACGCTCAAACCAAGCGCGTGGCGATGACATGACCCGACAAAGAAGATAAAAGTAGATCCTTTAACTGATCCCATAAGGTCTTTGCTCGTGTGCTGTTCCTTTTGGTTGAGCGGCACAGAATCGGCCACGTGAATGGCTTTGATTGAATGGTGGGAAATGTTTGGTTTTTCCGTAAATAGTAGATACTGAAAAATAGGTTTACCTTTTTAGCCCGATTTGGGGAATTATTAATTTGCTTTGGATTCGGAATAATAGATTGGGTTAATTTTGGGAAGTGGTGTGGTGGGGCTATATTCGGGGGGGGGGGGGAGTACATCTTTTCAATAATTCAAAAAAAAGGAAAAAGAAACGATCAAATTCGAATTTGGATAACATTTACACATCACATAAAAATTACTCCATACTTTAATTGCGTGCTAAAAAGGCAGGGTGGATGGGTTTAAAGGGACATGAGAACAATCGAATAGTAACTTTAGGGACCAATAGGACATTTTTCTTGATAGAAATAATTAGGAGTTGCATCTCTCAAATAGTTTCCAGGATCGTTTGGTGTATGTGTGTGGTAGTCATACGGAGAGTTGGAGATTATAATGCAGAGATTATTTATATAAAATTTAATATTATAGATAAATTATTTACTTTTAGAAGTAGAATATGTCTTTAAATAACATAATTCTTGCATTGCTAATATTATAGATCAACATTTTAATCCATACTTTTTACTAGGTACAAAATTTTGGAAAGAAAAAAATATTATTTAAATGATGATCTAAAATAAATCATAAATATTTATGTGGCTATAAATTATCTCATTAGGATTAAAATATAAATTTTAAATTAAAATATTAGTAATATAAAACATATTATTCTTTTTTGACAAATTAAAAATGAAAGTACATGAAACAGAGAAAGTATAAATTCTTGCATAATTTAATGCTGATATTATTTAATACTGCCAACACAACACTACATTAGTTATGCAACAATTGTTATCTTCTTATACAGCCAACTAAATACTATATTATCTTATGCGGCCAATCAAACATGATATTATCTAACGCAAGATTTTATGGTGGGTTAAAGTAGTCTAATCATCAACCAAAGCGACCCCTTATTAGTACACAAACAACGAAAGCTTCTAAGTTTGCAGATAAATAATTTACATAACTCGTAACATTCACAATAATCCGCTGGCGGGTGATAGCTCTGAGTTCTATTTCAAGAAAATAATAGAAAGTCAGAAACTTGACAAATTTGATTGTCCAAATACTGTTTCACTAAAGGAAAACTATTGTTTTCGTATGCACAATAATTTTGCTAGTGACTGATAGCCAAGCACTTGTTGAAAAGTGTAACAAATCTTAGTCGGTCCCCTATAACAGGATATGTTAGAAGTAAAAAACTTTGGATCCAGGATGAGAATAATTTGTCAGTGTGGTTGGAGCTATTCAACATTTGAATGTTTCTTCAGTTTCAGTCTTACGAAATATATTTTTCCTCACTTTTGCTGACCTGAATTGACCTACCAATGGAGCCCTATAGCTTCATCTTTATAGTTAGGTCATTAAGAAATCCAGTACGCTAATTTTCCCCCAACAATTAATACACTTGTATTTAGGTGTTTTCACTGAAAACCGAAAATTCGAACCAAATTGGGGGGGGGGGGGGGGGGGAATTGATACTTTTTTTTATTTGGTTTGATTTTAAATTTTCATTTCAGAAACCAACAAAATTTGATTTGGTTTTAATTTTAAGCAAAGAAAAAAACAAATGAATCAAACCCACTATAAACATACTTACTTAAAAAAAAATGTGCGCACATATAAGTTTCCTTATTTAGTGTTTATGTATATTGTCATATATTTTAAATAAAAAACAAAAAAAATCGACCAAATAGACAAAAATCAAAGCGATGAAAGGCTGATTTAATTAGTTTAGTTCGGTTCCATTTGAAAAACCAACTTAATTGGTTTAATTTCCTTCTAGAGAAAAACCGATTCAAATCGAACTATGAACAGGTTGTATCCTTCCACCAGTACATAATTACGTGAATTTTAACCCCAGTAGCCAGTAGGTGATACTTAGTGATAGTGTGTGACTTACATTCTACGTACACGCACAATAATAATTCGTGGTCTTACTTGCACTAAGAAATTCGGATGGTGAAAGGCTTTTTCATTATTCCTTTTTCCCCAAAATTCCTTCTTGTGCTTGTTTGGGTAATCTAGACTACTATGATATGTTGGAAATTTGTCTTTGGCGCGAGTTGCGACCGACCAACTTTAACAGCTTAAACACTAGTGTTACGTATGTTGGAGAATCCGGTTCTTCACACATGCATGATCTACTAAGTACGTAGATAACCGTAGGGCCAAGAATCGTCAAATTTCGTTGAGAAATGAAAGAGATATTGGTCCACGAAGTGAGGTGTTTGAAGCATGGAAAAGTGTGGTTTGAGATCAATTCTCCCTCATCGGTAGAGGAAGAAAGAATTGTTGTGTTTATAAGACTCGAAATTGGTATGGGGTTTGGGACCCCAAGGGGTATCCCATGTGTTTAAAGGAGGGAGGACCTAGATGTGCTTCGGTTCGAGGAAAGCCCACACGCGCGCCGCCGCCGCCGCCCGTCCCGTCGGGTCCTCGGGCTGTGCTTCTTTTGATATTATCTTTTTGGGCCAGAGAACTTTGCCAGATGTACAGTTTGATCCCAGAAGTTTCATATGTACAGTTTGGTCCCTGAAGTTTCCAGAAACTCAGAATTTGGGCAGAGAGATCAGAAACGCCACAACACTCAATTCAGCCATTTATTTTGGTTGAATTACTCCTCATATAATGGCCAATCTGTTGCTCTTTCTCACCATTTATTTTGGTGGCATTACTACCTCCATAATGGCCATTACTTGGCCAGTAATGGCACTTATGGAGGCAGTTTAACAACCCCTCACTCACCTATATAAACAACCTCTTGCACCATTGTTGAGACACTCACACTACACGAAAATACACAAACAGAAACAGTTCTTCCTACAACTTTCAAGCATCATTTCATAACTCAAAATTCTTCACGGTAGCACTTGAGTTTCCTTTGCTCAATTGTTCCATTGCTGTTTTATCTTGGGAGACAATTGTCCAGGACGTATAAAGGATACATACGGGGCAATATTGTCTTAAAGACAGAGTGTCACACTCGACTCAGCATACACAAAACAGTTCCAGTTTTCTAGTTCAACATCTTTGTAATTTCAGTTTTTGTTGTTGAATTGTACTTCAGTTTTCTATTACTTAGCAGTTATTTGTAATTTCCATTTCCTGCACCTTTGTAACCAACAAGTTTAAGACAATATTTGCTTACTGTAACTGCTGCAACATGGCTGGAAATATAACCGATGATGCTGCTACTGTTGCTGCCTCTCGATGCAACGTTGCTGCCTCTCGAGGCAACGTTGCTGCCTTCCCGCCATCGCCGCTATCGGCCAAGGCAAAGAACTCCGCCGCTTTCATCGCCGCTATCGTTCAAGGCGATAACTCATTGCCGCTTTCCCGACCGCCGGTGCTCCACCTTCGCCACACCACCATGATCGCCTGAAAAATTCATGGGATCGAATTTAAGAGATGGCAACAAAAGATGTTGTTCTACTTAATCAGAATGGGCATGGCAGGTTCCTATGTAAGATCCTCCACAAGGTGGAGATGAAATGGACTCTTCGCTCTTTGAAAGCGGGTGAAGGGGGCCTTGGTATCCATGTCGTTAACGGCATGAAGATGGTTCGTGATGCGTGGAATCATAGCGATTTCATGTGTAAGAACTACATAGTGAACTGCTTGGCAGACCCTCTATACACGGTCTATTGCACCGTTGGCACTGCCAAAGAGTTGTGGGAAAAACTTCAAAAGAAGTACAATGCACAAGATGCGGGTACTAAGAAGTTCATAGTTGGGAAATTTCTAAAATTCCAAATGGTGGACAGTAAGACAGTGATGTCCCAAGTCCAGGAATTCCAAATGATTTTACATCACCTGGATTTGGAAGAAATGAAACCAAACGAGCAATTTTTTGTTGCAACGCTAATTGAAAAGTTACCTCCTTCATGGAATGAGTTTATGAGTTACTTGAAACTCAAGACAAAGGAGATGACCTTTGAAGAGCTTATTATCAAACTGCAAATCCAGGAAGATAATAAGAAGACCTTGCCAAGGGGTAGACAACCTACTAAGGCGAAGGCGAATCTAGCTGAGGCCAAAGGGAACTCAAGCAAGAAGTGGAAGTTCCAGAAAGACGGTAAAGCCCCCGCAGCGGAGATGTTCAGAGGTAACTCTCACCACTGTGGGAAACCTAGTCATAAGATCAAGGAATGCCGCAAGCTCAGGACTGAGCAACAACAGAAAGCCAAGTCTAAAGGCAAGGCGCAAGCAAACGTCGTCAAGCACACGCTCCTGGTTGACATGATCGAGGAATTCTCTGCAGTGGTGCTAGAAGCCAACTTGGTTGAGAATCCGATGCAGTGGTGGATGGACACAGGAGCTACCAGACACATCTGTTCCAACAAAGATGCCTTCTCCACATACACACCAGTCACCGACAAGAAGCTGTTCATGGGCAACAACGCTTCGTCCGACGTCCTGGGGGTAGGAAAGGTGGTCCTGAAGATGACTTTCGGCAAGGAGCTCACTCTGAAGGAAGTGATGCACGTCCCAAAGATTAGAAGAAATTTAATTTCTGGACCTTTATTGGTTAATGCTGGTTTTAGGCTAGTGTTTGAATCAAATAAGTTTGTACTCACTAAGAATGGCACATTTGTGGGGAGAGGCTTCGTCTGTGAAGGCCTCTTCAAAGTGAATGCCATGTCTGTATTGCGTCCAAGTAATAAAGTTGAACCTTCTACTTATTTGCTTGAGTCTTCTAATTTATGGCATCATAGATTAGGACACGTTAACTACAAGTCTATTCAAAGGCTGTTAAAGATGGAGTTGTTGCCGTCTATCGACATAAACCCTCAACATAAGTGTGAGGTGTGCGTAGAGGCAAAACTCACTAAGCTTCCTTTTCGATCCGTCGAAAGGAATACCGCTCCTCTTGAACTTATTCACACAGATATATGTGATTTGAAGTTCGCACAAACTAGAGGGGGGAACAAGAACTTTGTGACATTCATAGATGATAGCACAAGGTATTGTTACATTTACTTGTTGAAGAGTAAGGATGAAGCCTTTGAAGCGTTCCGACGTTACAAAGCAGAAGTTGAGAACCAACTAAGCCTACGGATTAAATCTATTCGTAGCGATAGAGGGGGAGAATATGTAGCGCCATTTGAGGAATACTGTGCCCAAGAAGGCATTATTCATCAAACGACGGCTCCATACTCACCTCAATCAAACGGTGTGGCGGAACGTAAGAACCGCACATTAAAGGAAATGATGAATGACTTACTTATCAATTCCGGTCTTCCCCAAAACATGTGGGGAGAAGCCGTCCTTACCGCTAATACGATTCTTAAGAGAGTCTCACATAAGGGTAATGACAAAACTCCATATGAATCATGGAAGGAAAAGAAATCCACCTACAAATATTTTAAGGTGTGGGGTTGTTTGGCAAAGGTTGAAGTACTCAAGCCAAAGCAGGTCAAGATTAGGCCTAAGACTGTAGATTGCATATTCATCGGATATGCAAATAACAGTAGTGCTTATCGCTTCTTAGTGCATAAGTCAGATATTTCAGATATCCACCAGGGTACAATAATGGAATCAAGGAATGCTCTATTCTTTGAAGATACATTTCCTAGAAAGAAAAAAGACATAACCTCTCGCAAACGAAGTTATGCACAAAGCTCTCAAGAACCGGGAGTCCTTAACTGCCCGGATCTGAATGGTTCAGATCTAGCGAATCTCGAGGTGGCTGAACATCCGGAATCTAGTGTTCCAGATTCTCAGAACTTGGAGACTCCAGAGATGGATCTAAGGCGAAGTAAAAGGGCCAGGAAGGATAAGTCCTTTGGTCCTGACTTTGTAGCTTAAATGGTTAATGATGAAATACGGACAATTGCTAAGGCATTGTCAACTCCAGAAGCACCGTTCTGGAAAGAAGCTATTGAGAGTGAAATAGGCTCCATTCTGCATAACCATACGTGGGAGTTGGTTGATCTTCCTCCGAGAAATAAACCGTTGGGTTGTAAATGGATACTCAAACGGAAATACAAAGCAGATGGGTCTACAGACAAGTACAAGGCCAGGTTGGTAGTCAAGGGCTATCGGCAGACAGAAGGCTTTGACTACTTTGACACATACTCCCCGGTATCCCAGATGACATCCATACGGGTATTCATTGCGATCGCAGCTTTGCGTGACCTTGAGATACACCAAATGGATGTCAAGACAGCCTTCTTAAACGGTGATTTGGAAGAAGAAATTTATATGGACCAACCCGAGGGGTACGTGGTTCAAGGGTAAGAGAAGAAAGTCTGTCGACTTGTCAAATCTCTGTACGGGCTGAAACAAGCTCCGAAGCAATGGCACGAAAAATTTGATAGTACTCTACTATCGAAAGGTTTCGCCATTAATGAGTGTGATAAATGTGTCTACACGAAAGGTAACTCTGACTCGTTTGTTATGATATGCATGTATGTAAACAACATGTTTATCACAGGAAGCAGTCTTAGGGTAATCCTAGAGACTAAGAACATGTTGAAACAATGCTTCGACATGAAGGATATGGGTATCGCAGATGTCATCTTAGGGATAAAAATCTCTAAGACGTCTGACGGACTGGTCTTATCTCAGTCTCACTACATCGATGATGTTTTGAGAAAGTTCGAGATGTTAGACAGTTCACCGATAAAGTCACTAATGGATACAAATCAAAAGCTTGATAAAAATCTTGATGCACCTGTATACCAGGAGCGATATGCACAGGTGATCGGTAGTTTGATATATATAACAAACTGCACCCGACCTGATATTGCTTATGCAGTCAATAAGTTGGCGTTCACCCGTAATCTGAGTGATAATCACTGGAAGGCGTTGAATCGGGTATTACAATACTTGAAATACACGTTAAATTTCGGGTTACACTATTCGAGATATCCAGCTGTACTAGAGGGGTACAGTGATGCAAACTGGATATCTGATATAGAGAACACCAAGTCCACCAATGGGTATGTATTTACAATTGGTGGTGGGGTTGTGTCTTGAAAATCCTCTAAGCAAACTTGCATCGCCCGATCCACAATGGAATCGGAGTTTATCGCTTTAGACAAAGCAGGAGAAGAAGCTGAGTGGCTTCATGACTTCTTAAAGGATGTTCCGTGTTGGAACAAACCCGTACCTTCGATAATGATCCACTGTGACAGTCAGTCGGCTCTAACCAACATGATATAATGTATCCTTTATAAACATCTCTTTTACATATTAGTTTGCCCACGTTACTTGAGAGACCATTATCTTGTTATATAATGTAGAACAATCCTTAACATCATGATCTAATTATTGGAATTAAGTTAAGCTCAACCCACCCCCTTTTTTCACAATATATTTGTTACTTATTAAACGGGTAAATATTGTCAATAAGTTGTAGTTTCTACTTTCTTGTGGTTTGGCTACAACAAAAAGTAATGCAAATAAGAAGGGGACATGTTCACTATGCTTGCAGGTCCAAAGCATTATCCCAGATTTTCTTAGCAAACTATTAAAGAACTAATGCAACTGTGGCATAAACTTTCCGTTTCCCTCTGCTTTCGGAGGCTAAAGTACAAGAAGCACGATTAGAGAAACAGTACACTGCCTTGCCTACACATCAACAGATAAACAATTTACCGAAAATGTATTCACTGCACATCCCATTAACATCATTCTTCCCCTTTCGCTAATTCTTTTGCATGTAAAAAAAAAAGGTCGGCAAAATGAGAAGGATGTCGATTCCCAATAATCTAAAATGAGCACATGCCTCTACCTTAATCCCCTACTAATTTGACTAGAGCAAGATACTGTGAAAATGTACTATAGAAGAAGAAAAATGCTACACACAGAACCACCACCATGTACGCGCCAAATTGTTTCACCAAGAAGGTTTGCAACTGAAAAGAACAGTCAGCTGTGGGAAATAGTTTCTGTCCATCACAGGAATTGTGTTTGTGGTGATAACCTCTTGAAATAGGCCACTTGACAACCTTTCAACTGCAGGGGGGCTGTCATCACAAAATATCAGCACTTGATTAATAAAGCCTACAATAAGCAATATGCAGTATGACTAAATTGCTAATCAGTATAGGTGCACTAAAGAGAAAGAGGGCAATAACATTTGCATGAAATAGACAGGAAAGTACCATCTCAAGTCTTGTCTTGACATCAATCTTATACAAGTCTAATACAAGACAAAACTCCCATAAGTTCCAATTTCGACGATGATGTTCTACAGAGGAACAGATATTCACATGACAATTTGAACTTGACTCATAAATGGACTTATCTACATCTAGAAATCATTTAGTCTGTTCTTCGAAACTGCAGAAGCCTGCTACACCAGCCTTTCTCTTGTACTCCTCCATCCCAAATTATTTGTCGTAATTTCTAAAAGTAGTTGTCTCAAATTATTTGTCATTTTAGAAGTTCACGACAAAATTAATAGTAATTGTTTTCCCATTTTACCCTTAGTAGTAATTGTTCTTGAAAACTACAAACACCTCAATTATGGGGAGATGGAACATGAATATAAATATTCAATGGAGTATATATTCAATGAAGAGAGACTATATCTTAAGACATAAATAAGGGTAAAATAGTTTAAAACCCTTCCTAATTAATGTTCTTTTAAGGGCACACGACAAATAATTTGAGACGGAGGGAGTATTAACTAATGTTGGATAATCAGATCTCTTACCAATTATCAGTTCAGACTCTACAAAACATTGAGGGAAGTCAGTTTAATGAAAAAGTATGATTAGACCAAATCTGCGCAGGGATCAGCTATGTTCCGGGTCCATGACGAGTACTGTTACACTAAAATCAGAAATTTAACCCTGGTTCATGGAATACCAAAGAATAGAACAATGTGCACACAGGAAGATTCCAATTGCATGTTAGAAAACCAAAAATCAAATGTAAAAGAGGATCCATATTCGCCAAGATACAATGCAACTGAAAGCTTATTCCAAAATATGTTAAGATTCTTGCATGTTTGTACAATGTATAGAAATGTTACCAAAAAACACCATGTGTACAGCATGCATAAATTTCCCTTGCTCCCTCGTGCAAAAGTGCTGCAGCTTTGGCAATAGTCCCTGAGACCCATCAGCAAGATGTTAACTAATGATATTCAAAACTCATCTCCTCAGGACAAAACAAAAAAGGTGCTGGCCAAGGACAACAGAAACATAAGGAGGAAATTTAAGTAAAAACTGGGTCTAAGAAAGATTTCCACGCGACGAATGATGATTAAATCACCACATCGCTTTGAAAAGGGAGAAAAAATCAGAAATTTCCAGTTTTTTGGCTTGCCATGAGTATCTGATATATGTAATCCAGCTCACCTGCTGTGTCAATCATGTCATCCACCATGACTGCAACTTTTCCTTTAACATCACCAATTAGGTTCATAACCTGCAGGCAACGACAAAAGATGGAATCAATGACACAATAGAATGCATGAAACGCAACCCAAAAATTAAAAAAATTGAAACTGATCCTAGAACTTGTTGCTCTGTGAAATACTATAAAAACTCTTGGCATTGTTCTTTCGTATTCATATGTGAGCTACCGGATTTCTACCTCTTAAAGTGGTTGGTCATTGGTGAAGATGGAAGTGGTAAAACATAAATAACAATTTGGTCGATAATTCACCACATGAGCAAACCATATCTCAAGCCACCTGCCGGAGATCACTGCAGCAGCAGTGGTTACATGGTCAAAGAGGATGATGCAACTCACATTGTCTATTTTATCCCCACAATTTATCCTCTGAAGATTTAGTTTAGTAGTTTTGCATATATGAGATGACTCTGTCAATATGATGTGGAAATAGTAGAGCCCAAGCTAGATAGACACAAGGATAAACATATAGACAGAAAGTATCTTTCAATGGATAGAAAAGAATCAGCTCATGTTTAAAGACTATATTGCTCAACTACATGAATACTCTTAGGAAGATTTTTTTATTGCAGCCACTATCAAATTACTAGTCATAACAATTTTTTACAAAGCATTTTCATGGGCTTGGTGGATGCCAGGGTCTAAAGGATGATATACTGGTGGAACTACATCCTAATAAGTGTAAGGCCAACACTTTCGTCTCAAGTCGAGTCAGAACTGAGAAAAGGTTTTATCTCACCTATGTTGAGACCAAAGTTCTCCTATACTTGCATGGAAAAGGAATACCAAGCAGTAACTGGATGAATCTACTTCACATACTTATGAGTAAAATGCCACAGGAGATAGAACCGTATTAAGTGAATCAAAAACTTCTCTGAAACTACCTCAGCAAGATTGTGCTCCTGACTTCTTTTGTCGACAATGGTTAAAGGCGCAGATAACTTTTTTGCAAAAGCACGTGCTCGGGCAACTCCCCCAACATCAGGAGAGACCACCACCAGATCATTGGAACAAATCTTCTTGCTTGCTAGGTAATCAAGGACAACGGGCTAGCATGTACGAAGAAGGCAAACTGCCAATCAGCTAAATAAATTTGCAGTCCTTAATGATTCTGACACACTTAATAGATTACCAGACAGTATACGTGGTCCACCGGAATGTCAAAATAACCCATGGATTGCCCAGAGTGGAGATCACAAGCTAGAACACGATCTGCACCTGCTTCTGTTATAATGTTCCCGACCAATTTGGCAGCAATGGATTGAGGACTTTGTGTCTGAAAAGATACAAAATATGATAAATAAAAACCTACTTAAAAATATCCTTTTATAGTTCAAATTTCTTTATGTCAAAGATCAGAAGTCAGAGAAATCGTTTTTTCTCATTCTTCCGGTAAAAATTCTCATCAAGTGATAACTCCTTGGATTTAACCAGAGAAATCCTGACCGACAAGAAAAGTGGAGATGAGAAAAAGATAAACATGATAGGAGTATCCAAGCAAAACATAGTTAAGTTGCAACGACGCAGTTAAGTTGCAACAACGCTCAAGAGCAAAGAGTATAAAATTCTGGAGCAATGAGAAAGAAGATACAAGGAAATGGTCCCAATTTATGAATATACCCATCAACTATGCTTCAATCCCAAATTAGTTGGGATAGGTCAGATGTATCCTCTGTATCCATTACGCTCTATTCAGATCCATTCCATTCCAACACTAAATAATTTTCCTTTTGAGATGAATTAGGAGCATTATAAAGCTAGAGGTTCTCTAACTCTCATATTTATTCTTATACATGCATATACAAGTCTTAACCAGAATAAACGGGCAAAGGGCAGCCCGGTGCACTAAGCTCCCGCTATGCGCGGGGTCCGGGGAAGGGCCGGACCACAAGGGTCTATTGTACGCAGTCTTACCTTACATTTCTACAAGAGGTTGATTCCACGGCTTGAACCCATGACTTCCTGGTCACATGGAAGCAACTTTACCAGTTACTCCAGGGCTCTCCTTATTAACCAGAATAAACGGACTCTTTAAAAACGCTGCAACTACTGTATGTTGACAACAAACAACCAAGCTTTAATCTCAACTTGCTGGTGTTGCCTATATGAGTTATTTGCCTTGATTGTGTCTTGTTCTTAGTTAAACTCGCATTCATTCTGAGATATTGTAGTTTTTCGAGACAACTTTCCTCATTATCTTACGTTTACCAGTCTCGTTTTATCATCTCCATTAACATATTGTCACTCACCCCTGTAGACTTGTGCTGTCAACTTGACAATGAAAAAATATGAGAACTACGAACACAAAACATAAAATTTGCACAGCAGATAAACCTGCTTTCCTATCAGCTCTGGCGTATCCAAAATATGGAATCACCAAAAGCTCCATGAGGTTCTCATTGGCTGGAGGGCAAGTGGGCTGAATCAAGAAAACATCACATCCTCGAACACTCTCTTGCAGCTTGATATAAATTTCACCATCAGCAAAGCGCTTGATGTTGATCTTTCCTAGTTCAAGCCCCATGTTCCTAGCAATTTCCTAGGGAATAAAGAAAAAGAACAGCATGTTGCGAAAAAGAAGCATAATTTAAAAGATGACAGAAGTTCAATGGATTGCACAGCTTGAATAACAATTCATTATAGCAACTGATATTTTTTTTATGATAGCTGTGTCCTGGCCAGCTTATACGCAACCTAAACTATTCCACCGGATACCTGCTACCTCCCACCAGCTTAGCAACCTTGACTATTCCTATTTACTTTTTGAAAATCCTACAAATATGTGGGACTAAGGTGATACCGAGAGACAAGTTTGAGCTATGCAAAGAACTTGACGGCATTAGCTCGATCTGTCAAATCAATGATACTCCCTCTAGATAAAAAAGAGTGTCCACTTAGCCACTTGCACACCCCTTAAGAAAATACTAACTTCTAGATAAAAATAGATAATTTGACTAAAATGTCCCTAATTAAATAGGTATTGAGATTTGGTCACCTAACACTTAATAAGGGAAAATCTAGAAAAGGTTAATTCATTCTTGAGTGGTAAGTGGACACTCTTTTTGAACTAAAAAATGAAGGCTAAGTTGACACTCTTTTTGATCCAGAGGGAGTACCTCTTTTAGGTGCAATTGTGGGGTCCAACCCATGATGTCAAGAAGAATGTCTTCCTTTGGCATAAAAGTTAGACCAACAAATCTGTAGCAAATGAGATGTGGCCAACCAGCCAATTGATCTCTTCATATTGGAACATTTGAAATTTCTATCTTTGCTTATGTCACTTGTGACATCGGTAGGGATACTCTTTAACACCATAAAGTATAAATAGGACAGCTCTTCCTCAGTTGGAAGACACCACAAACAAAGAGAAGCCACATAGCAGTTGCAGAGAGCAAATTATAGACAGTGTAAGGAAATGGTCAGTGAGGAAAAATAAAGAGTGAGTGATACTGTAGTGAGCTGGAATAATCAAAAGAAAGATCTTTCTTTTGAGTGTGCAGTGGTCTTTGAGTATTTAACTTGGGACTTCAAAGTGCAAAATTCCTTGCTATAGTGATATTAGTTGCTCCTTTCCGGTCGTCGTTTTCCCCCTAGTTTAAAAAGATTTTTCACATTAAAATACTCGGTCTCCTATTTCTTTATTTTATTCCCGTTATTTGACTATGAACATTATGTGGGGACTCATGGAGTCCCAACAATCATCAGTAATATATCATAAGTGAAATTACATACCCTGTCAAACATCATCACATAAAATGAACAGTGAGTGTTATATCTTCAGGCTTGTGCTTAAGAAGTTCCAGCATTAAAGCACATGATATATGCAATTCTTTGGGCGGCGAAGAGGTTGGAGTACTAATACTAAATGGTAAAATCCACTAACCTATGTATCAAAATATCAAGTTAGAGTCTTGGAGAATATAAAACGTAAATGTTAACCTTTCATCGTTCGAAATATATAGAGAACATAAGAGGATCCCAAAGTCATTCAAGAGAATAGGGATAATGGTATACAAAAGTAAAGCTGGAGGTTGTAAAAGACCTCAGTGGCATTCAAGACAATGTTAGTATATGGCAGAACTTATAACTAGGCATCCCCCAAGTCCTCGTATATAGAAGTATTTACCTGAGAAAGTGAAGGATTTGCAGTTCCAGAAAATATCTTCAGCTTGGGATTCAGCTTGTTATTGTTTCTGTCAACTGCATTCTGTAAGCGTTTGGCTTGCAAGAATGTTGGAAGTGTCTCATCATTAATAATTGGCACAATAGGCTTCTCACTCGCTGGTTCATTGATTTCACAATTCTACGACAAAAAATAGACAAGCATTACAAAAGTTCAAAGACCTTGAACTAAATAGGACCTTTGACAAAGTTTGAATTCATGAAACTGGCTATAAAAGTAAATGAAGATATTGCAAATTCTAATTCCCAGGTGTGAAACTATATGCATAAATAGGAGAAAGAATCCATTTTTCCTTTAAATTTCTGTTTCACCTCAAATAACAAAAACACAGACCACACCATTTCCTGGAGAGTATATAGTATATAATATATAGAAATGACATGAACAAAAGAGAAGAAAAAGAATGTCTTACCCTTTCAAAGATATAGACCTCTTGTCTCTTATTCCAAAGCAGGGAATAACTACAAGCAATTCAATAAAAGCTTTTGCTCCAAGAATAACACCATTGAGACACAAAATCGCTGAAATCTAATTATTAGTACATCATATTTTGTTAGAAATATTTTTGGTACTTAAAAATATTAACATAAGGTACAATAAATCACAATTTTTACGTAATGTTTTTCCACATAAGAAAAAAAATGCTGGACTCCTCAAGTAGTGATACTACTATAATTCTTTTCGAAAAGCATGTGTAAAGCAGAGAAACATAGTAAAAATAAAGGGTGGTGAGAATTACATGTTACACATTCTAATCATTCTTCATAAACAAGAACAAAATAAGAAACTTTGTACAAAGGGGGGGAAAAAGAGAATTGTACTTCATTACATCTCCTCCATTCTAAAGAATAATAAAACCCAAATTAGTGCTTCTTAAAGTTGTGCTTTTACAAAGCTTGTACTTATTGTGTCTAGTTTTACAACTAATTATCAACCTATAACAATCTTCCACCACCTCTTATTATCAGTAGTAGAAGAAGAGGAAGGCAAAGTCAAGGAAGCCATCAATAATATATCAGCAAAGTACACCACAGAGTTTGTCAGGGTTTTTTGTTTCCTAGGTCACATATTCATATTACATTGTTGGTTCTCTTGAAGGATAAAAATGGGATAAATATATTTTAAGGGGTCATTTGGTTATTAGCTATCCCACCATTTATATAATCTCTAATTTCATTATTATTTTCGAAATGAATTAATACCCCACTTGCTTTCCCATTCCAAACGCACAAAAAGTTTCATTTTTCCAGCACTACTGTTTTAGATTTTTACTAATTAATAAATATATAATTTAGGATTAAATTTACAGATTTATAAATTAGTTATATTATTCTTAATGAGATAATTTACTATCACACGTATATATAATTTTATTTTAAATCATAAATTTCAAAGTTATTTAATTAACACCATCTAAAAAATTAAATTTATGATTATATATTGGGCCCGTGCACAACGTGTGCTTCTTCTCGCTAGTGTTAATACAACAATTATATTAAACTTTATAAAATATGAAAAAAATAATATATAAATAAACATTTTATATTAGATAAAAGTGAAAGGATCTAAATTACAAAGAATTCATATATTCAAGAAAGATTTGATTGAAAATATCCACCAAATGAGTGCACCTTTGAAGTCTCTCTCCATAGGAAGGAGGGGATCCAGTGTATCAGGTGTGGGTTCCCAAGAACTCACATCTAATAACCCAAACCTTGAATTTGTATTGAAAGACCGTTAATTATATAAGATATTGCTAGTTGGAAATCCAATATTAAAAGGATTTGTTGGCTTAGCGGTAACGCATGACCCTATTTTAGTGCTCTTATCCTCCATGTGGGATTGATTCCATTAGGAGTCTTTTTATCCTATTATTATTACATAATACATATTAATTTATTATATTAAAAATTCACAAACTTAAAATTTTGAATTCGCTAATGGCCTTCCCACCCCATCTTACCTCTTATGTGATGGGTTCACACAGACCCATCAAAATCTCAAGGAAAAAAAATTATTTCATCTAAATTTGCCTGAAATAAGATAGTAATAAATCGTAGTCATTGAAGGTTAAGGATTACATCATCCTATTCTTTTTGCGACAAACACAGTATGATTTTTTCACCTTCAATGTCAACCCTTTACCTCTTCATTAAAAGAACAGATGGGAGAGATGGAAACTTCTGATTCCAATGAATGCCATAAAAATTAAAATTGTGTTTATCCTACGATTAACAGAGCGTAATGGGAGATTTATGGAAGAATTGTGTTTAATCTTTAAAGCACCCGTGGTTTGATGAAGAAAGAGTTCTATCAACATGTGAGCTTTTGAGGTCTGAATAATTTTAAAACTCCTTTCCAGATCTGAGTGAATCGGATGGGACGAAGTAGCTCGCTCTAACGCTCGTTTAGTAGACAGCGAGTGGAGTGCATAAGCTCTGCAAGCCACACCATAAATTGTGTGCAAATGCAATGAGAGGCCAGGAGGAGTTATATCCGAGCGTCTGCCCTACAACAAATGAAACCTTCTGTGAACAAAAGGCACTAGGAAAACATTTGTCCCAAGACAAGTCTGAGCAGCTCGCATATGATAGGCAGCAGAAGTGATAGCCGGGAGAGGAAGGAAGCGTGTTGGTCAAAGCTCTTTTCTGATCATCTATCAATGGAATGCCCCGAGTGTAACCATATAGAAAGACTTGCTAAAGAATAGAAAGCATACCGAGCGAAGAACTATACTGTAAAGATGAAGCCCACTATCCTACAGGACCCTCTTGTGTCGGGTTAAGGCTCCACCTCATCTTGGGTTAAGGGCTTAGTTGAATGCGGATAGGAAGAAAAATGAAATAGGAAGATAAAAGGACATTCTTCATAGAGAAACCAGACAAAGGCCCTTCTCTCCATCTAGACCCAATAAGTGACAGAATTAAAGAAAAAATAAATGTACTTAATGGTCTGTGATTTGAAAGATCCATATTCAGACTCCATTAAGTGTAAACAAACGAGGCGTTACTTCCTCTATTTCAATTTTTTTGTGGAACGGTTTAAATTTCGAGTCAAATTTATTAATTTTAACCATATATTTGAATAAAGAATTTTTAAAATTTTTAACATAAAAATTATATATTTAAAATTTCATAAAAAGTACTATAACTCACAATAATTGACAATTTAAAATATTTAAAAAAATATATGAAAAAATTATTATCAATAAAAATCTTGTTTGAATTCAAAATCTGAAATATGTCCCATAAATTGAGATGAAGGAAGTACTAGTTTCTATAAAAATGAATGAGTTTCTTTTTTCTTTCAAAGCAGTGCAATGACCAACTTATGTTTACCTCAACTAATCTATTTGATTTGTATTACTTCTCACCATCCCAAATATTAAACTAGTCTATTTGATATTTAATACAACTTCCCTCTTACTGCCCATCATATAAAATGTTGGGCTGGTCTATCTGATATTTGATACTTTCCTCCATTATAAATATTAAATAGTTTTGTTTATATTGAATTGGTCTATCTGATATCTAATACTTTCTTCCATCATAAATATTTATTAAATATACACAATATACACACGATATACACGTGTATATTGTGTGTATGTGACTCTCGGATTTCCCCTTTGTACCGTGTAGGATTAGGTAATATTTTAGTATCCTAGTTTAGGTAATGTTGTAATTAATATTGTACACTTACCATAATATTTGCATTACCATAAATGTATATTTAGTATCCAAGTAGAATAAGGTTTTAGGAGTAGAATAGGAATAGGATTCTCCTATTATGGAAATATGTAACTTGTATATATAGCCTTTCAACCAATGAAAATAATCAAGGGATTATTTCTTTCATGGTATCAGAAGTCTAGGTCTTAAAATCCTCTCTCTAACTTCCTCCAATATTCCATTCGACCTCCCTTGAAATTCCGAGACCTTTGCTCTCGATTTTTCGTGCCGACGAGATCCTCCCTCTTCCCAAATTTTTCTCCAAAATCCTTCAATCACATATTGTTATATCAATATGTCTACATCCCGGAACACGTTTCATCCTGCCCTTACAGTTTCTAACATCAAGAATAACATCCCTCTTGTTCTTGAAATAGAAAACGTCCAATATGCGACGTGGACCGAACTGTTCAAAATTCACGCACGATCGCATAAAGTCATCAATCACATAATCCCCGCGGCTCCTGAGGATACGGAGGTGCCAAAACGTGAGGATGATCCTAAGTTGTGGACGACTCTTGATGCCACAGTCCTCCAGTGGATATATTCCACAATTTCTACCGACCTTTTGCAAACGATTATTGAGTCTGACACTACAGCACATGCGACTTGGGATAGACTGCGTGATATATTCCAAGATAATCAAAATTCTAGAGTCGTTACTCTTGAGCAGAATTTTTCCCACGTCAATATGAAAGATTTCCCTAACGTTTCGGCTTATTGCAAAAGATTAAAGGAATTGGCAGACCAACTTAGCAACGTTGACGCGCTAGTTTCGAATGATCATTTGGTCCTCCAAATGGTTTTCGGCCTCTCCAAGGCCTATAATGGTGTTGCAACGCTTCTTCGGCAAAGCAATCCGCTTTCGCAATTTTATCAGGCTCGTTCTATGCTTACACTCGAAGAAGCATGTATGGCAAAACAGACGGCTACCGATACTAGTCCCGTAGTCATGATGACCAAGTCCATGGTTTATCCTACCGGTTCCAACAACTCGGGCCAAAACTGCAACAACGGTGGCGGCAAAAATGGTGGAAATAAGAAAAATAATGGCAAAAATCGCGGCGGCAATAAAGACGGCAGCCGACAGAATGGTGGTGGCGATGGGGGCCCTCCCGGTGGTCAGCAGTAGCAGCAGCAGTTCTGGGCCCCACAGTGGGCCCTATGCAGTGGCAGTGGCCCCCACAACCACAGTTTGGGCCCAGTCAAGTTTCGCCCCACTGGCGGTGGACTTCCCAGCAGCAGTCCAGGCCCAATTCTGCCTGGTCCACATACAGCCAGTCGTCTGGGCCGAGGCAGCAAGCAGGGGTACTTGGGTCTCGGCTAGGTAATTATGTAATTAGTATTGTACACTTACCATAATATTTGTATTACCATAAATGTATATTTAGTATCCAAGTATAATAAGATTTTAGGAGTAGAATAGGAATATGATTCTCCTATTATGAAAATATGTAACTTGTATATATAGTCTTTCAATCAATGAAAATAATCAAGGGATTATTTATTTCCGAAACAATAAGAAAATTTAATAACTTGAACACCAGATGGCTTGTGCTTGTCCATTTTGTTTCTCTTAGGTGTAAATGACTCTCCTGGTTACGAATTTGGGTATTCATGGTCGTGTTTTGCTTAAAAGGAAATCAAATTAAGTTGGACTAATCTATCTGTCATCTCATACTTTCCTCCATCATAAATATTGAATAACTTTGTCAATAAATGTTTAAATGTAAATATTGAAATTGGCATCCTTATTAGAAGGTTGATGAATTTGGGTCCAAACTCAATTCTTCATATCATGTAAAAACTCAAAGACTCCCCAAAGCATTACCTATTTAAAAAATCCATCGATTAAAACAGCTTTTGCAAAATCTTTTAAAAAAAAAATCCACGCTCAATTTTTTCAGAAGCTAAAAGAAAAACGCCAACTGATGTTTAATAATTAGTCGAACAAACTGTAATACGAGTAGTTAGACAAACCAATAGCAAATGAGACGTCTGTAAGAAGTCCTCATTAGGTGAACATGATTTTTTGGTTCAGAATCTGACTAACTTGAATGGCTAAGGCTTCTGTAAATCAACCAGGTACAGAAGACCTTTTCACTGGCTGATAAAATAATAAAAAAAAAATCAAAGTGGAGAATCAATCTTTACATCTTCCCCTTTTGGTAAAGCAGAACTTTATTCATCTACATAATATGCTAGCAATCTTGCTTTTGCAATTATTTCAACCATTAGAAAACACCCCAGATTTCATGGATGGAACTCTAAAATCAAATGCCAAGATGGAATTTTAGTGCTAAAAACTTTTCTGCGTAATCCAACAGATACATGATCTTTGGCCTCAATAACGTGGTGATATCAATGTAGTTGACGGAATAGTCGAAGTGCTCACAAGCTAACTTATTGTTTATAAGCGAAGCGATGTGGCAATTTCAGTCCGTCCATGATGGACAAACTTGTCACTCCTCAGCAAACATTGATCACAATTCACAACAAGCACGATAAAACGAAATTGTTTAGGAATCACTAGATTGAGAGAAAATTTTAGAGAAGCAAGAAATGACAAGAACTAAAGACACCATTATTCGACCAGAAAGACAAGTTGTTCTTTCTTATATGAGCATCCGTAAGTACCAAGAATTTACAAGAACAATATCAATTGTGGCTCCCAACCTCAACCCTGACTGCAGATAATTACTGCTTACAACTAAAAGTAAGAGTTGGCTACTTGCGACATGTTAAAGGCAATTAAATTTCAGCTCAACTCTAGGATTAGATTGTATTACACACAATTAGAGCTCTAAGTTAAAAGCAAACCATCGCTGGAGCTGAAGCATTAAGAGTCCTTTTTGCTAATCGGTGAAAGATATCAACCAATTCTGTATTTATATAAGAAGTTTAAGTATCATGATGCCACGATTAAAACCTTCCCAGCATTCTGGGATTCTATTGCATCATCCCAAGGAAGGTTAGCTGGCTTCTGGAGATTGCTCTACTGATTCAGTCTTCTGAAAATATAGATGGAATAGATAAGTCAGTCACCGTCCTAGTTCTAAGTAAAATATCATATACAGAGGATCTGCTTGAGAGACCAAGCCTGAAGCATCTTAAACCCAACATATAAAAATACTATATCAAACAAAACCACACCCCAAAAGGATATCGGAAAAAACTATATATCCCCAGAAGGGTCGCCAACAGCACAGGAAAGACCAAAAGAAGAATAGAACCAAATTAATAAGGACAAAAGAAAAGTTCATAGGACATGAATAAAAGAAGGCAGGCAATGGGGCTTTTAAGAATAATAATTTACAATGTTGGAAGGACCTCACTTACATGGTATTATGCAGTTTCTGTCACTGAAAATTTATTATCATGCACTGATCATAAATAAAATATTGTCATGCAATTCGGTAGTTAGGGATATTGTAACAACCAGTAAACAAAGAATTTGAAAGCAATTAAGTTGATGAGCTTTTGCACCCTAGTAAGTTATAATTTAAGAGGTGCCAGTATTGGTCTAAACTAAAAGTTAGTATTGCTGCAACTATCATGTTCACCCTAAGAAATTTTTCAGTTGTAAAGAAAACTAAATTAACCCCAAAAATTTATGAATGAATGACAATCTAACAGGAGAGGGAGGATAACCTCTTCGGATATTTTTTCCCTTTCAGGGGAGCGGGGGAGTGGGGTAGGAGAGTTTTGTAATACCTGTTGAATAGCTTGAGCCTTGGATAAGGTCTTGAGCTGAGAGTTTTCTATGTTTGAGAGCAGCTGCATTACCGTTTTCAGCTGAGGAACACTGCAATCATTAACTTTGACGTGAAAGCAGTTGAAAAAGGAGTAACCAAGACAACTGAATTCTGGAAGAATGATTCTTCCATCTCAGAGAAAGCAATTTCCATTGCAATTATCAAAGTCAGATCACGCTGACATTAGACTAGACTGATTACTGATCATCTACTGAATCGTTTTGAATTTCTTTTCAAGCTACAAAAACTCTTATCCTAATTCTTTGCTTTATTTATCACAAACTTTCATGGTCAAACTTGTGAAAATCCACACAAGTTGGAGTAATTTATTGAACGAAAATTCTAAAACACATGGTCATGCCTAACTTGGATAAGGTGCTATGCAACTCTACAGACAATTCTCTTTTACACATCATGCAAGCCTTTCCTCCTTTCTTTTTTCTCTTGCTTTACAAAGAAAGATGATCGATGTATAATTTTCATTAGAGCATATCTACCTAGTTCCATACCTGAACTACCTTCTTTTTCTGAAGTAAAGGTAGGATATAAATTTTAGTGGAAGAAAATTTCAGTGTGTTATTGAGATAGATGATCAACATCGCAATTACAATAGTTCTCGCCTTCTCGGATCATTTAAGCTACTGCACTTGCACGTAAAACCAAGAATGGGTGAATGTACTAACCTTTGTAACCCACTGTCCATATGAGCATCCAATGCTGAAATTACCCGAGGCAGCTGCTCCAATACCTACAACGAGCAAAATCAAAGCAATAGAATTAGGATTGAGGCTTCCTCTAGGGTCATCTTAATTGAAATTCATAACTTATAACTATAGGAAGACTTGCATACCATCTCCGTATTCTTGATAGTAGGTGTCTTAGCAAAAAGACTCTTTGGTAGCTTCATTAGTTCGGCCTGAACCATATCGAGAAATGCGTCAGCAATACATGTAGACGTTAGGGCCACTATGGATTTAAACATTCTTAATCCATAACATTTTGTCCAAAGCTTTAAAAGACACTTTCTACATTTCCTTTTGCATAATGGTAGTTAATTGGGCCCGGAGGGTAATTTGACTTGAGAAATTATTAAAGTAGTTGATAAGTTAGTTGATAGGTACAACATCAGATCAACGTTAAAAACCAACGATTTTGAAGTATTGAAAGTGGTGAAAATTGTGTTGGATATGTAAAGCAGTACGGGAAGTAAATAAATATTACAAGTGTTCGAAAGGATAAACAAACAAGCCAATATTATAATTGCCGCAAGCTGGTTGAGTCTTGAATCTTGATAACCTGAAATCAAGAAACACTAAATCTGGATTATTACAACTGTGGCTGAATCGAGAGATGGCTCTCGTCTTTAAGACAAGATTGCCCTGTATAAATGCTTTTAAGTTAGCGGGCAATAGTCTCTCAAGATAAAACAACAACTAATCAACACTACAAAGCAAATAGGTTGATTCTGACGAAGAAAACGAACACGAAACGACTTGCTGATTTAGAGGAAAAAGGAAGGAAGAGTTTATGTTTCTGTTGCTCAGTTTTTGGACAGATTTTTGTCCTCTCTCTTCTCTATATCATTTGTTCAAATCTGTTTCAGAAGAGGTTATATAGTGTTTAGTAGGAGGAGAGGTGATTAAGCAACCCTTTAAGAGGTGTAATCATGGGTATTCATGGCCAGAAACGTTTTGTAGTAAATGCACAGTTTGGGGTCCAAAAAGATGATAACCCACGACCCGAGACCCTAGCTCGGACGGGACGGGTGGGCGGCAGCGCGTGTGGGCTTAGCCTCGAACCCAAGCACACCTAGGTCCTCCCTCCTTCAAACACATGGGTTACCCCTTGGGGTCCCACCCAAACCCTTATCCATTTTTAGGCTTATAAAGAGAACAATTCTTCTTTTTTCCACCGATGTGGTAGATTTGTCCCACACCATATTTCCATGTCTCAAACACCTTACTTCGTGGACCAATATCTCTTTCATTTTTTAACGAAATTTGACGATCCTTGGCCCTACGGTCATCTACTCACTTAGTAGATTATGCACGTGTGAAGAGACAAAGCCTCCAACATGCGGAACCCTAGTGTTTAAGTCATTAAACATGGGTGGACGCAACCTCCCCACCAAAGGCAAATTTCCAACAATCCCCAAGAGATTTTGGTGCACACACAAGGTGCCTACTTTCAGCAATTTTTCAGCGAAAAGATATTGCATCAGGAGAGGTAGCTTCTGCTTTGAACCTTTCCTAGTTGAATACCACCGGACTTACTTACTGCGCGGTGAACGTGATGTCTTGAACCGTCAGTGTTTAGTGTAAGCCAAGACAATGATACCAACACAATAACTCCCCTTATTCGTTTTCATTCTTATTGTTCTGTCTGTTGTGGCCGTGGACACACTTGGATTCTTAAGTGCGTTCATTTGATGTGGCATGTCCTCGCACTTAAATAGGTGATCTCCTACAAGATATCCTGCTGTACCCCACTTCACAAGTGTTAGGAATCATTAAAAGTTTCCCCAACCTTAACCTCAACCGTTTGAGGATCGTTAAAGGTTTGGAAACTTAACCTTTACCCACCATGCAGGTAGCACTTTAATGTCTATCGCGGGAACAACTTTGGATTTTCATGTTTCCTTACAGAAATCATTATCCGAAGTGTTCTTGCTTCCACCGAAGCGCTCAACTGAACCTTTTTACAGCTTAGTTTTCCCAATGAACCAAGTTCTTGGGATCTCCAGTCAGTATGGTTGAGTTACCACCGCAAAGGTTCGTATTGTTTGGGTATTAAGCCCATTCCCCTAGACAGACAAAATTCTTGATCTTCGGGTAGTCCCTTAGTTAAAGGGTCCGCTATATCCTTTGATTAGTAATCAAGGAAGTGTCACCCGTGATGATCAACTGCCATACGGTCTTATGTCTCCGACATATATGTCCAGACGCCGTCATCCGTGACCTTCCTGAAGCAGACCGACTAGCCACAATGTCTAACTGTCAAAGGCACGGGTTTCTCCCAATAAGGGACGTCCTCTAAGGAGTCGTGAAGTTACTCAACTTCTTTTATGCTTTGTTTAAAGCGATAAACTTCGATTTCATCATGAATCGGCCGATGCAAGTTTGCTTAAAAGATTTTCCAAGACCCACCTTACACATTTACTTGTGGCTTTGGTGTTCTTCATATCTGATGTCCAGTTTGCATCACTGTGTTCTCCCAGAATCGCTGGACATCCAGAATACCATAATCCGTAGATAAGCAAATATTTCAGATATCATCATATCCGACTTAACGGCTTCTACCAATCATTTTTAGAATCACGAGTGAACCTTAGTTCAACTGATCTGCTTTGTAGGCCGATACCAAGTCGGTTGTAGTGTGTAGCATACATTGAACTACATGTGACCTGCGCATATCGCTCCTTGTATATGGGTGCACCATGATTCCAATCAGTTATAGGATTCATATCCATTGGTGGCTTCAACGAGACTGTCAACTACCTCACAAATGAGTTTGGAATTAGACCAGTCCGTTAGATGTCTTAGAAATCTCAATTCCTAAGATGTCATATGTGATACTCATATCTTACATATCGAGACTTTTGTTTCAATATGACTTCCACGTTCAGACTGTTGGTTTTCCAACTGTTGGCTTTCTAACTTCAGAGTCAATGTTTCTGTTTTACCTGAAACTTCCAGGACCAAAATGTAAACATTTCAGGGACCAAAATGAAAGTTCAGGAAGAAGCCCAACAGTCCAACAAACCAACTATGATCCTCCCATTCCAACTCGCCGGTTAGGAAGGCTGTTTCAACATCCACGTCACACACGACTGCAATGGCCCTGGATGTTAAGCTATTCACAGGGGAGGACATGTACAAGTAGCTGAGGCCTTATACTCGTCCATAGATCCATCTACTTTGCACTCAATTTTAAGTATCCACTTTCACAACCCAAAGGTTCTTTTTCCGGAGAAAGGTCAACCATTACACAAGTACGGTTCTATATGATGGAATCTATTTCTTTCTCTGTAGCTTCTTTCCAAAGCAGCGCTTCTGGAGATGACAATTCTTTGTTAATTGTCCATGGTTCGTTCTCAACCATACAAGCTAGAAGGCCTGGAACAAGTCTTTGTCCCCTCTTTGCTCCGTCTCGGTTCAACATCTAAAATCCCTGAGTTCTGTAGATCTGGACCATTAAGTTCCGGATAGTCAGCAACTTTCGAGTCCCGTAGCTCTGGAACGTCTGGTTCTGGACAATCAGGCACTCGCGAGTTCTTGTTAACCTCGAGCAATTACTTCTTTTTCATTCTCAAGGAAAGTTATCTTCAAAGAATTCATCATTCTTTGACACTAAGAGATGATAAGCACTACTGTTATTTGTAGATCCAGCGGATATGCAATTTACAGTCTTAGGTCCAACTTGACCAGTTTCGGTATTCCAACCTCTACTAAGCCATCCCACAGCACAACATTTGTAGGTGGGATCCTTTCCATGTTTCACACGGAGAGTTATCCTTATCCTTATGCGTAGTTCTGTTGAGAATCGCATTAGCGATAAGGATCGCCTTGCCCCACATATTTTGGGCGTACGGCTTTGCGCTTGGCTAACACCGTTAGACTGAGGTGAGAAATGAGCAGTCGTTTGATGAACGATGCTTCACATTCTCCCCATCTATCACTACGAATTCCTCAATCCGTAGGCTTAGTTGATTTTCAACTTCTGCTTTGTAGCGCTTATCCGCTTCAACAACTTCATTTTTGCTTTTCAACAAACAAAGGATGCAATAAGTTGTACCATCATCAATGAAGGTCACAAAGTACTTGTCTCCCCCCTCTATTTTGTACAAACTTCAAATCACCCATGTAGGTGTGACTAAGTTCTAGAGGAGCGGTGCTTCTTTCGCTATTCCTTTGACGGAATGGAAAAGTGATTTTGCCTCTTCGCCTACCTCACATTCATTTTGAGGATTTATGTTGACAGAAGGCAACAATCTCAACTTCGTTAGCTTTTGAATGACTTTCTATTTAACGTGTCTTAATCTATGATGGCATAGATGCACGAATTACAAATATATCATTCATTTAGCTACAGACATACTGTACCATTCTTAGTTATTACAGACATGTTGGACTAGTCTCTTGACCAACAGCGTCCCTGTAACCAAGTTTGGGACATGTATCACCCTCTTTTAGAGTGATCCCATTCCCTGAAGTCCTATTGAGGACAACTTCTCCAACCCCTTCTACTTTAGAGGTGGTGTTGCTTCACATAAACAACCTCTTGCCCGTGGTTAGGGCGTAACCGGATCATATGTGATCTGGATACTCTGGCCCACTCCAGTTGCTGTGGCAGACTGAGTGTTCAATTTCTTTTCTGCCTTTCTTTTGGCCTTCAGATCAACTCTGGCCACCTCACTAGGTGTCCATCACTCTTCTGCCTTTCTTTTGGCCTTCAGATCATTTAAGACCTGAAAACTCTGGCCCACCTCATTAGGTGTCCATTACTTTTCTGCCTTTCTTTTGGCCTTCAGATCATTTAAGACTCTGGAAATTCTGGCCTACTCCAGTCCCCCTTAGGCTTTGTACGACTGAGTGTCCACTATCATCCTATCAAATGAATTCTGGCTCACTCCAGTCGCCCGTAGGCTTTGTTCGACTGAGTGTTCAATATCATCCTATCAAATGAAGGATCTTCTGTCAATAGTGTAATAGGGTCAACGTCTTAAGATAAGTCATTATCTTTTAGTCTTCTTCCTCTTGAGATTGGTGCCCAGACAATACTTGGCGCTTGCTTAAGAGTGGTAACAGTTTTCGCACAGTCAGTGGATCTTTCTCCCTCGTATGTGCGAACATACTTTACACACTTTTAATAATTACACTTTTAAGTCGTTTACAAAGTCCAATCTTTAAACGGGAAGGAAAGTGAAATTAAACTTCTGATTTTAAAGCGTAAGGAATATAAATTATTTCCTCCCTACTTTAAGCCCTTTTTAATCAGACATCATTTAATCTTATTCTTGACAAGGAAGAAAAATTACTTATCCCAATTTCGGATTCTGGCCCACTTCAATCACTTTGTCGGACTGAGCGTCCATTTCCCCCTTAACATAATTCGGATCCTTTGTCTAGGACAGATATAGGCCTTCTGCTACAAGATATAACCACATCTTCAGCCTTCTCCTCTTGTTCCAGTTGACATCCTCAGGGTCTCGTGGGCGCTTGTTCCCACCACTTACGGGTGCGGTGACACCATGAACACCTTGACCTTCAACAACATAATCAAAACTGTCTTCTACCAAAAAACACAGCCATATCCAGATTTGGTCACACAATTGTTGACCGACATCTTTCGAACACTAATACAATCTTGTCTTAAAATTGTTGGATATGTAAAGCAGTACGGGAAGTAAATAAATATTACAAGTGTTCGAAAGGATAAACAAACAAACCAATATTATAATTGCTGCAAGCTGGTTGAGTCTTGAATCTTGATAACCTGAAATCAAGAAACACTAAATCTGGATTGTTACAACTGTGGCTGAGTCGAGAGATGACTCTCTGTCTTTAAGACAAGATTGCCTCGTATATATGCTTTTACGTTAGCGGGCAATAGTCTCCCAAGATAAAACAACAACTAATCAACACTACAAAACAAATAAGTTGATTCTGACGAAGAAAACGAACACGAAATGACTTGCTGATTTAGAGGAAAAAGGAAGGAAGAGTTTCTGTTTCTCTTGCTCAGTTTTTGGACAGATTTTTGTCCTCTCTTCTATATATCATTTGTTCAAATCTGTTTCAGAAGAGGTTATATAGTGTTTAGGAGGAGGAGAGGTGATTAAGAGGCCCTTAAGAGGTGTAATCATGAGTATTCATGGCCAGAAACGTTTTGTAGTAAGTGCAAAACGTTTCAGAAGTTTAATTCCAAAACTGTTGGCTTTCTGGCTGCTTCCTGAAACTCCACGGACCAAACTGTAAATACTAAACAGTTTGGGATCCAAAAAGATAATATCAGAAGTAGTCCAGAAGCCCAAAGCTTTCGACCCACGACCCGAGCCCGGACCGGACCGGGACGGGCAGCGGCGCGTGTGGGGGCATAGCATTGAACCCAAGCACACCTAGGTCCTCCCTCCTTCAAACACATGGGTTATCCCTTGGAGTCCCAAACCCTTATCCATTTTTGAGGCTTATAAAGAGAACAATTCTTCATTTTCCCACCGATGTGATAGATTTGTCCCACACCATATTTCCATGTCTCAAACACCTTACTTCGTGGACCAATATCTCTTTCATTTCTTAACGAAATTTGACGATCCTTGGCCTTACGGTCATCTACTCACTTAGTAGATTATGCACGTGTGAAGAGACAAAGTCTCCAACATGCGGAACACTAGTGTTTAAGTCATTAAACATGGGTGGACGCAACCTCCCCACCAAAGGCAAATTTCCAACAAATTGTATAGAAGAATATTATTAGTGGAATCGTATCACATTTTGGAATGTCTAGAAATGGAAAATAAGTGCGCTATAAATTGAAATGGGTAAGGCAATAAAACAGAGATAAAATATGCATTGATACAAAGAGCAAAGCCAGAAGTGATTCGACAAAATCCCTAAATAGCAGCTTATTGCCTAGAAGTTCACTTATAATTGCTATTATTGTTAACAATAGAAATTGAATCAGTTGAAGAAATCTCTTTTTATTTTTTTCAATGTTTTGTTTTCCCTACCACTCTTTTAATCACACTTCAGCCAAGAACTTCTCTTCTCCAAAGTAATAAAACCCCAATTACGGAAAAGTCTAACCTTGGTTATATATGGAGCTGTATTCAGCATTTCGGGCATACCCGTGAAGATAATTTAGCTATTACTAAAAAACAATCAAGTAAACAACTTGCTACAATAGCATA
This sequence comes from Anisodus acutangulus, assembly GCA_029783415.1. NCBI lineage: Eukaryota > Viridiplantae > Streptophyta > Magnoliopsida > Solanales > Solanaceae > Anisodus > Anisodus acutangulus. The sequence goes on along the minus strand of CM056494.1, from coordinate 22,047,771 downwards.
AACAAACAATTGGGCTATTAATTTTTAGAAAATGAAGGGAAGAAAAAGGAGGTGCCTGGGATGGGGAAGACTGGAGCATGAGATGGAGAAGATTAGAAGTGGACTGAATAGACTGTGTGATTTGATCAGCCACCATCGTTTTCGCTGATCCATCTCTGCTGTTGCCGCCTTTGCCGGTCGACGTCGGCATCGCCATCTCTAATTTTCTTGGTGGGTAGCCAGAGCTTTTGGCTCTTGAGTTTGCCTGAATTCACGAAAATATTTCACTCTTTTGATACCGGGAGCGTTCGATTAGTTGCTGAAGTTGTGGAAACACGCTATTGCACAAATCAAGAAATGTGAGCTAAGCTATACAATAGCCCCTTGTGTTGCGGTGCTTTAGGAATGCACCGGGTTGATTTTTTTTTATTTCCTCCCTTTTATGTGGGAAATGTGTAAGAAATTTTTTGCAACTACTAATAATTTAAATACATTAAATTATCATTTTTTAGATTTTAATTTGATATTCTTCTCTAGTAAACTAGAGTAACATTTTATTTAGTGAAGATCTCAAGTATAACTTACCGATTTTATGGGAACTCAATAACTTTTATTTATATTTTATATTATATATATTTGATAAATACTTATAAATATATATTCTAAGCTCAATGATTATAGTATATTAATTTAAAGTTATCACAGAAATTCATTTAACTTTAAATTTTAATTATGTCTATGTTTGTAAAATTATATTATTAAAATGGCTTTCTTCTTCTCATAAGTACAGTATACAAGTTACCTACCATTTTAAATGCTATGTTCAATCAAATAGCAACATATAAGATGCTCAAATCAAATATTGTGATATAATATAGAATAAAAAGAGTAATATAATTAGTACAAACTATATAAATGAAAAGGCATATAACAGAGACTCACGGCTCATCGTACTGGGATGTTTAACAAAATTGAACAAATGCCTCAAATCGAAAATCAAATTAAATCCACTTGATATATCGAGTTTTCTTTTGGTTTGGATTAATCAAGTATTTAATTATAAAAAATTAATAATATTTAGTTTAGTTTGATCTTAAATAAATAAAAACAAAAATAATTAAACTAGAGCAACAAAATGTATAATCATATTTTATAATTCTATACGTACCCTTAAACTTGATCACCAAATGGTTTAAGTGCTCACCATCTGGGAAAATTTCTTTTTGTTGCACTACTAATATTTGTATGTTTGAAATTTTTTTAGTAGTGAACTTATAAAGATGTTAAACACTTCGCATTCTTGGTGTGAAAAGAAGAAGAAAATAATAGATACAAGACAAAAGAAAAAAGTAACAGCATATAAGTAATGACTTTTCATCTCTAATTTCTGGATTCGATTAGAAAGAAGTTTCAGTATGTGATGATTTGCAAAACTAACAAGACAACTTGAACTACGTTCCTGGATGTTTGGCAGGAGAAAATGGAGAAATTAAAATTGGTATTAGCTTTGGTGTTATTTAATTCCTTGTTTGGTAGTGTTTTAACATATGTATAAGTAATACATGTAGTCAGATATAGAATTAGTTATACACGTATTCATTAAGTATATTTTTATATATACTAAATCATGACATCAATAATTTCAGTACCAAATAGATTGGTTAGATTTGACGGATATAGTAGGAAAAAAATTAACTATAAATACAAAGAAAGTCATATCAAATCCTAAAATATGCAACATAAAAAGCTATACTAAATACTAAAAAGATATAAAAAAATAGCTAAATCTACATCTCAAAAAGTTACGGTAGACCATATTCCACACTCTTTTAGTATAAGTGTTAAATATGGCAATATACACACAATATACAAGTGTATATTGCCATATTTAATGCCACGATTTATGGCCATTAGTGGGCTCGGTTTTGTGGCTGATTTGGTAGTTAAGAATATTGTATATTTGGAAAATATATGTGTAGTATATTGTAATGTATTTTGTTATTATAATTAGGAATATACACTACCATAATTGTAGAGTTAGAATTATGGTAGAATAAGGTTTTAGGAATAGGATTCTCCTATTTTGTATCTTGTATATATACCTATTCAATTAATGAAAATAATCAAGGGGATTATTTCTTTCATGGTATCAAGAGACTAGGTTTTACAAAAAAATTTCTCTTCCTAAATTTTTTGGACCTTCTCGGCCGAGAACCCCCCCCCCCCTCGGGTTTCTCTCCCAAATTTCGTCTTCCGCTCTAAAAAAAAAACCTCTCTTAAATTTCCCCTCCTTCTTTGTTCTTTCAATATGTCTAAGAACAATTATCACCCTGCCCTCACAGTTTCCAATATCAAGAGCTGTATTCCTATTGTCCTTGAGATGGAAAACGTCAAATATGCGACGTGGGCGGAGTTGTTTAAAATTCACGCTATCTCTTATCAAGTTCTTCATCACATCATTCCTCCCGCTAGACCCCTTCCTGCGGAGGATCCTGAGTTATGGATTACACTTGATGCTACCGTTCTCCGGTGGATCTATGCCACTATTTCGGTGGACCTTCTACAGACGATTATTGAGCCGGATACCACGGCTATGGCTGCATGGAATAGATTGCGTGACATATTCCAAGGCAACCAACATTCACGTGTCGTCACACTCGAGCAGGAATTCTCTCTCGTTCGAATGGACGAATTTCCGAACGTTTCTGCATATTGCAAGAAACTAAAGGAGTTGGCGGATCAACTCCGTAATGTTGGCGGATCAACTCCGTAATGTTGGCGCACCAATAATGAATAATCGTCTAGTTCTACAGTTGGTTGCCGGTATTTCGGAGGCCTATAATGGGGTTGGAACTCTCTTTCGCCAAAGCAACCCTCTTCCTAACTTCTATCAAGCCCGCTCCATGCTTACTTTGGAATAAGCGGGTTTGGCTAAAAAGGCGGCTACCGGAGCAAGCCCCGTCGTCATGGTGGCGTCCTCTCCTAGTTCTTCGATTTTTGTGAATAATTCGGGCCAAAACCATAATAATGGTGGCAGCAAGAATAATCACAAAAATAATAACAAAAACCGCGGGGGCAAACGCGGCGGTTCTAGTGGCGGTTCCGGTGGTCGAACAAGCGGCGGTGGGTCCCATCCGGTGAAACGATGGCCCACCACCACCCTGGCCAGCCGGTAGGGCCCATGGCGATGGGGCAGGCGATGGGCCGTGGGCCGCCAGCTTCGATCACGCAGTTGAATTCCGGCGGCGATGGGGCCGCCAGCCCAGAGCCCAACACCCAGCGGTGGCGGCCATCGTCGATGGCCCAACAAAGAAGCAACTTCAGCGGCTACGGCCCAGCACCATCACGGACAGGAGTTCTTGGGCCCCGACCTCCGCAAGCCCATCATGCAGCAGGCCCCACTCAGACTGATATCGAGGCCGCGATGCACACGTTGGGGTTGACTCAATCGGACCCAAATTGGTACATGGACACTGGGGCAACTACTCACATGACTTCCGAATCAGGTACTCTCTCATCTTATTTCAATTTGAGCACCCCTCGAGGGATAATTGTTGGTAATGGCAGTTCTATTCCAATTCTAGGGTATGATCAGAAAATATTGTCTCCCCCCAATCCACCCCTTCTCTTGAAAAATACTTTACACGCTCCTAAATTGATTAAAAATTTAGTGTCTGTCCGAAAGTTCACATCTGACAATTCGATTTCAGTTGAATTTGATCCTTTTGGTTTCTCTGTGAAAGATTTCAAGACGGGGAGCCATCTCATGAGGTGTGATGGTAGGGGGGATCTGTATCCTATCATGCCTGGTTTCAGTCCATCGAGTCAAGCCTTGCCATCAGCCCTTGCAGTCATCTCTCCTTCCATGTGGCATGCTCGTCTGGGTCATTCGGGATCTTATATTTTATCAGTTTTAGATAAAAATAGTTTTATTTCCTGTAAGGGTACGAGTCGTACTCCACTTTGTCAGTCTTGTTCATTAGGGAAAATTGTTAAGTTGCCATTTGTAGACTCCAATTCTCATACTTCAATGCCATTTGATATTATTCATAGCGACTTATGGACGTCTCTTGTTCTTAGTTCATTGGGTCATCGATATTATGTTCTCTTTTTAGATGATTATTCTAGATTTTTGTGGACGTTTCCAATTGCGAATAAATCACAAGTGTTTTCCGTCTTCATCAAATTTAGAGCGTTTATTCGTACTCAATTCGAAAGAGAAATAAAAAATATTCAATGTGATAATGGGAAAGAGTATGGCAATAGGGAGTTTCGGGAATTTTGTGCTAATAATAGGATAAATTTTCATTTTTCGTGTCCTCATACATCTTCACAAAATGGGAAAGCCGAACGCAAAATTCGCTCCATAAATAACATTGTCCGAACTCTCTTAATTCATGCCTCCATACCTCCATATTTTTGGCATCATGCTCTACAAATGGCCACATATCTTCTTAACATAATTCCTTCTAAAGGTCTGACATATTCTTCCCCCCTCAAAATCCTATATAATAAGAACCCTTCTTATTCTCATCTTCGGATTTTTGGGTGCTTGTGTTATCCGTTATTTACATCCACCACAATTAACAAACTTCAGGCTCGGTCTACCCCGTGTGTATTTTTAGGTTATCCGTCGAATCATCGTGGTTATAAGTGTTTTGATTTATCCTCCAAGAAAATCATAATTAATCGTCATGTCATTTTTTATGAAACCCAATTTCCTTTTACCAAAGTTCATACTCCCGAGCCTAGGTCGTATAATTTTTTGGATGACCAAATATCCCCGTATATTATTCAGAATTTTCGGACATATCCCGCACCCAAAATCCTCCAATGGCCCATCGCGCCGGGTCCCACTACCCGCCGGGTCCCACGCTTTGCCACCGCAGCTAGTTCAGCTCGGATCACCCCAAAGAATTGGTCTGTCCACCCACCTGAACCGATCCGCACGACACCACGCTTTACCGATTTGGGCCAAGAGCCCACCGTCACGCCCGCTCCGTCTCCGACAGAAAATTCCTGAAATTCCCTCACTTCCTCCTCGAGTCATAGACCGGTCACTTGTAGTCAGCGGGGCATATTTACACCTAAAAGATATTTTAATTATCATTCTGATGTCTCTAAATCCCCCTTACCCCGCAATCCTGTGTCCGCATTAAATGACCCTAATTGGAAAATTGCTATGACTGATGAATATAATGCTCTTATTGATAATAAGACGTGGGAGTTGGTGCCCCGTCCATATGGTATTAATGTTATCAGGTCTATGTGGATTTTTGCTCACAAGGAGAATTCAGATGGGTCATTTGCTCGACATAAGGCGCGACTTGTGGGTGATGTTAAGACTCAGCAGGTTGGAATTGATTGTGGTGAGACGTTTAGTCCGGTGGTCAAACCGGCTACCATTCGCATTGTGCTTAGCTTGGCTCTTTCAAAGACTTGGACAATTTATCAGTTGGATGTCAAGAATGCTTTCCTACATGGTGATCTCAAGGAAACAGTCTATATGCATCAGCAGTTGGCTTTCAAGGATCCCAACCGCCCTCATCATGTCTGTTTGTTGAAGAAGTCATTATATGGGCTTAAGCAGTCTCCACGGGCCTGGTGTACACGATTTGCTAACTTTGTTTCGACTATTAGGTTCACTCACAGCAGGTCAGATAATTCCTTGTTCATCTATCGCCGTGGTTCGTCATTGGCCTACATTTTGTTGTATGTGGATGATATCATCTTGACTACCTCTTCCGATGCCTTGCGCCAGTCTATCATGGCCATGCTCAGTTCTGAGTTCGCTATGAAAGACTTAGGGCCCTTGAGTTATTTTTTGGGGATTGCTGTCAAACGTCACTCAGGAGGTTTGTTTTTGTTTCAACGGAAGTATGCTGCTGAGATCAACGAGAGGGCTGGGATGTCATTCTGTAAGTCTGCTTCTACTCCAGTTGATGCAAAACCCAAGCTTAGTGCCGCGACAGGTACACCATACGAGGACCCGACCCGCTATCGCAGTCTTGTAGGGGCACTCCAGTATCTTACATTTACCAGACCAGATATTACGTATGCTGTTCAGCAGATGTGTTTATTCATGCATGATCCCAGAGTTGAGCACATGAATGCAATCAAACGCATCATTCGGTTTATTCAAGGGACACTGGACTATGGGTTGCACTTGTATCATTCTTCTACATCCACACTTGTCTCATACACAGATGCAGATTGGGGTGGTTTTCCAGACACCAGACGGTCTACGTCAGGATATTGTATGTTCCTTGGCAACAACTTGGTCTCCTGGTCTGCAAAGCGTCAGGCGACTCTATCCCGCTCAAGTGCAGAGCCAAAATATCGAGGGGTAGCTAATGTGGTCTCAGAATCATGTTGGTTACGTAATTTGCTGTTAGAACGTCATTGCCCCATTCAGAAGGCGACCTTAGTACATTGTGATAATGTTAGTGCCATCTACCTCTCAGGTAACCCGGTTCAGCACCAACGTACAAAATATATCGAAATGGACATTCACTTTGTCCGTGAAAAGGTTGCTCGGGGGCAGGTACGCGTATGTCATGTCCCATCAAGATATCAAGTTGCAGACATCTTTACAAATGGTCTTCCCTCGGTACTCTTTGAAGATTTTAGGGACAGTCTCAGCGTTCGAAGACCGCCCGCTATGACTGCGGGGGTGTGTTAAATATGGAAATATACGCACAATATACAAATGTATATTGCCATATTTAATGCCACGATTTATGGCCATTAGTGGGCTCAGTTTTGTGGCTGATTTGGTAGTTAAGAATATTGTATATTTGGAAAATATATGTGTAGTATATTGTAATGTATTTTGTTACCATAATTAGGAATATACACTACCATAATTGTAGAGTTAGAATTATGGTAGAATAAGGTTTTAGGAATAGAATAGGAATATGATTCTCCTATTTTGTATCTTGTAAATATACCTATTCAATTAATGAAAATAATCAAGGGGATTATTTCTTTCAATAAGCTGTGATTTTTTGGTCTCTTAGCTTTTAACAATGTGTATTACGTGCCAGTTTGGTAAATCGTTTGGGTTCCTTTCACCAAAGATCTATTATATGGAGTGTGAAAATGATGGGTTGAAGGGAGGTGTTAATGGTGGTAAATAGGTCGTCTCTTATGATGGAGAGGGATGTTGAAAGAGAAAAAACATTTTTTTCCGCTAAGGAAGGCATTTTTATTGAAAGTGAAAACTAAACTAAACTATAACATAGTTTATTCCAGCAGGGTTTGAACGTTAAGTTGCAACTCCTGAGTAGGAGGTAATATTGCTCGAAATAGGAGAAAGTGTTGGTTACAAAGATGCAGAAAACGAAAATTACAAGTAACTGCTAAGTATCAAGAACTGAAATTACAATTGAAGAATAAACTGAAATTACAATGAACTTAAAGAATAAACTGGAACAGGTTTTGGTATGTTGAGTCGAGTGTTTGCACTCTGTCTTTAAGACAATATTGCCCCGTATGTATCCTTTCTACGTCCTGGACAATTGTCTCCCAAGATAAAACAGCAAATGAACAAATGAGCAAAGGAAACTCAAGTGTTACCGTGAAGAATTTTGAGTAATGAAATGATGCTGGAAGGTAGTAGGAAGACTAATTTTCTTGTTTCTGTTTATGTGTTTTTTAGCTCAACAATGGTGACAAAGGATCCTTTATATAGTTGAAGGAGAGGCTTACCAACTGCCCACATAAGTGTCATTACTGGCCAAGTAATGACAGTTATGGAGGTAGTAATTCACCAAAAAAAATGGTGAATTTGATGTGCAACGGATGACATTTAGGAAGAGTAATTCAGCCAAAATAAATGGTTGAATTGAGTGTTGGTTGACGTTATGTTCTCTACTCAATTTGACTTTCTTGAAACTTCAGGGACCAAACTGTACATATTGAAACTTCAAGGACCAAACTGTACGTATTGAAACTTCAAAGATCAAACTGTACATATGAAGGAATTCTGGTCCAAAAAGATAATATTATAAGAAGCCCAGACCCAGACCCATGAACCTTGAACCGGCGGGCGGCGCGCGTGTGAGCTTTCCTCGAACCGAAACACATCTAGGTCCTCTCTCCTTTAAACACATGGGATACCCCTTTGGGTCCCAAACCCCAAGCCAACTTTGAGTCTTATAAACAAAACAATTCTTTCTTCCTCCACCGATGAGGGAGAATTGATCTCAATACCACACTTTTCCATGCTTCAAATACCTCACTTCATGGACCATTATCTCTTTCAATTTCTCAATGAAATTTGACGATTCTTGGCCCTACGGTCATCTACTTACTTAGTAGATTATGCATATGTGAAGAACCAGATTCTCCAACATGCGGAACACTAGTGTTTAAGCCGTTAAAGTTGGTCGGACGCAACTCCCGCCAAAGGCAAATTTCCAACAGAAAGTGTGTTAGAAGTGGTGGTATGACTAGCAGGGCCTTTCTGATAGGCAGGACAAAGGTTTCAATGGTGATGAAAGAAGGGGCAATGCTTGTACGGTCAATAGATTATTCTTGTGAAGACAAGCGAGTGCGTCCTGAGACCCAAGTATGTAGGAGGGAACATTTGGAAACGATGCCAGATATGTGATGTGGATGTGCGGTGAAGGAAGATATGATATATGTCTTCGTAGGGGTGGTTATATGTGGACGTTAGCTGCTAGGAAGATTCATTAGATGAGTCAGGCGAGGTAGAAAGGTACTATGTGTTACTCATTAATCAAGCGTTTAATAGGTAGAACAAAGGAAATGTCACTAATAGATGGGAACTTGGTTGAAAAATGTGATGTGGGCAGATATTAATAGATGCTTCACAAAGATCTACTACAAAGCAATCAAACACTTGGTAACAAAGTCTGAATATTTTGAGGTACTATCTTATGCAACAACATACACAATTTATCTGCCTGCATTAATAAACAGAGAATGGGAAATCTTGTACCTGTCAGCACCACGTATCAGCTTAGCACTCAATTTTATTGAAGTCTGCCAGCCCAAGGTACTCTTTAACACGAGTCCTGAAAAACCTTAGAAGGTTAATTACTGAAAAGAATGAATCTTGGGCGTAATTCAACCCCAAAAGCTAGCTTGTAGGGTGAGGATTGTCTAAGTTCATATAATGAGTTCATGTTCCCATTTCATATCCGACGTGGGACTCTTAACAGTTCCCGCACGCCCAGACCTTGTTAACTAGAGCGTGAATAATATAATTTGGAGGCCCAACATCGATGAACAAAAATTTGAAATAAGTCTCTCTGATACCATGAAAGAAACTCAAAATTGTACAGCTTGTTTTTCAAATGGGCTGGTCTTTAATTTTTACCCATCAAATGGAAGTTAGGCCTTCTGGGGGCATGAGTTCTTTATGAGATCCTGCACAACTTGTGTCGGATCCTCGTAAAAAAATTATGACCGGGAAAGATAGCTTCCATTTGAGAGTACAAAATAGGGACAAATGTGCAAATCACGCTTTAAGAAAAAACGTGAGTTCAAATTTCTTGAAATGGAACGCAAGTACCTGTATATGTGTGGGCCTATGTATTGCGTGATAGCTATTGACTCTACATTAGCAATATTTCACATATCAATCAGTGTCGAATTTATGTTGAAATATGGGTCACGTAAATTCATGATCCCGATTAAATTCGGTATATTATGTGTATAATTCTTAAAATATAGCTACTATTAAAGGAATTATGGTCAAGCGAAATTGAGTGATGCACTCGTTAAGTGCTTGGCTTAATTCCTTAAGATCGAGGAATTGAACCCAACTTACTGCACTTTTGCGTATTTTTTTAAGAAAAGAATTCTAAAGACGCCTTTAAGAGTAATGGTGCAACCATCCTCTTGAAATTCTGGTTCGTCTCTGATATCTACATCAGAAATCTAGAAAGAAGATAGATGGGAGTTATATCTCCTTTAATTGGTTGTATAACGACACAAATTCAAACTAGTCGAATCAGTCAGAGATAGATATAGTATATAATTAATGGGTTCAAGCACTACTAGTCGAGTCAGTCAGACACAGATATAGTATATAATTAATCTCTATATTAATGGGTTGAAGCACTACCAAGAAAAATGTTCAGTGACTATTTCTCACTCGGTGGAAAAAAATTAAATAGTAGTATTTTCACATAGAATTATTAAGAAGTTTCTCAATGTTTCAATGCGAACCTATTTCCCACCATGTGTTTTCTAGTGAGTTGGATCGGTGGGAATAAAATAGAAAAATCATATTTTATAGAACAAATTTTCCACTGAACGTCGATGGAAAAACCACTATTTCTAGTAGTAAAGTGAATTCCATATTAAATGACGATTCATGTAAAATTCCTTTTCCATTTTACTGTAATCGCTGGACATGTCGTGTTTCAAGTGTATCCTTGTTCAGGCAACCTGTCTTTTGTATGCATTTTCTTCTTGTTTCCTCTACAACGAGGAAATACACTAAATAGTAATTTTTTCTGGTTAGGTATTCGTACATTTAATAGTTCAGAATGTAGATCTTCTCGTAAGTATTGGGCAGATAGTGTGATCGTGGTGTATGCTCCGAGCAATTTTTTTTATTATGGATATGTCATGATCGTACCTAAGCATTTGCGGAAAGGGTTAATTGTTATTGTAAAAAATGGATTTTGGACCTAACTCAACCCCAAAAGCTAGCTTATAATGTGAGTATTGTCCAAGTCCATATAAGGAGTCTATGTTATCATTTCATTTCCGATGTGAGACTCTTAACACTCCCCGCACACCCAGACCTCGTTAACTAGAGCGTGGACAATATAATTTGGGGGCCCAACATCGACGAACAAAGAATTGGAATGGGTCTTGCTCTGATACCATGTAAATAATGAATCTTGGGCCTAACTCAACCCTAAAAGCTAACTTGTAAGGTGAGTATTATCCAAATCCATTTAAGGAGTCACTTTTCCCATTCCATTTTCGATGTGGGACTCTTAACAATTATACATACGTTAAAGCTTTTAGTTTATCGGTTTATTTATCTGATAGGGAAAATGATCAAATTTTCCCTCCAACTATCTTTTAAGGAACACATTTGTCCTCCGTTAAAGTTTGGGGTCAAATATACCCTCACCGTTTGCAAACTTGTTAAATTTTCCCTCATTTGGACAGAAAATCGTGTTGGACACCACGTTAGATCCACGTGGATGCCACGTTGGATCCATGTTGAGGACAATCAAACACATGACATATGGGACCCACACCAAACCTCACCCACTTCCCGCTGCTCTGGCGAGGAGCTCTAGCTCTGGTGAACTGGTGCAGCCAACCACCGGCATCGTCGATGAGCCGCCGCGCTTCACCCCACTACCCAAACCACTGTTACCACACCATATCGACACCCCACTGCTTCAACAACCAAACAACCCATGTACCATCACAGCCACCAACAAACACTCATCCAACAACCACAACCGCACCACCACTCCGACCTCCAACAACCAACGCCGACCACCCCTATTGCGTACACCACTACCACTATACCAACACAACCACACCATAAACCAAACAACATCACAATGACCAACAAACACTCCGGTGAACCCCATCAAACTCCGGTCAGATCCACGAGCGGGCCCACCACGTTACCATAGTCTCCGACGAATTACAACAACGACAACGTCACAACTCCCCGCATCCATCGCTGCTTCACAACCACCGACAAACACCAGATCTGCCACAAACCAACAACCAAACATCCCATTTGACGTCAATCTGACGGCTCCCTTCTACACAAATTCCTAGGTCACGAACATGGCATATCTGACGTTGCCTTCTCCTTCGACGAAAAACACCTAGCTACTGCTTCTGACGACAAAAATGTCCGATTATGGAACGTTTCCACTGGTTCCCATGTCAAAACCCTTACAGGTAACACAAATTATGTTTTTTGTGTTAACTATAATCCCCACTCTAATATGTTGGTTTTCTGTGACTGCTGTGAATTTTAAACGGGATAGGTTGTTGATTGTTTCGAGTAGTTATGATGGGTTGTGTAGAATTTTGGATTCTTCAACTGGGCATTGTTGTTGGCTGCTCCGGTTCACCAGAGCTGGAGCTCATCGCCGGAGCAGCGGGAGACGGTGAACGGAGGGAGTAGAAGTGGGTGAGGTTTGGTGTGGGTCCCACATGTCATGTGTTTGATTGTCCTCCACGTGGATCCGACGTGGCATCCACGTGGCGTCCAACACGATTTTCCTTTCAAATGAGGACAAATTTAACAAGTTTGCAAACGGTAAAGGTATATTTGACTCCAAACTTTAACGGAGGACAAATGTGTTCCCTGAGAGATAGTTGAAGAGCAAATTTGATCATTTTCCCTATATGTTGTTTGTCGGACATGATGGATTTTTCTGCGGCCATGAGAAGTTTAGCTATGTTGGTGGCCCACTATGGCCGTCATTGCACTCAAATGTCCCAACATTGAAGGATGGTTTGTCACCTATTTAACTTTTTTTACGCCAATATGTCTTTTTTCCCATGATTTACTTATGTGACCTTTCTTTATTGGTTATATTGCTACATTATTAGAACCTTCACACATATACTCAAACGTTTTGTAATTGTTACTATAGAGGGTTCAATAGGTACACTTGTAACACATGAGGTGTCCAATATGTTACGCCATTAATTAAGATGTCTATATGAAATTTTATGAAAAGTTTGCGGGGCTGATTATCTATTTGGTCTTTTAAAAAAGCTTGACATAGTTAACTACATGTTCCGTATCTTGTAATAGCTTATATAGTTCACACATGACTTAACTAAGAAAGTTGCTCCCAACTGTTATGCATTGAATATGCCTTGCTAGTTCTTTGTTTTTTGGGGGTGACGATACTTCAGCTGCTTTAATAGCTGCTAAAACTTACGGAAGCAATATACATCATCAAAAGCTCACTATTCTTCCTTACCGTTTATAAAATCTATACAAGAAAAAGTGCCTCCGGGTGGAGTCTCCATCACTTGAGAAGAGCATTATTATTTCTACACCGCACCCTTACAAATTTAGCAACAAAATATGGTCCTATTATGTATTTGCAACTCGGAGAAATTCCTGCGGTGATCATATCATCGCCTACCATGGCGAAAAAAATGTTGGAAATTTGCCTTTGGCGGGAGTTGCGACCGACCAACTTTAACGGCTTAAACACTAGTGTTACGTATGTTGGAGAATCCGGTTCTTCACACATGCATGATCTACTAAGTACGTAGATAACCGTAGGGCCAAGAATCGTCAAATTTCATTGAGAAATGAAAGAGATATTGGTCCACGAAGTAAGGTGTTTGAAGCATGGAAAGTGTGGTATTGTGTTCAATTCTCCCTCATCGGTAGAGGAAGAAAGAATTGTTGTGTATATAAGACTCGAAATTGGTTTGGGGTTTGGGACCCCAAGGGGTATCCCATGTGTTTAAAGGAGGGAGGACCTAGATGTGCTTCGGTTCAAGGAAAGACCACACGCGCGCCGCCGCCGCCCGTCCGTCCGGTCCAGTTCCGAGTTCCGGGTTCCGGGTTTCGGGTTTCGGGTTTCGGGTTTCGGGTTTCGGGTTTCGGGTTTCGGGTTTCGGGTTTCGGGTTTCGTTTAGACTTCCGGGTTTGGTGTGGGTGTGGGTCATGGGCCTTCGATATTATCTTTGGGCAGAGAACTTTGCGAAATGCAGTTTGATCCCAGAAGTTCCAGATGTACTGATTCGGACCAGAATTCTTTCAGATGTACTGATTTGGTCCCTGAAGTTTCAAGATGTACGCTTTGGTCCCTGGAGTTTCAAGAACGCCGAATTTGGACAATAAAGTCAAACGCCAAGCTCTCAATTCAGCCATTTATTTTGGCTGAATTACTCCTCCTATAATGGCCAAATCCGTTGGTCTTTCACCATTTATGTTGGTGACTTTACTACATATAATATACACGAAATTCAGAAGCTTACACAAGCAGAAAGTTTTCTTCTTCCTACAACTTCCAAGGCATCATTTTGTTACTCAATATTCTTCACGGTAGCTCTTGAGTTTCCTTTGCTCAAGTGTTCCATTGCTGTTTTATCTTGGGAGACAAATTGTCCAGGACGTATAAAGGATACATACGGGGCAATATTGTCTTAAGGACAGAGTGCCACACTCGACTCAGCAAAACCAGTTTCCATTTTTTCCGTCTTCAACAAAATTGTAATTTCAGTTTTGTGGTTATATTGTAATTTTCAGATTACTAGTTGAATTATTGAATCTTTGTTTATCCTTTCGAATACTTGTAATAGTTATATACTTCCCGTACTGCTTTATAAAGTACCATAGAGCAAAAATACCCAACAAGAAATACTAAAAACTCACGAAGTTGCTTTTGCTACTAAGCCACAACTTACATCCATAAACATTTTTTCTTACAATTATAAGGACATTGCTTTTGCACCGTACGCTGACAATTGGAGACAAATGCGTAATATATGTGTTACAGAGCTCCTCAGTGCCAAAATGGTCAAGACATTTAGTTCAACTTCAATTCGGAGAGATGAGATTTCGAATCTTGTTTCATCAATCCGAACCACGAATGGTTCTCGTGTTGTCAGCCTAACAGAAGAAGTCCTTCTGTTTACAAACTCAGTGACTTGTAGATCAGCCTTCGGGAAAGTATACATGAATCAAGACGAGTTGATAAACTTGTTGAGAGACGTGCTGGATACATTAGGAGGATTTGCTGTGGCTGATTTGTTCCCTTCGTGGAAGTTACTTCACAAGACGAGTGGGGTGAATTCGAGACTTGTAAAGCCGCATCAGAAGGTTGATGCAGCTCTGGAGAACATTGTTAATGAGCATATTAAGAATCGAGCTCTCGAAAGCAAGGAGAATGGTGATCCATTTGGAGGTGAAGATTTGGTTGATGTCCTCCTAAGAATTAAGGAGAATGATGAACTACAATTTCCAATCACAAGTGATCATATAAAAGCAATCATTTCAGTAAGTTTTCTCCTTATTTAAGTTATATACACCCTAATCTAAAGATTTTTTTTACACAGTTAGGCCACCCAAAGAATATCTACTGGTAAGTCATCACAATAAATGAGATCCGTAATCTTTAAAATAAGACATGTTATTAGTTACAATAGATAAATTAGGTGATCTTATAATGTAATTTTTTTTCATACCGACAACCTATATAACTTAAACTCAACAATCAATTATATACATGTTCAACTATGTTAGTCATTATTTATATGCACTTACTTTTTTGCTGGAATAGGACATGTTCGCTGCTGGAGACATTATAGGAAATGATGAGGAGACCAAAAATTATGACCAAGGCACAAAGTGAAGTGAGAAAAGCCTTCAAAGGAAAGACAAATTTTGATGAAGAAGATCTTGATAAGTTAACATACCTAAAGTTAGTGATTAAAGAAACATTAAGGCTACATCCTGCAAGTAATCTACTGCCAAGGGAATGCAGGAAACGATATATTGATGGATATACAATACCTCCTAAGACCAGAGTACTAATCAATATATGGGCACTTGGAAGAGATCCAGAAAGTTGGGATGACCTTGAGATTTGAAAATTCTCCCCTTGACTATATGGGAAATTACTTTGAGTTTATTCCATTCGGTTCTGGAAAAAGGATTTGTCCAGGAATGCAATTTGGTTTAGCTAATGTTAAACATCCTTTGGCTCTGCTCCTCTACCATTTCGATTGGGCACTTCCATATGGAGCTAGTCCAGAAGACTTGGATATGATCGAAAAAACTGGATTAAGTGCAGCTAAGCAGAAAGATCTGTGATTAATTGCCATAGATCACAGAGACGATGACAAATTGTGATGTTGTGTTTTAAATGATGAAAAGTCATAAGTACCATATATGTAATGCTATGATAATCTCCTACAGTTTGGTGTATGTTTGTGTCTCCCTTTCATCTTTGAAGTTTACCTTGAAAATGTGCAATGAATAAGATCTACAGTTTTGGTTTAAAAAGTTGGACCAAAGAATCTGTTCTGCCACATTTTGTGTAGTATGTAATGTGATCATATTTTATTATTCTTTTTCCCTCTCTTCTTGATCTGTCTCTGCTTGCATTAAGGATTTCATCAATCTTATTATTCTTTTTCTTCGTTTCAATCGGGCACTCAAATTTATGAGCTTTTAGCACGTAAAACTTTTTTTTTTACTTTAGTCTTCAAAATATTATATAGAAATTGAAACACTCGTCAAAACCAAAAACTTAATAGTATTTGATTTTATTTGGTTTAAATATTTAAAAATCCGACTTAATTTGATATCCTTTTAAGCAAAACACGACCATGCATACCCAAATTCGTAACCAGGAGAGTCATTTACACCTAAGAGAAACAAAATGGACAAGCACAAGCCATCTGGTGTTCAAGTTATTAAATTTTCTTATTGTTTCGGAAATAAATAATTCCTTGATTATTTTCATTGATTGAAAGACTATATATACAAGTTACATATTTCCATAATAGGAGAATCATATTCCTATTCTACTCCTAAAACCTTATTCTACTTGGATATTAACTATACATTTATGGTAATACAAATATTATGGTAAGTGTACAGTACCAATTACATTACAACATTACCTAAACTATGATACTAAAATGCTACCTAATTCTACACGGTACAAGGGAAAAAACCGAGAGCCAAATATACACATGTATATTGTGTATATTTAACACACCCCCGCAGTCATAGCAGGCGGCCTTCGAACGCTGAGACTGTCCCTAAAATCTTCAAAAACGACTGAGGGAAGACCCTTTGTAAAGATGTCGACAATTTGATATCTTGACGGGACATGTCAGACGTGTACCTGACCAAGAGCAACCTTTTCGCGGACAAAGTGAATGTCCATCTCGATATGCTTAGTGAGTTGGTGCTGAACCGGATTACCAGAAAGGTAGATGGCACTAACATTATCGCAATAAACCAATGTTGCTTTCTGAATGAGACAATGAAGCTCCAAAAGTAAATTACGTAACCAACATGATTCCGAGACCACATTAGCTACTCCTCGATACTCGGCCTCGGCACTGGATCGGGACAATGTTGACTGACGTTTTGCCGACCATGAGACCAGGTTATTACCAAGAAACATACAATAGCCAGACGTAGACCGTCTGGTGTCCGGACAGCCACCCCAATCAGCATCCGTATACGAAACAAGTGTGGATGTCGAGGAGGGATATAAATGCAAACCATAGTCCAGTGTACATTGAATATACCGAATGATGCGTTTTAGTGCATTCATGTGCTCAACTCTGGGATCATGCATAAACAAACACACCTGCTAGACAACATACATAATATCTGGCATCGTGAATGTAAGATACTGAAGGGCCCCTGCAAGACTGCGATAGCGGGTCAGATCCTCGTATGGTACGCCGGTGGCGACACTAAGCTTGGACTTAGTATCAACTAGATTGAAAGTGGACTTACATGATGACATCTCAGCCCTCTCAATGATCTCAGCTGCATACTTCCTTTGAGATAAGAACAACCCACCTGCATGACGAGTGACAGCAATCCCAAAAAATAGCTCAAAGGCCCCAAGTCTTTCATAGCAAACTCAGAGATGAGCATTGTCATGATAGACTGCGTAAGGCATCGGAAGAGGCAGTCAAAATAATATCATCCACACATAACAGAATATAGGCCAAGGACGAACCACGACGGTAGATGAACAAGGAATTATCCGACATACTGTGAGTGAACCCAATAGTCGAAACATAGTCTGCAAACCGTGTATACCAGGCCCGTGGAGACTGCTTAAGCCCATATAAGGACTTCTTCAACAACAGACATGATGAGGATGTTTGGGGTCCCTGAATCCCAAAGGCTGATGCATATAGACTGTTTCTTTGAGATCACCATGTAGGAAAACATTTTTTACATCTAACTGATGAATAGGCTATGCTTTCGAAAGAGCCAAGCTAAGCACAGTGCGAATGATAGTTGGCTTGACCACTGGACTAAACGTCTCACCACAATCTATACCAACCTGCTGAGTCTTACCATCACCCCAAGCCGCGCCTTATGTTAGGCAAATGAACCATCTAAATTTTCCTTATGAGCAAAAATCCACATAGACCGATGAATATATTGCTCTTATTGATAATAAGACGTGGGAGTTGGTACCCCGTCCATCCAAACCAAGTGTGTGCTCTGATACCATGAAAGAAATAATTTTTTGATTATTTTCATTGATTGAAATGCTATATATACAAGTTACAAATTTTCATAATAGGAGAATCATATTCCTATTTTACTCCTAAAATCTTATTCTACTTGGATACAAACTATACATTTATGGTAATACAAATATTATGGTAAGTGTACAATACTAATTACATTACAACATTATCTAAACTAGGATACTAAAATACTACCTAATTCTACACGGTACAAGGGGAAAAACCGAGAGCCAAATATACACATATATATTGTGTGTATATTTAACAATTTCCTATTTTAAGATGCGAGTGTCTAGATCAGCTTACATACACTTCGTTTAATCTACTGCAGAACTTAGTTTCTTTTTTTTTTTGAAATTGTCTACTGCAGAACTTACTAGATCTCATTAGTCCCAATAATCTGTTCACAAGTCCGGAACGAGCATACAAACTCGCTCTGAGTGTTGGTAATCATTTAAAGATAAGATTTTTAAAGTTGTCACTCTTATGCCTCAAGATTTATTCATCTTCTTGGTGTCTGACTTAATATTTTAGTATTAATCACCTATCATAACAATATGTTGCATTGAGGCATTTCATAGATCTCTGTACTTCATCTTCTTTTTTCTCTAAAGAGTTCTTGAAGAAGAGGAAGGGGAAAGGAGGAAGCTTGTAACGAGGGGAAGAGGAAAGTTATGAGAGATTAAAGCACTTGACGAGATTAGAACTACGCGCTTATGCAATGCATGTAGAGCGAGAACTAGTGAGATGCAATCCTTGTTCCTTGTCTAGGGACATGTAGGTTATTTTCTTGCATGGCTGCCTCTTTTTGCTATACTTCAATGGACTTTATTATGTCCGAGCAGTGTTTGTTGATCTTTATTTTACTATCTCTGGCCAGTGTTTGATGATCTTTATTTTACTATCTCTGGCCAGTGTTTGATGATCTTTATTTTACTATCTCTGGCGTGTTAATCGAGCCAATCATGACATAAACCGTTGCAAGACTAGTACAAGCATGTTTCCGATGAATGGAGTATCATGGACATGTTAGGAAAGGGATTTTCTAGCATAGTGTGTTGTTTGGCATAGAAATAAGTAGACATGCATTCTCCCTGTTGCAGAGCTATGTTAAGGAAAGCAGCCGACAACCATGCATTACAAGAAATTCAATATGTCAACGAACAATGACATTCTTTGTGCATGACCAATCATCCCTAATTTAACGATGTCTTAAAGTGAAGTTATATACTTCATGTTTGAAAGCAGCGATTCACCCTTCCTCTACCAGCCTCCCAAATGACTAGATAAATACCATTTTCTACAGCCACAGCAAAAAACAGATATACTCACACCCGCCCCCCCCCCCCCCCAAAACACACACAATCTTAGCACACCGACACAGGGAATGAGAACTTGGGTCAGAAACAAATAGGAGAAAGATTGAAGTGGCAGGCGGTAACTGGAAAACGAGAAACAGGGGTTGTGAACATTGCCAGGTATACAGAGTGGCATGACGCCTCATGGAAGTGCGTTATGCAGTCTTCAACATCTATAAGCATCTCCAGATATAAAGGATTTACTTTCACAAACAGTAACGCAGCAACAATAGTGCAATACTTCTACCAAAGCAAATATGCAGCTCTCAATCCTCTCTATTTATTTACGAAATGAGAAAAGAGATGCTATCTGCAAAAGCAGAGAAATTACTTAAATGCAAGGAACGGATACAAAAATTATAAATGCCAGATTGCCTTCCAATAGGGATTAAAAGAAAACGAAGCTCAACATTTACTAATTTGTTCCTCATTCTCCAGTAGGATTCTTAAAATAGAACTATACAATAAAAAACAAGTTCCATTTGCAAAGCAATTGAAATTTATAAACTACTTGTGCAATAATTTCCCAATAATTTATAAGCTAACATTACAATGCTAGCAAAGGAGGACCTGAAGCCTTCTCTATAACGTGGAGAAGCAAAACTATAAATCCTTCATCAATCTAACCCTCCTTAAGGAGATAGGTATCACACTTAAGTAACAGCAATCCCATTCATATATACATTGCATACTAGAAAAGGAAGTAATCATTAACTATATACTCACGCTAATTAGCAGACAGTTCGAACCTCATGATGAAGAAGCAGCCCTAATAGCTTTCTGCAACTCACTCTCAACATCACTCGCTCTATTCCCATTGGAGGCCTCGGTCTTCTTTACCGCTTTCTTCACATTCTCTCCCCCAGTGTTCCTCTTATTCCTCCACTGCTCAAATCCTCCCGAATTCTCAACCACCTGAACACCTACAAAATCCTCATCACCCTTCCTAACAACATTCCCCATTTTCATTTCATCCAACCTATGCTTCATCTCAAGATTTTCTCTCTGCAGCATTTCCAACTCTTTTTTCATCCAAAAACACATACCTTTCAACAACTCGGTATCGCCTAAATTCTCATCATTTTTCTTCTCCTTCACATCCTTAACTTCATCAACTCTCTTAATCCCAATCTTATTCACACTTAAAAATGGCATCCTATTCTCCAAATCCTTAGGAAAATTCACACCCCAACGACAATCCATCATAACCCTTTTCGTCAAGGGCATTTCCGTCTTCGCCATCACAGCAATCCCCTTAAAGACAGAATCTTTAGCATAATCCTCCATTGAAAAGTCCTTAAAACTCGATGGCCTCTCTAAAGGAACAAACCCAAATGAATTCCCATCACCAATCTGCTTACCCACACCACTAGACTTACAATTCGGGTCAGAACTAGTGCTTTTACGAAGCGAAAAAGAACCCAATTGGGGTTTGAAAAGAAGGGTAAAAGTGGGATTTTGATTAGGTTGAAGTGGGGAGAAGGAAAAGTTAGCAGAAATGACTAAAGGTGAGTTCTTGGGAGACCCAAAAATCCCAATTCCAGATTTGAGGGTGAGGGTTAAAGGAAGGGTGGTAGGGGTAGTGGAGTAGGAGAGTTTAAGGGTGGGGCCAGAAGGGAAAGAGGTGGCAAAAGAAAGGGAAAGATCAGAAGGGTGGTGGGCGGTGGTGGAAAAACAAGAAAGGAAAGGAAGGTTAAAAATGGAAATAGGAATTTTGGCACGGAGGATAAGTGGGTGAATTTGTGGTTGTTTTTGGTGGTTGTTGGTTGGAGATTGCTCTTGGAGTTTCAGTGAGAGCTTCATTATTTTTTGTATATGTGTGTATGTAAATGCAAATGGAAGGTTTTCGTTTATGGGGGTGTACTTGTCTTACCAAGATTGTGAAGCAGAGGAGCTCTGAGGAAAACGCCATGTCTTTACATGCTATGTTGATGTTGATTGGGCTTTAAGCATTGGGCCTAAAGCTATTTTTGAAGACTCGACCCACTTTAATTTGGAATTCTATACGGGTCATTTGCACTTTTTCCCTATTTTGTGCTAGTCTTTAATTTTTGCGCCTCAAATGAAAAGACATATTTTTTTAAGGAATTCAGCATAACTTGTGCCGGATCTTTAAAGAATTTATGCCTCAATAGGTATAAGTTCCATTTAAGGGACATAAACTAAAGACCAACCAATTTGAAGAGACAATCGTGCAATAAAAAGATTGGAATTCTATACGGCAATTCGAAAGAATGCCCTTATTTTGGGTGTTCTTTAATTTCTCCCATTAAATTAATTTTTTTATTTTTGTCCTTTGTCTAAATTTTTTTGGGTTCTGGGTTCAAACCGTTCAGTCAAAAATTTACCTTAAAACAAAGTTTGCCTTCAGGCATAAGACAAGACATAAGACAATATATGTCTTATAAGGTAGAGTTTGCAGGCAAATATAAATTCTACCCTTGCGAATTTTTTTAACTTTTTGACTGAGCGAGGGTTCGAACCCGGAATCTCGGGGTATTTTTAAGCGAGGGGAAACAATTAAAATTTTAAATTTGAGGGGAAAAAATTAAAGATCAGTTCCTTTGAAGGGAAATCCACATAAAAAATATTCTATACGGGTCATTTGCACTTTTCCCTATTTCGTGTTGGTCTTTAATTTTTGTCTCTCAAGCCAGATAATTTTTTCACGTGATATATATTTATATTTGCGTATTATAATATTCCATAAATTTTGGACGCTTCTTGAAAGAACTTATGACTCGCTAGGCATAAGTTCGATTTGAAGGAGAAAAAATAAAGACCGGTCCATTTGAAGTACAAACTGTGCAATTTCTCCTTCTATACATGCGCAGTTGGAGTATATTCTTTATGTTTATCTTTGGGTAGGTTCAAACTAATATTTTAAATATATTCTTGAGCAGTTTAGATTTTTTTAATTTATTAAAAAAGTAAGCACTTTTAGGCGTGGTTACACCCTCTTTTAGGTGTGTGGAGATTAAAAATAGAAAAAACATCTCCCAGGTAGGATAGTTTTCAACCTTTAAGCCACATAATTATATATATATAATAGATTATTTATTTCATTTGTGTATTTCTTCTTATTTCAACTTAATATATAAAAAAAAAAATTACCTGTATTTTTAATTTTTTTCTTTAGATGCAATGACTATTTGTTCTAAGTAAAAAATTTTTGAACCAATTTATAAAATAAAATACATAGCTCAAACTCCATCATCTTATCTAAAATAATGAAGTACACATATATTTCTTCTTTATATGCGATGACTATTTATTTCAAATATGATTTTCGCAAAAAAGTAAAATTTTAGCCAAGTTCTTAATAATTTGATCGAAAAAGACCATCTAAGCAATTAATAAATTCTAAATGTACAAATATATATTTTTAAAAAGTGCCATATGGACCGAAAATTATATGGCAGGAAAGTGTATCTCACTCTTTTAGGATGAGATCGTGCAAAAGGTAGGGACTATTAAATAACCAAGTTAAGGGGTGTAATTTTTTTCTTTTTTCTTTTCAGTTAAGAGGTGGAATTAATACTACCGATAGTTTAGATATACAAATAATAATTCGGGTCAAGTTTAGTTATTTTTTTTAATGTATTCTGCCTTAATAATAGTTTCTATTTGACGTTGACTGCCACCTACTAAATCAAACAATGCAATGAAAAAGTATGCACTCATTGAGGTCTTTAGTCCAAATATATTTACAATAAAAATAATTTCGTTTCAAATCAATCGTTATTGATAGAAATCGTGTGTATATTTGTGAAATTGTGTATATATATATTTGTGTATATTTAGGTTACTTATTATATTTTATAGAAGTTTTGTACAGAGTAATTAGAATATTAGTATTATAGTAGGAATATGATTTTTCATATTTAGAGATTGTATATTGTATATTGTATATTGTATATATAGACCTCTTCATTAATGAAAATAATCAAGAGATTATTTCTTTCATGGTATCAGAAGTCTAGGGCAAAAATACCTTCTCCCAAAACCTTTCGATGCCCTCTTCATTCTTGGCAACCGTCAGACCGCCGGCCAAAGTTTTTTTTCTCCTCCCAAATTTTTCTTCCAAATCTCTCATTCTCCTCTTGTTCTTTCATAATGTCTACATCAAAGAACACGTTTCATCTTGTCCTTACTGTGTCCAATATCAAGAACCACATCCCTATCGTTCTTGAGATGGAAAACATCCAATACGCGACGTGGGCAAAATTATTTAAAGTTCACGCACTCTCGCATCAAGTCTTTTATCACATCATCCCTGCGGTAGCAGGCAAGAAGAAGGTGCCTATTACCGATGATGACCCTATGTTATGGACGACTCTTGATGCTACGGTACTCCAATGGATTTATTCCACTATCTCTATGGATCTGTTGCAGACGATTATTGAACCCGATGCCACGACAATGAAAACTTGGAATCGGGTGCGTGATATATTCCAAGATAACAAAAATTCTCGTGCCATCACTCTTGAGCAGGAATTTTCCCATGTCAATATGGAGGATTTTCTGAATGTCTCAGCCTATTGTAACATGATGACGGAATTGGTGGATCAACTCAAGAACATTGGTGCGCCCCTTACTAATGATCGTCTCGTTCTTCAGATGGTTGCAGGCCTATCAGAGGCTTATAATGGCGTTGAGACGCTTCTTCGTCAAAGTAATCATCTTCCACCGTTCTACCAGACTCATTCCATGCTCACATTAGAATATGCTAGCTTGGCTAAAAAGGCTGCTACCGGAGCTAATTCCGTCATGATGATGACTATGTCCGATGACTCTCACTCATTCTCGGCCAATTCTAGCCAAAATCGTAACAATGGGGCGGCAAAAAAGGGTCAAAATTGAAAAAATGGTGGCAAGAATCGCGACGACGATCGCGGTGGTCAGAGTAGTGACGGCATTGGCGGACATGGCGACAGTGGGCCAGCTGGGCCACAACACCACTGGCCGCAGCCTTGGGCCACTGCATAATGGTCGTGGGGATGCTGGGCCAGTGGCCGAACATGGCCTTTCCTAGTTATCCAGGCGTTCCAGCGAATTGGGCCAGCCAAAGGCCCAATTCCCAATTCGACCAAGCGATCTCTTTGGGCCTAGCAACAGTGCTTTGCTTGGGCATCGACCTCGATAAGCCTTTCGACCGCTGCCCGATTTTTATTCGACACCTACGGATATTAAAGTCGTGATGCATACACTTGGATTAAATCTCCCGAACGCAAATTGGTATATGGACACTTGAGCCATTTCTCATATAACGTCTGCCTAAGGTAATCTCTCGTCTTATTTCAATTTGAGCAATAATCGTGACATAATTGTTGGTGATGGCAATTCAATTCTAATTTGTGGTTATGGTCACACAAATTTGTCCCCGTCACATCCACATCTAGTCCTAAAAATGTCCTTCATGGCCCTCACTTAATTAAAAATTTGGTGTATGTCCAAAAATTCAAAACTGATAATTGGGTTTCTGTTAACTTTGACTCTTTTGGTTTTTTTGTGAAGGATTTCACCACGGGGATACCTCTAACGAGGTGTAATAGTCGGGGAGAGCTTTATCCAATCACCACCACCACCATTTCCACAAATCAAGCCACACCTTTTACATTTGCCGCTCTTGCTCCTTCTTTGTGGCATGCACGTTTGGGTCATCCAGGGTCATCTATTATTTCTTCTCTTAAAATAATAATTTTATTAATTATAAGAGTACGCGTAGTACTCATATTTGTCATTCTTGTCCTATGGGGAAATATGTTAGATTACCGTTTGTAGCCTTTACTTCTAGTACGTCAATGCCTTTTGACATTATTCATAGTGATTTATGGACATCTCCCGTTTTGAGTTCTTTGGGCCATCATTATTATGTTTTATTTTTGGATGATTATTCTAATTTTTTGTGGACTTTTCCTTTGTCTAAAAAAATCTCAAATTTTTCCACATTCTTAAAATTTAGAGCTTTCATCCGTACCCAATTTGAACGGAAATTTAAAACATTCAATATGATAATTGTAGGGAATATGATAATGGGACATTTCGGGATTTTTGTGACACGCATGACATATCTTTTCAGTTTTCTTGTCCTCATACGTCCTCACAAAATGGGAAGGGTGAAAGAAAAATTTGTACCAGTAATAATATTGTCCGAACTTTACTAGCCCATGCTTTATTACCTCCATACTTTTGGCATCATGCGTTACAAATGACTACCTACCTCCTTAACATACTCCCTAGCAAAGGTTTCGCATATCAATCACCCCTAAAAAAATTTATAATAAGGATCTCTCGTATTCTCATCTTAGGGTGTTTGGGTATTTGTGCTATCCGCTTTTCTCGTCTACTACAATTAACAAACTACAAGTCTGTTCTAACGCTTGTGTGTTTTTGGGTTATCCGTCTAATCATCGTGGTTACAAATATTTTAATTTATCCGCTAATAAAATTATAATCGACTGTCATGTCATTTTTTATCAAACCCAATTTTCGTTTGCTAAATTGTATAATTTCGTGTCTAGTTCGTATAATTTTTTGGATGATGAGCTCTCACCGTATATTATCCACCATTTATCCGAGTTGTCCCATGACCAAAATCAGCCAGCAGGCCCACTGCCTGCTGGCCCAAATATTATCGATCCAGTCTCAGCTTCTCGATCAGCAGGCCCGAATGTAGTCCATTCGAGTCCACTGTTCGGCCATCAAACCCACTGCCTGCTGGCCCAGTTTTACCGTCATAGCCTTCTGCCATTGGGCCAGCAGGCCTATTACATGCTGGTCCAGTTTTACCCGACCTGACACCTACCCAAAACACGTCCCCTCCTATTTCGAGTCAAGGGCTTGTTACTCGTAGTCAACCTAGTATTTTTAAACCTAAAAGACATTTTAATCTAACTTCTAATGTCAATAAATCACCCCTACTACGTAATCATGTGTCTGTCCTTCATGACCCGAATTGGAAAATGGCCATGGATGATGAATATAATACTCTTATTGGAAATAAGACGTGGGAGTTGGTGGCCCGTCCGCCTGGTGTCAATATTATTCATTCTATGTGGATTTTTACTCATAAAAAAGTATGTTCTTTTGAGCGACATAAGGCACGTCTTGTAGGTGATGGTAAAACATAACATGTTGGCGTGGATTGTGGAGAGACGTTTAGTCTGGTGGTCAAACCGACAACTATTCGCATTGTGTTTAGTCTGACTCTCTCGAAAGCATGACCCATTCATCAGTTGGATGTGAAAAATACTTTTATACACGGTGATCTTAAGGAGACAGTATACATGCATTAGCCATTGGATTTTAAGGATCCCAATTATCCTCACCATGTCTGTTTGCTAAAGAAGTCCTTATATGGACTTAAGCAGGCCCATGGGCTTGGTATAAGAGGTTTGCAGATTATGTATCCACTATTGGATTTTCCCACAGCAGGTCTGATTATTCTTTATTCCTCTATCATCGTGGTACTTCTCTAGCATACATTCTGTTGTATGTGGATGATATTATTTTGACTGACTCATCTGATAGTTTGCGCAAGTCTATCATGACCCTTCTCAATTCAGAATTTGCTATGAAAGACTTGGGGCCCTTGAGTTTTTTTTTTGGGAATAGCTGTCACTCGTCATGCAGGTAGCCAAAAACTTGTTGCTGTATTTCTAGATGCTACGCAAGTGTACGTATAGCAATTTATAATAAATTTCGGTAAGACCGAGTATCGTCCACAGAGACTAATTTATCAAGTACCAATTAATTAATCTTTAGTTTCTATTTGGCCAACGAATATAAGTGGTGATTTCTAAACTAACGAATTAACAACTAAAATAGATTGTAGGAATAAAATAGTAATGAAAACACATGAAGTTTAATTCAGTAATGAAGGAAATTAGGATTTCCAATCTCATCAACAATCCACTCTATCATTCATTAATGAAAGACTAGTGATTCTTCTTCTTGTTAAGATAGCAGGTTAACTGAGATGTTCTATATTCCGGTTAGGACATATAAAAACTCAACCTAAATGAGAATTTTCTATATTTCTATGATAAATTCGATCACATAGGAGGATTAAGATCAATAACCTAAAAAGCTACACAAGCAATCGTGATACTCTCGTTCAAGATTAAACATACGTCTAATCAACTATAGCATATTCAAATCTCTCTTTTCAGATCTCGATTTGAAATCATATAGGTAATCAAAACTAATGGCCAATTAATTCTCATTCAATAAACACAAGTTGAAGAGATCTTAATAGATGAAGAAGAACATTAGCAATACATTAAATCATAATAGAGTTTCAAGTGATTCAACGGAAAACCCTAATAGAAGTAATTAGCTCAGACATGCTAAGAAAACTAATTAACTTAATATCCAACATGAACTGAATTAAGTAAAGAAAAGGAAAAGAACTTGAACAATAGATGTCTCTAATGGCTTCTTGTTCCCTTGTTTCTTGCCTCCAAAGTATCTTTCTTTCAAAATGCGCCTCCCCCAGCATATATCATGAAAAATCCCCTAGAACGGACCTTTTTGTCCTTGTTAAATTTAGGTTTTTCACAGTCCTGACGTTGTCAGCACCGCGCCGCTAATTCACTTCAGAAAGTCACTCCCCTTCTGCCTTCAGAGCGTCGCAACTCTAATGTTGGGCGTCGCGACCCTTCAGCGCCGCGGCTCCATGTTGTGTTGCGCCACGGCTCTTCAGTGTTCTTCATCTGAAATTTGTTTAGACTATTTTCCAAGCTTCCCAGGGCTTCTTTGACTTATTTCTTGTGACCAACTACACATTTTTGTCCTTAATAACCGCATGTTTCCTTTGGATTAGCCTTATTCCTTTCTGAATAAGTTAAAACCTGAAAATACAAAACAACAAGCATAATACTGCACAAGATAACTAAAAGACAAACAAAAGACACCCTAAAACAGTACTAAAATCTACCTAACAAACACCCTCAAACTTAAACTTTACTCGTCCTCGAGTAAAGATCTCTAGACTTCCTAAAAAAAGAAAAAAAAACACAGACTCCAGACTGAATCAGTTCAACAACAATATATCATGCCTCAAAAACCATGAACAACATGCACTAAAATCTTTCGGAACATTCAAGCCACTAATTTGCTATCTAGAATTTCAAATCGGATACTCCTCAAATTTGCTTAAAGTTATTAATGCATATGACCACTCAACCATGATTATTAACTTAAATAAGTATTCAATATTAGTTCATGCACAACTAATTCTTACCAACCGTCCATCAGGTCCAAGTTTTATAGGCTTGCTATCTTTCTACTCTCCACTAATTTAGACAACACATGCTCAAGAATAAATAGGACTTTTATAGGTTATAACTATAGGTTTAGGCTCGGGGCAGATAAAATGTCTTTTAGGCTAAAAGTTACCATAAACATATAAACCAATCAACCCAACTCGATATCACGTTACAAACCAAAAGTGGTCCATAATTTTCCTTTTTCTTTTCGAACTACACCCCAAACTTGTTTTTCAATGTATGTATAAGGGGAGTGTAATATATATTTTTTTTCATTCTTCATTCATTTTTTTAAGAATGTTTCTCAATCCTTTGTTCTTCTATTGATAGAACCAATTACATGTCAATCCCCCAATCATATATTTATATGCTCATGGAATTCAAGGAAAGGAAAAATAGTAAAAAGGTTTCAAGTAGGCTCGGAATATGTGTCAATCAAAGAAGGATTATTTAAGGCTGAAAAAAAGTAACTAGGGATTAAATTAGTCAAGGGTGGCTTGAAAGGCTCAATCGTTCCAAAGATGGCCTAAATCATCTTCCTTAAGCATGCATTATCTATGATTTCGTCTCAAATAGCAAGCGGCAAGTTCTAGAACTTTCTACCATCTTTCCTCAAAAATAAATTAATCATGCATAAACCAATATTTGAGTTCATGAAATTCAACAATCATGATCAGGTTTTCATATTTATTAATAATTAAAAGCAACTCAAGACTTATCCAACTCAACCACACAGATTCATGCATTTCATGGCTATCAATTTCATCCAACTCTATCACATATGTTCACTCAATCTCATGGGCTATTGCTATTAACTTGATTCATTGACACAAGACACTTAAACACTAACAATAAACAAAGACACTAACAACAAACAAACCTAAACAATTAAAGACTACTACACAAATTAACATAAAACAGTAAGACTCCCCCCCCAACTTAATTAACACATTGTCCCCAATGTGCTACGTAAAGCAAGAGTAAACAAACTTACTGAAATTGCAGCGAAGCGATTCAGAATGGTGGTGGCTGTAGTGGTGGCTGATAGGGCTGGTACTGGGGAGGATAGCCAAAGTAGGGCTTATTCGGGGCATCACCCATTGACTAATGATCGACCAAAGAGTTTTGTTGGTCAATGTGGCGGCTCTCATAATCACGTCGCTGCTGCATATAGTTTCTCAAATGTTGATTTTGAGCATGGTGCGATTGGATCATGTATTAATTCTGTCGGATGATATAGTCCAACTGATCATGAGTCCTTTGGGTGTGTGAATCAATAGGACCCTCAAGAGCAAAAGTTGGTGCATTGCTGC
Source organism: Anisodus acutangulus (assembly GCA_029783415.1). Classification (NCBI taxonomy): domain Eukaryota; kingdom Viridiplantae; phylum Streptophyta; class Magnoliopsida; order Solanales; family Solanaceae; genus Anisodus; species Anisodus acutangulus. The sequence goes on along the minus strand of CM056494.1, from coordinate 22,017,615 downwards.
TCTGTCCTAGATCATCCTCTTCAGCTTCTGCATTCTCGTCATCCATCCCCATCTGCTGGCGTTGTGGCTGGGTTCGGCTGCCTTCTCCCGGTGTAGGTGTTGGTGTAGGGTTTGGGTATGCAATGACCATCGTCCGGGTTAGAGGCTGTTGCACTTTGCCTTTTACATCACTGCTACCCTCAGGTACTCCATGTGCAACACATAGTGCAGTGATCAATGATCCATGCCCCAACCCTGCTGTTGTGTGCAGTCGGCATATCCAATTGAGACTATTTCTGACAGCTCGACCCACATCTACTGAAAATCCCTTCATGATAGCATAAAACAGCTTGATACGATCCACTGGTATATCAGAGAAGTGTGTGGAGGGAATCAGGCGGCACTCACAAAGTAGAGCCAGAATTTGGCAACTTTGTTGAATTGGCAGCGGAACATGCCTTTGGGCGTATCGTTTGTATATGTGCAGCGGGCCCCTGGTATCCTACTATCTCGACTACCTAAACCCAGTCAATTTCTGAATTTTTCCAAACAGTGAAGTCATCCTCCTCCTCTTCCTCCAAAAAAATTGTGACCCCGCATATGGCATTATCGCTTCAGCCCCAACGAGTATCCTTCTCCCTCGTACGAAACAAAAGTTATCTTGCTTCTCTAGGTAGTTGGCATAGAATTCGTAGACTAGTTGAGTATTTGGCTTTACCACATAAGGATTGACAAATTCACCCTAACCTCTATCAGCAATCATGGCCCTGATGGGTTCATATACCTCATCTTCATATGGCGTAGTCTGTAATTTCATCTCCCTTTCCGGTACCAGGGAACGAGTACACAACTTGGTATACCTGTCTTGGGTATCCTTGTTGTCAAATCTTTTCTTATCATAGTCAGTCCTTGGTGGTAGATTCACAGGGCCCCGAGAGGAGGATGTTTTGGAAGTAGCTCGTCGTGGACCCATTATGCCTTGTTTAGCAACTTTGAAGTTTTCTAGAAATTTGGCAGCATTTCCTCTTAATTTTTCACTTCCCAACAACAACTTAACTCCACCTAAATACACTCAATCAACCCACAATATCTATAAACATAGTCCAACCACTCTACAATACAATTATTCCCCTAAAAATACAATCAACCCCCCAACTTAGATTTCCTCCAAAGTTATAAAAGAAAACACAAAAATTTCCTCAAGTTTAAATGTAGTAATTACCCTATGGAGAGAAACCTCATGTGATGCTTGACTGCCCAAAGTATTGAGAATTGGGGGAACTTATGGAAGAATCTTTGAAGGATTGGGATTTTAGGGTTTGGAAAGGGAATTTAGGGAGAGTGTGAATTTAGAATTAATGGAAGAATTAAGGAAAGAGAATAGTTTTTGTGGTGTAAGGAGTTTGTAATTGAGATACAATTGGGGTTTTTCGGCTTTTTAGGGTTGGAGAAGAGAATAATAGAGAATGGTTATGTGAATTGTATTTGGGGATAATGAGAAAAATGTTTTTGTTTCTCGGTTTTAACCTGGAAATCGCATAGGCACCGCGACTCTCACCATTCCGCGCCGCGGCGCTATCACGTATACCGCAGGAGCCGCAACTCAAATTCTGAGGCACCGCGGAGCTTCAAACCCAAAAAAATTCTCAACTCACTGCCTCTCAAGCGCCGCGACTTTAATTCTGGGAGCCGCAGCACTAAATCAACATAAAAATCCTTTGCTTACTGCCTTCCGAGTGTCGCGGCCCAAATGTTGGGCGCCGTGACGCTAATTCAATTCAGATTTTCACAGTTTCTGCCTTCACAGCGCCGCGACCCTCTTTTCACCCCAAAGTTGGCTCATAATTCACCTAACATAAACATACATAACAAGAAACATCAAGGCAATGAACAAGATAAACAAAATAAAATAAAATAACAAAACTAAAATGTTGGGTTATCTCTCAATAGCGCTGTCGTTAACGTCATTTAGTCGGACACAAATTTCCTCTTCATCTTGAATTCAGGAGGATAACAGACTTTTTCTGCTCACTAGGACCACCCGAGTATGACTTCAATCTTTGTACATTCATTTTGAATGACGCATCATCCTTTCCTCACACCTCGACTGAACCATATGGAAAAACTCTCTCAATAGTAAATGGACCTGACCATATAGACTTTAACTTGCCTGGAAACAACCTTAACCTCGAATTGAATAGTAGTACCTGTTGTCTAGGTTGAAACTCTTTTCGGACCAAATTCTTGTCATGTCATGCTTTAGTGCGTTCCTTATAGATCTTGGCATTCTCATAGGCTTCATTTTGAAACTGATCAAGCTCATTCAATTGTAGTAGCCTCTTATGTCCGGCGGCTCCCTCATCCATAATCAACTTTTTCATGGCCCAGTACGCTCGATGCTCTAGCTCTACTGGTAGATGACATGATTTTCCATAGACCAACCTATAGGGCGATATTCCAATAGAAGTTTTGAATGTCGTCCTATAAGCCCAAAGTGCATCATCAAGCTTCGTAGACCAGTTTTTCCTAGAGCTATCCACCATCTTTTCAATGATACTTTTCACCTCTCTGTTTGAAATTTCAGCTTGACCATTCATCTGAGCGTGATATGGTAAGGCAATGCAGTGGTAGACTTCATAGCGAGCAAGTAGGGCATCAAGATGCTTGTTACAAAAATGACTTCCTTCATCGCTAATGAGAGATCTGAGAGTACCAAAACTTGTGAATATGTGCTTGTGCAGGAAGTTCAAGACGGTCTTACCATCATTCTCCTTAGTTGCTACTGCTTCGACCCATTTGGACACATAATCCACTGCTAGCAAGATGTATTGATTATTGAATAATGGTGAAAAGGGCCATAAAGTCAATGCCCATACATCAAAGAGTTTAACTTCTAGGATCCCATTCAGTGATATTTCATTCATCCTTGAGATGTTCCCAGTGTGTTGACAGCGATCACATGCTTTCACAAAAGTATTAGCATCTTTAAACAGTCCTGGCCAATAGAACCCGCTTTACAACACTTTAACAGTTGTCCTTGAAGCCCCAAAATGCCCACCACATTGTAAAGTGTGATAATGAGAGAGAATTTGGTGCATTTCATCCTCTGGCACACAGCGTCTAATGACTTGATCAACATAATACCTATAAAGAATAGGCTCCTCCCAGTAGTAGTACTTCACTTCAGAGTAGAACTTCTTTAATTGTTACCTTGTCATCTCAGGAGGTACAATCTTTGTTGCAAGAAAATTAACAAAGTCAGCATACCAAGGCACAATTGAACTGACACTTACCTCAAAAAGTTGTTTGTCTAAGAAATGATCATTAATCTGCACATATTTAACATTCTGGCTCTCTTCCACCTCAAGTCTTGACAAGTGGTCTGCAACCAAATTTTCTGTTCCCTTTTTATCGCTAATCTCCATGTCAAATTCTTGCAGCAATAGCGCCCATCGAATGAGACGGGGTTTTGCATCCTTCTTTGTCATTAAGTACTTGATCACAGCATGACCATTGTACATAATTACATTGTTCCTAATAAGATATGGCATGAATTTATCGAATGCATATACTATGGATATCAACTCTTTCTCTGTTGTGGCATAATTCAATTGCGCCTCATTGAGAGTTCTACTAGCATAGTAAATGGATCGAAATACCTTGTCAATTCGCTGCCCAAGGATTGCTCCCACTGCATAATCACTAGCATCACACATCAGTTCAAATGAAAGCTCTTAATTTGGTGTAATAACAATTGGTGCTAAAATTAATTTCTCCTTAAGTGCCTTAAAAGCATTTAGGCACTTTTCATTAAAATCAAATGCAACACCATTCATCAACAAGGTTGAAAGAGGCTTTGAAATTTTTGAGAAGTCTTTGATGAATTTCCTGTAGAAACTAGCATGTCCAAGGAAACTTCTAACCCCTTTCACTGACACTGGGGTGGTAGATTTTCAATAGCAGAAATCTTAGCTCGGTCTACATCAATGCCTTGGCTAAAAATTTTGTGGCCAAGAACAATACCTTCATTCACCATAAAGTGGCACTTCTCCCAATTCAACACAAGATTTGACCCTTCACAACACTGCAACACTGCTTCCAAGTGCCTCAAACACTCATCAAAGGACGATCCAAAAATTGAAAAATCATCCATGAAAGTCTCAATAGTCCTCTCCACCATGTTAGAAAAAAATGGTCATCATACATCGTTGTAAGGTAGCAGGGGCATTGCAAAGTCCAAATAACATTCTTCTGAAAGCAAACGTACCATAGTGACAAGTAAAAGTGATCTTCTCTTGATCTTCTGGTGAAATTGCAATCTGATGATACCCAGAATAACCATCCAATAAACAATAGTAGTTATGTCCTTCCAGTCTATCGAGCATCTGGTCTAGAAAAGGCAAGGGAAAATGGTCTTTCCTGGTTGCCTTGTTCAACTTGCGGTAGTCAATGCAAATCATCCATCCTGTCACTATTTTTTATGGAATAAACTCATTGTTTTCATTCTTCACCACAGTCATACCACCCTTCTTAGGCACTAGTATTGGACTCACCCATGCACTATCAGAAATAGGCTAAATCACCCCTGCATCAATCCATTTAATAATTTCTTTTCTCACCACCTCTTTCATAGTTGGGTTCAACCTCATTTGCGCCTTAATTGAAGGCCTGCTCTCATCTTCCAAATGGATATTATGCATCACTGTAGACGGACTTATCCCTCTAATATATATGCCAATGTCCATCCAATAGCAAGCTTGTGAGCTCTTAAGACTCTCAATAATTTTTCAACTTCCACCTTAGACAGATAAGCAGACACAATCACTTGTAAGTTTTCATTCTCACCTAGATACATATAGTGCAGATGATCTGGTAAGGTCTTCAATTCTAACACTGGAGCTTTTTCTATGGAAGGTATTGGTTTCTCTGGCATTTTTTCCAACTCCTCATATTTCTTCACATAGAATGGCTCATAGGAGTTCACCCACTTGGCATATTCCACAAGCTCAATGTCTTCATCATCACCTTCATTGTAATGTGTTAATGCTACTTCAAGAGCATCAGTACTCTTGAGACTTTTTCATAAACCACTTTGTCAATCACATCAATGGAAAAACAGTTGCCACTTGCTCTTGGATAAGTTGTTGCCCTAAATACATTAAAAATCACTTCTTCTCCCTAGACTCGGAGTTTTAGTTCTCCCTTCTGAACATCTATAAGTGCTTGCCCTGTAGCTAAGAATGGTCTCCCCAAGATGATGGGCACATTTTCATTTTCTTCCATATCCAGAATAATGAAATCAGTAGGAAAGATGAACTTATCCACTTTTAATAGCACATCTTCAATGATACCTCATGGATGCTTGATCGAACGATCTGACAACTGCAAAGTAATAGTTGTAGGCCTTGCTTCCCCCATACCAAGTTGACAAAATACAGAACATGGCATCAGGTTGATACTTGCCCCCAAATCATACAGATCATGTTGGCACTCAAAATTCCCGATAGTGCAGGGAATAGTGAAGCTTCCTGGATCTCGTATTCTGGGGAAGCTTCTTTTGCAAAATGGCGCTGCACTCTTCAGTTAAAGCCACAGTCTCATAATCTTCCATCTTTCTCTTTTTAGAAAGAATTTCCTTCATAAATTTCACATAACTGGGCATTTGTTCTAGGGCTTCAGCAAAGGGAATATTGATATGCAATTTCTTCAACACCTCTAAAAACTTGGAAAATTATTTATGAAGAGAATTTTTCCGAAGTCTTTGGGGGTATGGAATTCTGATTTGAGGATCAACAATAAATGTTCATGGTGCCTTTTCTGTAATAGGATGGTCTTCAGTAACCCCCTCTTTCTCTAAATTAGGTGTCTCACCCACTTTGTCCATCTTCTCCACAGATGGTAGAGGTACAACTGGTTCAACTTGCTTACCGCTTTTCAAATTTATAGTTTGACATTGCTCCTTCGGATTTACAACAGTATTGCTAAGGAGATTCACCTGCGATTTATTGTTTAACATATTTGCTAGATGACCCACTTGTGTTTCCAAGTTCCGTATAGATGATCTAGTTTCAGTCATGAACTGAGTTTGGGAATTGGTGAGGGTCAACAAGGCTGCTTGCAAGTCATTAGGGTCAGCTTGTTGAACTTGTGGTCTAGGCTGCTGAGATGACGAAGCTTGACTCATGGGATGTTGTTGATATTGCCCTTGGAACTGTGGTTGCTGGTTTTGGCTATTTCTCCATGAAAAATTAGGGTGATTCCTCCACCAAGGGTTGTAAGTGTTGGAGAATGGGTTGTTGTAGGGCCTCTGAAAGTTTTCAACTGCCTGAACTTGTGCTTGATCCATAGGTACATTAATGGGATCCACTGATGTGCAATGATCAAAAGTATGTGGTCCCCCACAAATTTCACATCCCACCTGCGTCTGAACAACATTGGTTGACATAGTATTCTGCTGTAATTGCTTTGTCAAAGAAGCAACTTGAGTAGTTAACGCAGTGATGGCATCTAACTCCTGAACTCCAGCCATCTTTCTGTTGTTGGTGGATCATTCATCGTACCACTGATGGTTATTTGTTGTCATATCTTCCAACAGCTCATACGCCTCATTAGCACTCTTGCTCATGAATGTCCCTCCAGCAGCAGCATCAATTATGGTACGAGTAGTACCACATAAACCATTGTAAAAATTATGGACTAACATCCACTGCTCAAGTCCATGACGAGGACACTTCCTTTGCAACTCTTTAAACCTCTCCCAAGCATCGTACATAGATTCTCCTTCCAGCTGATAGAAGTTATTTAGTTCTCCCCTTAACTTAGCAGCCTTTGATGGAGGGAAGAACTTTGCAAGAAACTTCTGAGTCAGGTCTTGCCACGTAGTGATAGAGTTAGCTTGCAGAGAGTTCAACCAGCTTTTGGCTCGGTCCCTTAGTGAGAATGGGAAAAGTCTCAACCTAATGACATCATCAGTAACACCATTGTACTTAAATGTAGCACATAACTCCAAGAAGTTTGCCAGATGCATATGTGGATCTTCAGAGGGCAACCCACCAAACTGAACTGTGCTCTGCACTATCTGCAGGATTGCTGACTTAATCGCGAAATTATTTGCCTCCACCGCTGGTGGCCTTATTCATGTCTGCACTCCCGTAACAGTTGGCAATATATAGTCCAGGAAACTCCTGACGGTAGGATTCTGGACTGGTATTCCTTGGTTCAACTCCTCATTGTTTTGATGATTTGCCATTACCACAATTGAATCAACAATTCTTTTGTTCTTTCGATTCTGGTTACACGCTTTCTCAATCTCCGGATTCAGAGGAACAAGGTTGTATGCTCCTCTTCTACTTCACATACAAAAAAGCTACCTAAAATTAATTAAAATCAATGCACGCAGATTAAGTTAAAATTGTGTTCTAGGAACAACTAAATTAGAAATAAGATTAATTATTTTGATATTAATAATACTTCAGTCCCCGGCAACGGCGCCAAAAACTTATTGCAGTATTTCTAGATGCTACGCAAGTGTACGTATCGCAATTTGTAATAAATTTCGGTAAAACCGAGTATCATCCAGAGAGACTGATTTATCAAGTACCAATTAATTAATCGTTAGTTTCTATTTGGCCAACAAATATAAGTGGTGATTTCTAAACTAAAGAATTAACAACTAAAATAGATTGCAGGAATAAAATAGTAATGAATGAAATTAGGGTTTCAATCTCATCAACAATCCACTTTATCATTTTTTTAATGCAAGACTAGCGATTCTTCTTCTTGTTAAGATAGCAGGTTAACTGAGATGTTCTATATTTCGGTTAGGACAAATAAAAACTCAACCTAAATGAGAATTTTCTATATTTCAATGATAAATTCGATCACATAGGAGGATTAAGATCAATAACCTAAAAAGCTACACAGGCAATCGTGATACTCTCGTTCAAGATTAAACCTACGTCTAATCAACTATAGCATATTCAAATCTCCCTTTTCAGAACTCGATTTGAAATCATATAGGTAATCAAAACTAATAGCCAATTAATCTTCATTCAATAAACACAAGTTGAAGAGATCTTAATAGATGAAGAAGAACATTAGCAATGCATTAAATCATAATAGAGTTTCAAGTGATTCAACGAAAAACCCTAATAGACGTAACTAGCTCATAGTCATGCTAAGAAAAGTAATTAACTTAATATCCAACATGAACTGAATTAAAGTAAAGAAAGGAAAAGAACTTGAACAATAGATGTCTCTAATGGCTTTTTGTTCTCTTGTTTCTTGCCTCCAAAATGTCTTTCTCTCAAAATGCGCCTCCACCAGCATATATCACGAAAAATATCCTAGAATGAACCTTTTTGCCCTTGTTAAATTTAGCTTTTTCGCAGTCTTAACGTCGTCGGCACCGCGACTTAGCTATTAGAGCGACGCGACGCTAATTCACTTCTGAAAGTCACTCCCCTTCTACCTTCAGAGCGTCGCGGCTCTAATGTTGGGCATCGCAACCCTTCAGCACCGCGGCTCCATGATGTGGTGTGCCGCGGCTCTTCAGTGTTCTTCGTCCGGAATTTGTTTAGACTGTTTTCCAAGATTCCCATGGCTTCTTTGACTCATTTCATGTGACCAGCTACACATTTTTTCCTTAATAACCGCCTGATCCCTTTGGATTCACCTTTTTCCTTTCTGAATCGCTAAAAACCTGAAAACACAAAACAACACGCATAATACTGCACAAGATAACTAAAAGACAAACAAAAAACACCCTAAAATATACTCTAAAATAGTACTAAAATCTACCTAACACCTATTTTTATCATAGAGGAAGTATGCGGCTGAGACTATTGAGAGAGCTGTCATGTCATCTTGTAAGTCCTCTTCTACTCCGGTTGATACCAAACCGAAGCTGAGTGCTACGTCTAGCACACCATATGAGGATCCAACCCACTATCGTAGTTTTGCACGGGCTCTTCATTATCTTATATTCACGAGACCAGATATTACTTATGCAATTTAGCATGTGTGTTCATTTATGCATGATCCGCGGATTGAGCACATGCATGCGATCAAGCGCATTATACGATACATACAGGGCACACTTGATTATGGGTTGCATTTATATCCATCTTCAGTCTCTACTTACGTGTCATATACAAATATTGATTGGGGTGGATGTCCAGATACCAGATGTTCAACCTCTATTTATTGTATGTTTCTTGGTAATAACTTGGTCTCTTGGTCGGCAAAACGCCAGGATACTTTATCGTGATCCAGTGCGGAGGCCGAGTATCGAGGAGTAGCCAATGTGGTGTCTGAGTCATGTTGGCTGCGTAATCTTTTATTAGAGCTTCACTTTCCTATTCAGAAAACTACATTAATCTACTGTGATAATGTTAGTGTCGTCTATCTCTCTGGAAATCCAGTCCAACATCAACGCACTAAACATATTGAGATGGATATTCACTTTGTTCGCAAAAAGGTAGCTCGTGGACAAGTACGAGTCTTATATGTCCCTTCAAGGTACTAAATTGCTGACATTAGGATATTAGTATTATAGTAGGAGTAAGATTTTTCATATTTAGATATTGTATATTGTATATAGACCTCTTCATTATTTTATTTTTTTCAGTTATCGCAAGTATTATTTTGTTCAGTATATTATGTGACGTTATATTTCCTAATTCCTTCAACTAAAGGACAGTCTTTCTTCCATTGTGATTACAGTGATCCTATTAGTATATTATTTTAGTACTTTAACATGTGTGATCCTATCAAGATATGCACATTTGCCACAAGCAAATAAAAAACAAACAGACAACTCACAAAGGATCTAGTAGAACCAAGTCTGATCAGCTACACGAGAAAAGGATGAAAATGGAGTATGACATGGGATTTTTCTGCATAGTTTTGATGATTGGGATTGTTTCACTTTATGGTTTCTTGAATAAGGCAAATGAATGGTTTTGTCTGAAGAAATTGGACAAAGCCCAATGCATTTTACCTCCAGGTGATCTAGGCTGGCCTTTTGTTGGAAATATGTTATCCTTTGTCAAAAGTTACAAATATGGTGACCCTGAATCATTTATCTCTTCATTCACCACTAGGTCTCTGTTCATTCCTTCTTTATTTTAGTTATACAGTCAGATCTCTCTATAATAATCATCTTCTGTAACAATATTTCACTATAACAACCATGTTTTTTGTGGAACCGATCTTCCATGCTATGTTATGTTATATTATATATTCTCTATAACAACATTTCGCTATAACAGCAAAAAAGAATCGAAACAAATGACGATGTTATAGAGAGGTTTGACTATATTGTATGATTTTTTTTTAATTTTACTCGAAAATAGGTATGGCAATGAAGGGATGTACAAGGCGTTTATGTACGGAAAGCCAAGCATCATTGTTACAACACCAGAAGTATGCAGACAAGTCTTGATGGATGATGAACATTTTGTACTGAGTTTCCCGAAATCCGTGACAGATCTAACAATAAAGAGAACATTTCACGAAGTTACAAGGCAGCAACAGAAGCTTCTGCGACAGATAACGACAGGTTCAATCATATTGACTACATAAAGGAGATTGTTATTGCTGCATTTGATAAGTTGGCTATCATGGAGGAGCCTATTGAATTATTAACTAAAATGAGAAAGTATGCATCTCAAGTGATCATGACTGTTATTATGGGTAACAAAATTGATCAGAAATGGTTTGATATAGTTGAAACAGAGTTCTCTGTTTTTGTTGATGGAATTTTTGCTCTGCCTGTAGATCTACCTGGATTCTCTTACCACAGGGCACTCACAGTTAGTTTTTTCACTAGATTATTTTTAAGAATGTCACGACCCTAGTCCATGACAAGTATTGTCTGCTTTGGTCCTAGGCCTGCACAAATTTATCTTTTCTGCTACGCCATATCGATACTCTGTAGTATCCTCTCTATTTATAGTAGAAAGTCTTCCTTGAATTGCTCATCGATCGGTTGTGAAAGTTGAGGGAAAAGTGGACTGCTGGTAGGATTGGTTGGAGAATATCAGGGAGTAATAATCTCAACAGATTTGTCTTGATCCTCATGACAAGAAACAACTCTTGACTTAGTCCTCACTTATTTTTTATCAGCTCCTTTTTACCTTGCCAAGTCATTTTTACCTCATAGTAATATTTACACAAATATTACTGCATCGCGTGAAGTAAGGCAAAATTTGTTCAGAAAATATTGGTCCGAATGTTGTGCAACATTTGTCCCAACATACTTACACATTCATATCAATATTTTAGGAGATATGTTGGGTCAGATGTCACAACACCAAATTCAACATTAACAATCTCCCATTTTTGGTCTTTCTTCACAAAACTCATTAACATGTAAAGTTGACTTAGGATGTCATAAATGTTGTCCGACATCTGTGATCAACAATTTTAAGGTCATGCTCCCCCTTAACCAGTGATGGTATACAAGCAAACATGTGTATACCAATTCATAGGATTATAAAAGAAAAAAATATGAGCACACATATCACATATAGTCCAATATATACAAATCACAAATAAAAATATTCGTTGTCAACAAATATCATTATCAACCCACTAAAGATCCTCATACAACATCGACAACAGCAACAGCTCCCTCTTTGCTCATCATACAGCAGCAACAGCTTCCAGTAGCTTTCTACTCTTGCATAATAGCTTCAATTTCCTATGCACAACAGCCTTTAGCTTCCCCCCCTGCATCAACATCATCTCCCCATTTTTGTGAAGAAAGTAGCATTATGAAATGGTCTCTAGCTTGTATTAGGAATTTCTTGCAGCATCAACCTCAGAAATCTATTGGTTGATTTTTCCAACTTGATTCATAAGCCATTCTGTAGAAAGTGTAGACTGTCATGGACCAGTGTTGCCCAGAATATTGGTGACATTTCTGGCAACATTTTCACTTTCAGCTTCCTTCTTCCAAGGCAAGTCGATGACTATGTCCTTGCTCTTCAAAATTGCTTTGTTTATAGTGTAAAGCTCAGGAGTCTTCCCTAAAGTGTCTTCTCTCTTAGGCTCAAAGCCTTAGGTGGTTAATACTTTATAGATCAGAAAGGGAAAGGTTTCCCAACTTTATACAATAGGGTGGCTTGTTCAGATGTCACAATTGACTCATTCATTTACGGAAGCCAATTGTGAATAGCAATTTTGTGGAGAGTGGAAAACAGGGCTGTTAGTTTGGAGGCTAGAGATCATTGTGCTCGGAAGCCTCCGTATCCATTGGAAGGCTTGTGCTCATTAGAGTGTTGGAGTGGATGTTGGATGACATTGGTGATGTTTCCATTGGTGAAAATTTGGGAGAGGGTTTTGAAAAGTTAGGGTTTCTGATAGAGATTGGAATTTGGTTTGGTGATTCCATCAGTTAGGTAGGTAGATGTATACCCGGTGTGATTTTCTCTCCCCTTTTTTATTTTTATTTTTATGGGAAAATTAGAAATGATAAAATAATAACAAAAGAGAGGACTATTTATATACATGACAAACCTTTCTTAGCAACAAAAATCTCTTATTTTTAGGTGTTTCAATTTTACACAATAACTTACACCTAAAATAAACATCACGGTAGTAATAAAATTTAATCTTATCATTTTAAATTCTGAAATTCCATTAAACAAGGCATATAATAGGGAGTAAAATATGATATTTCAAATATCAGATAAGAACAACATCCCAACATATATCACATTCTGAAAATATCAACAACAATGTTAGAAACATTTTGGACGACACAAGTATTTTGGTCCCACAAGAATTTTCAGATTTGGCAACAAACCAAGACACATTTTATATGCACTTTATGAGTTTGACCACTGGACCAATGTAACATTTTCTCATTGTGTCCTTGGTCTAATCATATAACACATATAAAAGAATTTTTCGTGTAAAAAATAAGAATACTTTTATGGTATTCTGAAATCTCTTTTGAAGCACTCGATACTCCTATAGAATAGGAACGATATCTTTTCACGGGCTTTGCTCATTTTTCACAGTTGTCAAATATTTGTAAAGGCTTTGCCTTATTTTGATACTCCTTTTTTATGATATATTTTCTTATATCATCGCAGAGAACGATATCACTTTGATAACATATTCTTATTGAAGGATCATGCTTGTGTGACCAAAAGTTATGCACCATACAACAACAATAATCAGTTAGTGATATAACATAGATAAATATCAACCGAAATGTTAGACAATATTTCAGCCGACATTCACCAAAAATGCCTTTTTAGAGATTACAAAGACCAAGAAATTTCTTCAAGCTAGAAAATCTCTCATGGTCCAACACTTTTGTAAAAATATCAGCTAGTTGATGAAGAGTGTCAACATGTTCAATTTGAACTAGCTATTTTTCAACTAAATCTCTTAAAAAGTGATGTCTAATATCAATATATTTTGTACGTGAGTGTTGAACTGGATTTTTGGAAATATTTATAGCCCTCAAATTATCACAGTACAAAATTAAAATGTTGCTAGTAAATTCATAGTCGTCTAATATGTGTCGTAGCCATATTAATTGAGAGCAACAACTTCCAGCTGCTACATATTCAGATTCAGCATTTGAAAGTGAGACACCGTTTTATTTATGACTATACCATGAAACAAGGTTATTGCCAAGATAAAAACATCCTCCACTTGAACTTTTTATATTATCCACATCTCCAGTCCAATCCGAGTCACTAAATCATATTATGTTAGGATTAGTGTCTTTGGAATACCATATTCGCAACTCACATGCGCCAACAACATATCGAATAATACGTTTCATGACATTTAAGTGGGACATTTTGGGTCAGGATTGAAAACGTGCACAAACACAAACACTAAACATAATATCTAGGCGACTAGCAGTAAGATAAAGAAGGCTACCTATTATAGATCGATATAATGTTGGGTCGACATTTTCACCAACATTATCCTTACCTACCTTCTGCGATGAACTCATTGACGTTTTCATCTGTTTAGCGTTCTCCATACCAAATATTTAACTAGATTCTTGGCATATTTACTCTGTGAGATGAAAATTATATCTTCACTTTGCTTTATCTGCAAGCCTAAGAAAAAAGTTAATTCTCCAATCATGTTCATTTCAAATATCGATGACATAGCTTCAACAAATGAATTTAGGTACGACTGTGAAGTTGATCCAAAGACTATGTCATCCATATAGATTTGAGCAATTATAATATCTACACTGTGTCATTTAATAAATAAAGTACGATCAGCTTCGCCACGGTTAAAACCAAATTCAAGAAGAAACTTAGTTAAATGACCATATCATGCATGAGGGCTTGTTTCAACCCATACAAAGCCTTTTTAAGCTTGTACACATAGTGTGGATGATAAGGATCTTCAAATCCTTTTGGTTGTTCAACATATACCTCCTTGTCTAGATAACCATTTAAGAAGGCACATTTTACATTCATTTGGTGTAAAGTAATTTTCAAACAACATGCAATAGCAAGTAAACGTCTAATCGATTCGATTCTAGTTACAAGTGCGAAGGTTTCATCAAAATCAATTCCTTCATCCTGAGTATAACCTTGTGCAACTAGACGTTCTTTGTTTCTAACAATTGTTCCCGATTCATCTGATTTATTTTTAAAAATCCACTTAATTCCAATTACATTTGTATTATTTGGACGTGGAACTAAGTCCCAGACTTCATTTTGAGAAAATTGTTCAAGCTTTTCTTACATTGCTTGTATCCAAAAATTATCTTTAAGTGCTTCTACAACATTCTTTGGTTCTAATGTAGATATAAAACAAGAAAGACTAACCTCTTGGTAAATGGTTGACAAACACACATACCTTACCATTTATCTTTAGTTGAGTGATTTTTTGCCTCTTGTTCTAATTCCTTAAAAAACTCCCCCTATCACTTGGCCCGTTGGATGATTCTTCCTAATACTTGATGAGGGGTCCCTACGAACTTGGTCTAACAATTCAGCACTTGACTCCTCATTTGTAGCCTCTATGGTCCATATTGCTGTTTCGGATGTTGCTTCAAGTGTGGCAACATCCGATTCTTTTACAATCTGTGGACTTTTCACTGTATCTATAATGTTATTTTCAATAGTTTTTCCTGAAACATCATAAAGATCATCAAAGATAACATTTACGGACCCTTGTACAGTTCTGGATCTCAGATTGTATACTCGATAAGCATGACTATTTTGTGAATAGCCAACAAAAATTCATTTATCACTCTTAGAGTCAAATTTTGCCAAATGATCCCTGTCATTTAAAATATAACAAATACACTAAAAATATGAAAGTAACGCAAGTTTGATTTTTTTCCATTTATAATCTCATAGGGTGTCATCTTTCTTCCTGGCCTTAAATAGACTCTATTAACGATGTGGTTAGCAGTATTCAAAGCTTCTGCCCATAAATATTTTGACAAATGCTTAGAACTAAGCACCACTCTAGCCATTTCTTACAATGTCCTATTCTTCCGTTCTGCAACCTCATTCTGTTAAGGAGTTATGGGGGGCAGAAAACTCATGGAAAATTCTCTTTTTCTCACAAAAATTTGTGAATGAATTATTTTCAAATTCTTTTTCATGGTCGGATCTAATCCAAAAAATAGGAGAATAGAATAAATTTCTAATTCTAGAGTGCAAGATTTTAAACATGTCAAACGTTTGTGATTTTTCTTTCAAAAAATATCTCCAAGAATATCTAGAAAAATTATCTACTATCACAAAGGAATACCTCATGCCTACTAGACTGTCCACTTTAATTGAACCCATTAAATCCATATGTAGCAATTGAAAATAGTGAGACGTAGCTGAATGTTGTCCGTCGTGTTGGACAACATTATGAGAAACACGAGTTTGCTTACCTTTCAAATAATCTTCACAGACAGTTTTACCTTGATGGCTAAGTTTGGGTCTGCCTCTAACCGCTTCATATTAGACCAATTTTTTTAAATTGCGGTAGTTGATATTCCCCAATTTTTGATGCCATAGTGTTGTGTCATCGACCTTAGCATTATTGCACGTTTCTTGTCTTACAACAAGATAGCAATTGTCACATGTTCTTGTACCTGTCATGACACATATATTTGCTTCATTCGTAAACTTTACAGGCATTCTTATTAAATTTTACCTCAAAATCATCATCACACAGTTAAATTAGTCATTAAGCCCTCAACGTGTAAGACATTTCTTAAGGCTGGAAATCCAGGAACATCCAAGATTCCTTTTCCAATTATTTTACTTTTACTACCACCTTCATAAGTCACGTTTCCTCCATTGAATGACTCATATTTCTTTAGAAAACCTTTTGTACCTGTCATGTGGCGAGAACATCCACTATCAAAGTACCAAAAACCTGAAATGTTAGTTCTTAATGCAATTATAGCAACATTACATGTTGCATCTTTTTTAGGAACCCAAACTCTCTTAAAATATT
The DNA here is from genome assembly GCA_029783415.1 of Anisodus acutangulus. Taxonomy (NCBI): domain Eukaryota; kingdom Viridiplantae; phylum Streptophyta; class Magnoliopsida; order Solanales; family Solanaceae; genus Anisodus; species Anisodus acutangulus. The sequence continues at coordinate 22,001,178 of CM056494.1, read as the reverse complement.
TTTTACCTTTTGCCTCAGAAATGTTGTTTCGATTGTTATCCGGAATGTTTGACAACATTTTAGGCAACATTTTGCTCACAGAATTTTGAAATTTGAAACAATATGATTTTAAGTGTCCAGGAGAGTTACAATGATGACACACAAACTTCATATTATTTGACATATATGAGAACCTATTATTCATCTTTTTTTCTTTTACAAATCATATTTTCTCATTTTTATCAAAGAGATTAGAGTATATGGTTTTAAGAGAGTTTTCGTACCCAATTCCTGCATGTGAAGGTTTACTAAAGTTGAGTATCTCATTCAATTTCGAAGTCCCCATGTTGAGCTTACGGAAGGTTGCTTCGGCTAAATCCAATTTTGCATGGATCTTATCAAATTCAATATCATTTTTGGTAAGTGCAACCTCAAGTCGGGTTATCGTGCCTTTTAATACTAAATTCTCATGAGTTAAAGATTTTACCATTTTGTCAAGTTGCTTGGATTCTATGATTAAGGCTTTACAAATACTTTGTAATTCATTAATCATATCATCTTTGCATTCAACTTAATCCATACAATCAACATCACTAACAAAAATAGAACCACTAAAGCAATTAACATCAGAATAGTTAAAGAATTCATACCTTTCGGATGTCGCTGAGGATGTTGATGTCGTTGATGATGTTGGAGTGAATTTTGTGGCATCTGAGACAACATTGTATAGGAAATCTTCATTATCCGATAGAGACTGTTCAGAAATAGTAGCCAGCATTGCTTGTGTTTCAATTTCACGATCTCCTTCATCTTCTCATTCATCATCACTAAGAGAAACTCATAGGTTCTTACCAAATTTTCTAGGAGTGTTTGCACATTCATTAGTATAGTGACCCCAACCCGAGCATGCATGAAACTGCACGGACTCAAGTTGTTTGGGATCAAATTTGGTACGATCTGAGTTGGTTCTTCTTAGTTGATTTCCTTTTTTCACATTTGGAAGGAATCTATTGGGCTTTTGATTGAAGACTTGGTTTTGGTGCTCTTTAGATTTAGATTGATTTCTCTCGTTGTTGAACTTCCTCACCATCGAATTGTATTTTCCAGTGAGTAAGACAACATTTGCACCATCACCAATTTCTTCAAGATTCTTATCTTCTTCTTCGATTTGACTCTCCGAGGATTGAACTTGAAGTGCCACATTCTTGCTTTTATACAATTCCTTTTGATTCTCAATGTTCATCTCATAAGTTTTGAGAATGCTCATCAAGGTATGAAGGTCCATTATGGAAAGATTGTGAGCTTCTCTAATAGCACAAATCTTTAAATTGAACTTTTTAGGAAGAGAACGAAGAGCCTTTTCAACAAGTTGAGTGTTGGTTAATGGTTCACCAAGCACTTGACATTCATTTGAGATGTCAATCAACTTTTCAAAATAAGATTTAATATCATTCGTTTCTTCCATCTTTAAATGTTCATATTTACTCATGAGCATACGTAGTTTTGTTCGATGAACACTAGAGTTACCTTCATAATGAATTTGTAAAGTATCATATGCATCCTTAGCTGTGTGGCAGTTTTGTGAGTTTGAACATATACATATCAACCCATCCAAAAATTGCATTTAAGGCTTTTTCATTAAAGCTAGCATTAATTGGTTTCTTCTGTAGTCCATTCGGATTCAGGCTTAAGAAGAATGTCACCTTCCTCATCTGGTGGCAACATTGGAACAACATACCCATTAGTTATAAATCTTCATGCCCTAACATCAATTGATTTGATATGAGAACGTAGGCGAATCTTCCAATAGGCATAATTTGATCCATCTAAAATAGGAAGCCTACCAATAGTTGGATTTGTCGGATCCATAGCTTATGACAACAGGACCAAATACTTATTGTGTTAAGTGTCGACTCTGATACCACTTGAAGGGGCTATGGAATAATAAAAACAAAATGAAATAATCTCGAATGTCAATTCTGTTTCCGAATGTCGAAAATTATGTCGTCTGACACCAGTAACAACACTTTAGCAAAACAGAAAACTTTGAAGAGTAAATGCAGCGGAAATTTAAAGAACACAAATGTTTTAAATTTTCATAAGTTATATATATAGTATAATTTATGATGGTCAATGACCAAATGTATTGTATATATATTATATACAAATATACAAATTACTTTCTTTACAGATTTACAAGATAAAACGGAAATGAATTAAAAGTTGAAGTCGCAGATGACTTCTGCCTGAAAAAAACTAACTAAGTACACATAGACAACCTCTCATTACAATCGTTCCATACAAAACTAATCTAGAATCTAAACATCAATTGTAATGTTGGACAGAATGTTGTCAACACACTCAGGCAACACTGGTGATCCAGATTTCTGAGATGAAATCTTGAGAGCTCTCTTGGTATTTTTACTTTCTTGTTCTGAATATCGATACTCTGTAGTAGCATCTCTATTAATAATAGAAAGTGTTCCTTAAATTACTCATCGATCGGTTGTGGAAGTTGAGGGAAAGGTGGACTGCTGGTGGATTGGTTGGAGAAGATCAGGAAGTAATAATCTCAACAGTTTTGCCTTGATCCTCACGACAAGCAACAACTTTTGACTTAGTCCTCACTCGTTTTTTACCAGCTCCTTTTTACCTTGTCAAGTCGTTTTTACCTCATAGTAATATTTACACAAATATTACTGCATCGCGTGAATTAAGGCAAAATATGTTCAGAAAATGTTGGTCCGAATGTTGTGCAACATTTGTCCCAACATACTTACACATTCATATCAATACTTTAGGAGATATGTTGGGTCAAATGTCACAACACCAAATCCAACATTAACAATTTGAAACCGAGATCATTAACGCGTGTGATGACAAATGAAACTTAGTGAGAGCTTTGATGTGCAGGCTTGAGCGGCTTAACACAGAGAGCAAGGTGCAATATTTTCCAACAACCAGGCATACTGACAATTGCCTTGCAAGAATTAGGAAGTTGTCTGCAGAAAATGCATGACGATTATTTATTCTTGCCACTTCAGCTGATGCCTTACTTGAGCAGCTTGAAAGTCACTATGGATCAATCATGTACATAACTAAATAAATTATTTAACCATTCTGATGGTCTTTTTTCTTTTCATATAAAGCAATTATGCGGTTTCCCCCAGGAATTATCTTGAATGCTTCATATGTATTTTCACAACAGATACATCTATGTAACAGGGTGGAAACTATCTAAAAAGAATTGGAAGATGAAATTAAAAATGGAAGATGGTCTTAATAACAAAAAACTGAATCACGAAACTGCATAGACAAAGACGTTATGATACAAGAGGAAAATATTTGATGCTTGCAGAATTTTATTTGTTGACTGGAAATTTCTATAACAATATAAACCCCTTAAGCACACCAGTTAGTCCAAGTTGAATCAAGAAGCAGTGTTAATGACTGTCCTCTTCTTCACAGAATTTTGTGTACTCCTTGGAACCCATCAAAGATTCCAATTCTGATGGACTGCTTGGCTTCACTTTAATCATCCATCCATCTTCATATGGGCTTGAATTCACCTTAAATGCAGAAAGTAACAAAGAACATAGTAATAAATAAGATAATACGAAAATGAAAGGAAAGAAAACAAAGTACTAGTAATTGGACTATCAATCAGGGTAATTACCAAGCCAGGGGTTTCAGTAAGCTTTGTGTTGACCTCAACAATCTCGCCCGAGATAGGACAATTGATGTCACTGGTGGCTTTCACACTTTCCACAGCTCCAAAGCTGCTTCCTTGGGAAACAGAACCACCAGTTTCTGGCAAATCCACAAAAACTACTTCACCAAGATGGTCCTGGAAACATCAAAATGTTTGAAAATTAACATTTACTCCTACGTTATCAACATCTCTTAACTGAAAAAAAAAATAAAACTGGAATTACCAACTGATTTTACCAATCATCTAATTCGTTGGTAAAATACTAACAAACTCGTAACGGATTAGTAGAAAGTTTGTCATGTTTTGTCTTGTATAAATTAATGGACAAGCATGAGTAAACCATAGCTTTTGTTGGCATTATGCCATACATATATTATTCATGTAGTTGATTTATTTGGATTAGCATTTGCTATTCCCTAGAGAAAGTGTTTCTTTAACTTCTTTAATACAACCTTTGTCCAGGAAACGTGACTTGAGAGACAAACAAGCAATGGCGGAGCTAGCTAGGGGGCGCAAGGCCGGGGCTCATCCAAAACCCCTTTGGCCTGAAAATTACCATGTATATACAAGACATACATTATTTATATATTTATATACACAGTAAATGTTGAATTTTCTTGACTTTTTCATGTGTTTACTTTTTCTTATTTTAAATACTCTCAGTGAAAATCCTAGTTTCATCACTCCAAACAGGTCATCTAACTTTTACTCTTGGGAGATCACAAATAGAAATAAACAGGACTAAAGTCAAACGATATCATTTCCATAGTATTCCATTGGAGAAATAAATTAACTTCTATATGCTGACAATATAGAGGAACTTTACACTCTTAGGTCGACTAAATTTTATACTAGCGGTATCAAAAACATTTACATTATCAGTGTATATAAGTTAAATCCAAAAGGAATATATATTATGTGACAATTAAGTAGAAGACGAACCTGAGCATGATCAGTGATGCCAACAGTGGCCACTGAACCTTCATGCTTCACCCATTCATGTGAAGATGCATACTTCAGCCCATCAAGAACTGCAAAGCCAACATGTATAAGAAATTTAAACTGTAATAAAAAAACACAATACTACTAACTCAACAAATGAGAATTTAGAAAAAAGTGCAAATGATGAAGGGCATGATTACCAGTTGAAAAGCATCTGGAAATAGAAACAGAAGGGGCAATTAGATTGGTTCTGGAGATTCTTAGTGCATTGGCTGTTGAAGAAGCCCACATTCTCAGAGCCATATTTTTTATTCTATATTTCTTTGCTTCACAAAGAATTGTAGCAAGAAATATTATACTTGCTTTATGTACAAGTGGTTTTTATTATCTTGGATGAACGGTGGAAAATAGAAGCCTCATCTGTGACCAAGTGGTTTATATCTCCTGTTGGTAAAATGGTAAAATAACTGGAAAAACGTGGCTGTAAAATCTAGTACTCAAGATATTTTATAGGAGTTGGCACTCGTACAAACCAAACTAATAAATTCATACCCCATCCATTATTTGGTAGTATAAAATAATTTGTTTTATGTAACCATGATTCAATCAATATACAATTTTTTTTGTTAAACATTTCACCCGATATTATAATTGATTTGGAACCGATTAATCTGAATTCACTAATTAATATATCAATTAATTAGTTACCCTTCAATTCTGAACTACAGTTAAAATTTATTGGCCCTTCCAAACAGCTGTACCTCGTCTTGGAATGTCTTTGATTTAAAATGGAAAGCTCAGGGAAGAAAGCTAAATATCACAGGAATTGGAAAAAAAATCTAAGTGAACGTCAAATATTAGAATAAAACATTTTGAAATTTATTTTACTTATAAGACATGGCTGATGTTGGGCCTTCCCAAGTTAATTAATGACAAAAATTTCCCAATATGTGGATCTTTTTACAAGAAAAAGGGTCAAATATGTAGCTATACTATGCAAAAAAGTTCTAATTTAACCTTTAACTTTGCAATATTCCCAAATTTGACAACCATTTTTCTCAACTACCATAAAAATTGATTACCATTATAAGAATAGATTTACTTCACTCTAAAATACATCACTTAAGTTCACATTACTCCACTGCTACTTCTCACTCCCATGTAACTTTTAAAAAATACATAAAAAAACAACCTCATTCAACGATCTCTGTCACATCTTCATCTTTACCACTTTCTCCGATCAACATTTTACTTTTGCTAGATGACTTTGTAGGGTTTTGTTGGGTTCAAAACATGTAAGTAGGAACAACGAAAGTTTAAAATTTTGTTCTACTTACCCCAACAATTTCTTCTGGTATGGTTATATGACAATCAAAACATGTAACATAAAACATGAACATTCACAGGTTGTAATATCTGGAGTCTTTACTAAAGGGTGGACACACGATTTCCTTTTCAACTGCAAGCACAATGCTACGGTGTATTCCTCTGTCAAGAAAGTCAGAAAATCTTGGCAGAGGTTTGAGAGAGTTTTATCCTAGACTCTAAGTCTAGAATTTGTTTATGAGAATTGGTCATAATATGAATGAGGTCAGAAAACAGATTAGGGTTGGGCTCTATGCCAGGCCCAAAAACCGAGGTGCAGTGGACCAGTCTGACTGGGCCCACTGCCGGGTCGGCGCCGCGACGCCTTATGTCTAATAAAACGTCCCTCATTTCGTTAATAGATATTCAGCACATTTAATTTAAATTCAAAATCTAATTTTGACTTAATTAAATAATTTTCATCTAATAAAAATTATTCCATAGTTATTATCAATTTAAATATCTCAATTTCAAATCAAATATTTAATACTTTCTCAATACACCCTTAGATCGAAGAGACAATCGACATAGTGTGACCCTATAGGCCTTCATATATTGACACTAATCCAATTAAGGTCCATACAGAACTCTTAGATTGCGTCGTACGACGAACTCAATATATGAAGTACGTTTACATGAATCGAGCAAACATAACCTTTATGTGAGATGATAAATTATTTTCATTCGCGACAACTCGATCAAGATTAAGATTTGCCATATGTCTATTCAAATGGCTTGATCACTTTATCTCATCTATATTAGTCGACAACTAGACCATATTCTAAATATGTCTCTTGCATTGGCTAATGACTTGGTCGACCTAATATCACTGAGAAGTTAAGTGCTCTCTCGAATATCCAATCGAGGAATGAGTCCTATTATTGGCTCAACTACCACCTTAGTTTACATCATAATGCACCCAACACAAGCCGTATCTTATCCTATAAGGAGTTTAAGCTTAGGACAGGGTCAAAGTACATTACTCTGTAAACAATGTGTGTATTGACCTCAAGTCAAAGGACTTTTATCTCCCACACGCTGATAACACTCTAGACATGTATAAAAAATAGTTTATCAGTAGGATATACCAATACTTTCCAAAAGTATCCCTGCGTCCATCACGAGTAACCATTACTCGTAGCAGGTGAGACGTGCTACATTCTCCAAGAATGTGATGCAGACCACACGTCGACTTATAATATATCATCGATATCCCATTCTCGATGATCATTAGTCGAGGCTATTTTGAGAGTTACATTCTAACATTAATAACTAACTCTATTAATGACAACGTAAGCTCAAGAGATGCACATATATGAATAATTGCAAACAATCGAACAATAATTCAATAATTGGAAATGCCATAAATATTAATATTATTAATAATACGAATGTATTCAAGTATATTATGTCCCTAATATAGATTGTCTCTAGGACATATATATTTTCAATCTCCCACTTGGCCTAGAGCCAATCTCCAATGTATCTAATGCCCGTGTTTTCAAAATGACCATTATGCTTAACTAAGCTTAATGGTTTAGTAAATAGGTCAGCTAGATTATCATCTGTGGGAACATAGTCTAATCTTATTTCTTCAGTTTCCACCATCTCCCTGAGTATGTGGTATTTCCTTGGTACATGCTTATTTCTGTTAGTTGATCTTAGTTCCTTAGCTTGCGCAATCGCACCAGTGTTGTCACAATAAATCGTTATTGGACAAGTGGCACTTGGAACAACCCTTAATTCCTTCAGGAACTCAGATATCGCGACAACTTCTTTACCAGCTTCCGATCCAGCAATGTACTCGGCTTCAGTTGTCGAATCAGCAGTTATAGCTTGCTTGGAACTTTTCCAACTCACTACTCCACCATTGAAAATGAAGGTATATCCAGACTAAGACTTGAAGTCATCAAGATCTGTCTGGAAGCTAGCATCAGTGTACCCAGTATACACTAGCTTCTCTTGTCCACCATAGACTAAAAAATATTCTTTAGTTCGTCTAAGATACTTAAGAATACTCTTGACTGCTTTCCAGTGTTCTTCCCCAGGATTCTGCTGGAATTTGCAAGTCATACTAAGTGCATAGGCCACATCTGGCCTCGTACAGGTCATGGCATATATGATAGATCCTATAGTTGAAGCATATGGGATTATTTTCATGCATTCAACTTCTGCAACAGTAGAAGGACTATCCTCCTTTGATAACTTGATGTCTTGACCCATATGAAGACTTCCCTTCTTGGAGTTTTCCTTAGAGAATCGTCTTAGCACTTTGTCTATGTATATGGGATGTGACAGTCCCAACAATCTATTAGGTGTATCTCTATAGATCCTAATTCCAAGAATGTAGCAGGCTTCACCCAAGTCCTTCATCATGAAGGTGATGGATAACCATTTCTTGACTGATTGCATGAGAGTCTTATTGTCTCTCATTATTAATATGTCATCTACATATATAACAACGAAGACAATACTCCCTTCCTTGTGCTTACTATAAACGCATGGATCTTTTTTGCTTCTAACAAAGTCAAACGATTTGACTGTTTTGTCAAAACAAATATTCCAACTCCTTGAAGCTTGCTTAAGTCCATAAATGGACTTCTGTAGATTGCATACTGCTTTGGGCTTAGACTTGGATGTAAAACCCTCAAGTTGTATCATATACACCTCCTCAATTAGGTTATCATTGAGGAAAGCAGTTTTAAAATCCATTTGTCAAATGTCATAATCATAGTATGTGGCTATTGCAAGCAATCCGAATGGACTTAATTTTTGCAACATGTGAAAAGGTTTCATCATAATCGACCCCATGCCGTTGATTATAACATTTAGCCACCAATCTTGCCTTATAAGTATGTTCCTTGCCATATGCATCAATCTTCTTCTTGAAGACCCAAGTGCATCATATGGGTCTAACCCCTGTTGGCAAATCAACCAAGTTCCAAACTTGATTGATGTACATCGAGTCCATCTCAGATTTCATGGCTTCTTTCCATCTCTGTGAATCAATTTTTAACATAGCTTCACTGTAGGTTGTAGGTTCATCGTCATCAGGAATATCTATCTCATTGTGTGTTTCAACAAGGAGATTAAGTCTTTCAGGCGGACGATGAGTCCTAGTGGTCCTACGGAGTTGATTATTATGTGTTTTGGTATTTCTTGCATTCTGATTGTGAGAAGATCTTTGTGTGCTGGACAAACCACCACCTTGAGAGCTTTCAGGAATGTCATTTTCATGTATTTCCTGAATGGAATGATGTGCAACCATCATCTTCCATTAGTTATGTATGAGAGTTTTGTATTTCTTCACTATCTCTCACAGCACTCCCACTGGCTGAAGGGTGTACTCTAAGTATTTAATCTTCACCAAATACTTCCACTGAATCCTTGTCTAGGTCATTCGACAAGGGTTCAACTTCTGTATTATCTTGTGGTTCTTGAATTTCTTCAAGTTCTATCTCATTGCAGCTATGTTCCTTGTAGACATAGTTTTCTTCAATGAAAGTTGCATTTCTGGAAATAATGACCTTATGTTCTCCAGGAAGATAGAAATAGTGTCCCTTAGTTTTCTTTGGATACCCCACAAAATAATATTTCTCACTTTTAGATTTCAACTTGTCAGTAAGCATCTTCTTTACATATGCAGGGCACCCCCAGGGTCGCATATGTTTAAGTGTTGTCTTCTGAAATTCCATATCTCATATGGGTTTTCTTTAGTGACTTTGAAAGAACTCTATTCAAAATATAAATTATGCTTTGTAATGCATAGCCCCAAAGGTATGTTGGTAAAGCTGAGAAACTAATCATGGATCTAACCATATCTAATAGGGTTCGATTTTTCCTTTCAGCAACACTATTCATTTGTGGCATTCCAAGAGGTGTCCACTGTGATTGGACTCCATGAATCTTCAAGTAATCCAAAAATTCTTTACTTAAGTATTCACATCTCGATCTGATCGAAGGGTCTTGATACTTGTTTCAAGTTGCTTCTCTACTTCTAACTTGTACTCCTTAAATTTCTCAAAGGCTTCGGACTTGTGTTTCATAAGATACATATGCCCAAACCTTGTGAAATCGTCTGGAAAAGTGATGAAGTAAGGGAAGCCTCCCTTAGCTTGAGTTGAAAATGGCTCACATACATCAGTATAGACCAACTCAAGTACCTCTTTGGCTCGCACCCCTTTCCCAGAAAGTGGCTTGTTGGTCATCTTTCCTCTCAAGCAAGATTCACAGTTACCATAGAACTCTAAGTCAAATGGTTCCAGGTAGTCTAACTTCGTTAATCTTGCTATCATTGATTCATTGATGAGACCAAGTTTGCAGTGCCATAAGTAGGTTGGGTTTCTTCGATTACTTATCTTAGCTCATTTATTTTGCATATTGAAAACTTCACAACTACATTTTAGAACATACAAATCATCCACAAACAGAGCATTTCCACAAACAAAACCATTAAAAGACAGTACATAACTGCCATTGGTAATAAATGAGGAAAACCCCTCAATAGAAATAATATTCCTCGTCAATGAGGGAACAAAATAACAATTATTTAGTTCTAAACAAAAGTCTGAAGGTAAATCTAGTCTATAAGTTCCCACGCATTCAGCATCCACTCGTGCTCCTTTTCCAACGCCATGTCTACCTCCCAAGGTCCAACCTTTCTGATGTCAATCAGACCTTGCACATTATTACAAATGTGTGAGTCACATGCGGTATCCAATACCCAGCAGTGAGAGCTATTTATAGACATATTTATCTCAATGACAAACATACCTTCTCCAGTAGAGCCATGAGCACCTAGTGCGTTGCCTCCTCCTAGAGCTATGTAGTCCTTCTTCCAGTGCCCCTTCTTCTTGCAGTTGAGGCACACATCCGAGGCTAACTTTGCCTTCTTCTGAACACCTCATCTAGGTTTCATAACTGTAGGTGCAACAATTATCTTACCCTTCTTCTTCTGCATGTTATTACCCTTGGGTTTGAACTTGCTAGAAGAGCCAACCGTGAGTACAACTTTACCTTTAAAGGTAGATGATTCAAAGGTCTTTAATATGTTGTGAAGCTTTGGAAGACTTGCCTTGGTCCCATTCATATTGAAGTTCACAATGAAATTCCCAAATGAACTAGGAAGTGAATTCATAATCAGGTTGACAGAGACATTTATAGGCAGCTTCATTCAAATTGAAGCCAACCTTTCTATCAACCCAATCATCTTCAGAACATGTGCTGACATTTGACCCTCGTCGTTCAGCTTACACTTGAAAAGGTCTCTCAACAATTCATACTCCATTGTTTGAGACTGTAAGTCATAGAGACTCTTCAAGTGTTCTAGCATTTCATTGAGGCCCATGTTTTCATGTTACCTCTGTAACTCCACAGTCATGGAGGATAACATTACACATTGTGCCGAGGTAGCATCGTCTAGATGTTTCTGATAAGCCACATTGTCAAACAAGGCATACTCAGCAGAATTTTCAGTAGGGATTGTGGGGAACATTGTGTCTAACACATACTCAATTTTTTCTTGTCTTAACACCAATCGCAAATTTCTTAACCAGTTAGGATAATTTGCTCCATTCAACTTGTTTGTCTTGACCAATATTTTCAATGATAGATTCGATATTTTATATAGTCTGAAGAAAGAGATAGGCTTGAAATTTAAACTCTAATATAATTTCTATTGAACACATTCGTTAACTAATTAACATGGCCTTTAGTTTAATTAGCTCCCACTATTTTAACATACTCTTCGACCCTATGAAAGAATACAGACGCATATTAAATATGGTCATAATGGGCCAAGATCCAGGTTCATGCTATATCCGCGTTTGTTATGGCTGATAACTTCAATAGCATAATTCGGTAGGTCCCTAAACTAATTACAAACAATTTGTAACTCTTGTTTGACCGAATCTCTAAATAATCAATCTGTGTTCCTCGACTTGTCCGACACTGTGGTGCCAAGACAGTCTAGCAAGTCAACCCCGTTATGCGACTGCAATTATGTATCTAAGTGAGCTTTGCCTTATAGAGCAAACACTGTGGTGTAAATACTCATGAAGGTTTATCACCCACTTCTATATTTAACATGCATCTATGAAAGAGTTTGAGTCCTCATAGACTTAGAGAAAATGTTGTGGCATAAATACTCATCTCGCCGAAAAGGATTTTGCACTACAATCAATTATAAAGAACGACGTGTTCATTTTAAATGAGACTTGTATTAAATTTTGGAGAATATTTTAATTTAGGATTTTAACCAAGATCAACTCTAGCATGCTTTATCAAATACATTAGCGCCGCCGCGACGCTCCACTATGAAGCCGCGGCGGTGGCAAGGCAGAAACCTTTCGGCTTCTATAGTTCATTAGGGTCGCGGCGCCTACTGTCCAGTAAGTCCAGAGTTTTAAAATGAAGCTTTTAATCGCACATTTTGGATAGGAGTCGCGGCCCCTGCCTGTCACCGTGACTGGCGCCGCGACGCCACCTCGAAACCCTAGAAGGCGCCGCGATGCCCTACCATAGGGTTGCAGCGCCTACGTCCTGATAGAAAATTTCCATGTTGATTTTCTAAAAATCGTACAAACCCTAAATCCAATTTAGAGATCAGATCACAAATCATTTATCATCACCCACCATTATTAATAACGCACATATCGACCATCATCTATTCCTACCCATTCTTCGTCGTGCACCATGTTCTCAATGAACCGATTATCTGCACTTGGCTTAGTACGAATTAGAATTGAATGACTTCCTCGATTTAGCATAGGTGATACTTTAGGGTGATATCAAAAAGGTTAATTGTTCGGTCAAGATATATAGGATTTCAAGAAGCCTTGTTTTAATCCAATTTTATGTTTAACTCATACTATTATTTCTTTCAATTGTTATATAACTACTGAACCATCATGGGCTCTGATACCACTGTAGGATTTTATTGGGTTCAAAACATGTAAGTAGGCACAGCGGAAGTTTAAATTTTTGTTCTACTTACCCCAACAATTTCTTCTGGTATGGTTATATGACAATCAAAACCTGTAACATAAAACATGAACAATCACAAATTGTAATATCTGGAGTCTTCACTAAAGGGTGGATACGCGATTCCCTTTTCGACTGCAAGCACAATGCTACGGTGTATTCCTCTGTCAAGAAAGCCAGGAAATCTTGGCAGAGGTTTGAGAGAGTTTTATCCTGGACTATAAGTCTAGAATTTGTTTAGGAGAATTGGTCATAATATGAATGAGATAGGTGTTGTATATATAGTGTATTTTAGGTCAGAAAATAGATTAGGGTTGGGCTCTAAGCCTGGCCCAAAAACCGAGGTGCATTGGGCCAGTTTGACTGTGCCCACTATCGGGTCAGCACCGCGGCTCAGCCTAGCAGGCAACGCGGCGCCTTATGTCTAATAAAACGTCCCTCGTTTCGTCAATATATATTCAACACATTTAATTTAAATCCAAAATCCAATTTTGACTTAATTAAATAATTTTCATCTAATAGAAATTATCCCATAGTTATTATCAATTTAAATATCTCGATTCCAAATTGAATATTTAATACTTTCTCAATACACCCTTAGATCGAAGAGACAATCGACATAGTGTGACCCTATAGGCCTTCATATATTGACACTGATCCAATTAAGGTCCATACGGAACTCCTAGACTGTGTCGTAAGACGAACTCAAAATATGAAGTACGTTTACATGAATCGAGCAAACATAACCTTTATGTGAGATGATAAATTCCTTCCATTCGCGACACACTCGATCAAGCTTAGGATTTGCCATGTGTCTATCCAAATGGCTTGATCACTTTATCTCATCTATATTAGTCGACAACTAGAACATATTCTAAATATATCTCTTGCATTGGCCAATGACTTGGTCGACCTAATATCACTAAGAAGTTAAGTGCTCTCTCGAATATCCAATCGAGGAATGAATTATATTTTTGGCTCAACTACCACCTTAGTTTACATTATAATTCACCCAACACAAGCCGTATCTTATCCTATAAGGAGTTTAAGCTTAGGACAGGGTCAAAGTACATTACTCTATAAACAAGGTCCGTATTAACCTCAAGTCAAAGGACTTTTATCTCCCACACGCTGATAACACTCTAGACATGTATAAAAAATAATTTATCAGCAGGGTATACCAATACTTTCCAAAAGTATCCATGTGTCCATCACGAGTAACCATTACTCGTAGCAGGTGAGACATGTTACATTCTCCAAGAATGCGATGCAGACCACACGTCGACTTATAACATATCATCGATATCCCATTCTCGATGATCATTAGTCGGGGCTATTTTGAGAGTTACATTCTAACATTAATAACTAACTCTATTAATGACAACGTAAGCTCAAGGGATACACACCATCAAACAATAATTCAATAATGCAAATGTCATAAATATTAATCTTATTAATAATACGAATGTGTTCAAGTATATTATGTTCCTAATATAAATTGTATCTAGGACATATATACTTTCAGACTTTTCAACCTCAACCTCTACAACCCCACCTTGACTACCACCATGTACTACTAATCTTTACCACGTTACTCCTCTTCTACTACTTCTAAAGGAGGCCAGGGCTGTGAGCACTACATGAACGTGGTCAAATTTATTAGTACTGATGCTCAAGTACAACTATATCTAAATTACTTGGGACCATTATTTTAAGTTGGACAACACATTGTCAACATTTTGATAAGTTCATCCCATCAGATAATTACTCAAAAATAGGAGTAACAAGAAAAGAGAAAAAGAAAACTGGAGGTGACAGATAGCTAATCTAATAAAATGGGTGGACTAATTAGAAATCCTAAATATCCGCCAGATGCATCTTGGATTGTATAATCATGATTTTAATGACTTCATTAACGATGATAAAGAAGGCTAGTCAAGAATTGTATATAATCATGATTTGATGATTTAATTTGAAAAAAGAACGCGTTTAAGTACATCAGATTTGAAACTCCCCATAAAAAGATACACTCTAGATAGTATAGTCTTAATGATTCTGCGATGATCTATTAATTTGATGAATCGAGGCAATATTACAGCAGTGTTAACTACTGCATTAGTGAAGAATGCACAAGAAAGGGAGATGATGGGAGAGAATAGGAGAGAATGGAAGACTCAATGCATTAGAAATGTTTGGGAGAATTGCATTGCTTAAGAGAATGAAAATATATGTACAAGTGTGTATAGATACACCTCCACTACTCTAGAATATTCTAATGACCTTCTTTTGTTAATTACTTCTAACACCTCAACTAACTTTATAACTAATTACACCAACTAACTACCTTCTTAACCACTTGGACTAACCTCAATTAGTCAAGGCACTAGAGTGTATTTCCCTAATGTTTCAACACCCTCTCTCAAGCTAGAGGATATGAAGATATTCTTCATTCCTAGCTTGGACAGTAAAGCATCATGTTGTTGTCTACCAAGTGTCTTTGTAAGTAGATTAGCTGGTTGGTCCATAGAAGGCAAAAAAGTAGTGTTGATCAATCCTGTTTGTATTTTCTCCCTGAAGAAATGACAATCGATCTCAATATGTTTTGTTCTTTCATAGAATACTGGATTGGTTGCAATCTGAATAGCAGATTTGCTATCTGTGTGCACTAATATTGGAGTCTGAATCTCTATACCAAGATCCTGAAATAGGCATGTGATCCACACCACTTCTGCTACTGAGGCTGCCATAGCCCTGTATTCTGCCTCTGCAGAGCTTCTGGAGACGGTGTCCTGCTTCTTTGACTTCTATGAAATTGGTGATAAGCCATGCATCACCATATAGTCAGTGACTGATCTTCTACTATTAACACAAGCCCCCCAATCTGCATCACAAAATACCTTGAGTTGAGGAGTACTTGTACTGGACATTAGAATTCCTAGCACTGGTGCTTGCTTGATATATCTGACAATTCTGAGACCAGCTTCCATGTGTGACTTCTTAGGTGCATGCATAAACTGACTCAGGCAGTGCACAACAAATACAATGTCTGGTCTGGTAGTTGTCAAATATAACAGCCTTCCAACCAACCTTCTATAAACACTAGGATCTGACAACCCAGAATCAGTATTTTCTCCTGATATAGGGCATGAATATGATGCATTAGCTATATGTCTGTCAAACTCACAGGTTGTAAGCTTCTAATTCATATCCATAGGAGAAGATGCAGGCTTTGCACCTGCAAGTCCTATATCTGATATAAGCTCCAGAGCATATTTCCTCTGGTGCATGAGAATGCCCTGTGAGTTTCTTGCAAACCCAATGCCAAGAAAGTATCTTAGCTCCCCTAGATCCTTTATCTTGAAAGTGGATTGTAGTGTCTCTTTAGTGGACTGAATCAGAACTGGATCATTTCCAGTAAGCAACAAGTCATCAACATACACCAGCACTATCACAATACTACTATTTTCCTGCTTTGTGAAAAGAGAATAGTCTCTATGACTCTACTGAAAACCAGATGAGATAAGAGTTGTAGTCAACTTGATGTTCCATTGTCTTGATGCATGTTTTAGCCCATAGAGAGATTTTAGCAATCTGCATATTTGTCTCTTCCTTTTCTTGACAACAAATCCTTCTGGAACTTCCATATACATTTCTTCAAACAAGTCTCCTTGCAAGAATACATTGTATACATCCATCTGATGGATTGTCCAGTGTTGTGCTACTGCAATGTAAATCACAGCCCTTACTGTTGTCATCTTTACAACTGGTGAAAAAATCTCTTGATAATAAAGCCCTTCCTTTTTATTGTATCATTTTTCCACCAATCTGGCTTTAAATCTCTCCACTTCTCCAGTTGCCTTGTACTTTATCTTGTATACCCACTTGCACCCTATAGCTTTCTTTCCTTCTGGTCGAGTGACCAACTTCCAGGTTCCATTGTCCTCCAATGCTTTGATTTATGCCTCCATTGCCTCAACCCATCTGTGATCCTTTGCTGCTGTTGAA
This sequence comes from Anisodus acutangulus, assembly GCA_029783415.1. Classification (NCBI taxonomy): domain Eukaryota; kingdom Viridiplantae; phylum Streptophyta; class Magnoliopsida; order Solanales; family Solanaceae; genus Anisodus; species Anisodus acutangulus. Next base: position 21,984,194 of record CM056494.1, on the reverse strand, counting down.
TAGTTTTGTGGTTCTGTGTCAAAAGAAACCTTGGCTACAAATTCTTGATATCCTGCTGACAGACCAATATTATCAGTTATAAAATACAAGCAACTGGAAGAGCCATGTGTAGTAATGTAGTCTTTGTGCCATATAGGAGGTTTGCTGCTCCTTGTGGATCCTCTGACATCATAATCTGATCGTGTGGTCATGTCAATACCTGGTGGTCCTGTGTTTATGAGACCAGGACCATGATATTGAACTGCATCAGGCATATGTACATTCTGAATGTTGTTTTGTATGTGTTGATCATCTTCATGTTGTCTAGTATGTGTTGGTGGATTATCAAGGTCCTGTTGACAAATTAAGTCTTCATAGAAAGGAAACTCATGTGTCTTGATATGATTGGTGTTTTCAGTTATGCCTACTTTGAAGGGAAAATTTGTCTCCATGAACAACACATCCCTTCTCATGAATAGATTTTTGTTTTCCAAGTCATAAAGTTTGTATCTCTTTTGAGCAGATCCATACCCCAGAAATATGGATCTTACAGCCCTTGGACCAAACTTATCATGTATGTTATTTATAGTAGCAAAACACAGACAACCTAATACTCTCAAGTGATCAAGTTGTGGTACCTTATTATACAACATTTCAAATGGAGACCTATTCTTTATAACAGTGGAGGGGATTCTGTTGATTATATACACTGCATTCTATATACATAGTCCCTAGAACTTGTCTGGTAACCCTTCCTAAATCTTATTGGCTCTAGCAGTTTCTAAAATATGTCTATGTTTTATCTCCACCACACCATTTTATTGTGGTGTGTATGGACAAGAACTTTCATGAATGACACCATATTTTAAAAATAGCTCACTACAATTCTGATTAAAAAAACTCAGTTCCATTATCTGATCTTACCCTCTGAATTTTAGCTCCAAATTGGGTGTTAACTTCAACAAGGAAATTCCTGATCAGTGTAGAGACATCAGATTTCAGTCTTATCAAAAAAATCCAAGTCCATCTAGTGTGATCATCCACAATGGTTAGAAAGTATCTCATTCCATTATATGTTTCAATTTTATAAGGTCCCCATACATCCATATGTATTAGTTGAAATGACTTGGATGCTCTACTAGTGCTAACAGTGAAATGTAGTCTAATTTGTCTAGACAAAGGGCACACTTCACAGTTATTCAAGACAAAATCAATATTATTCTTGAAATATGCTATTTTCTTCAGGACATTCATGGGCACATGACACAGTCTCTGATGCCAAGTGGATGCATCAACATGTTGAGTTGCAGACAGGCATCTACTCAACTCCCTATCTTTATTCTGAGCATCCAGGGATACAATATATAATCATGCCTCCTTATTACCAATCCCCCTCACCTTTCCAGATGAGAGATCCTCAAACACACAACATGTTGGGAAGAAGGTAACACTACAATTCAGTTCTTTAGTCATTTTTGAAATAGACAGCAAATTGAACTTGAAAGTTGGTACACATAAGACACTTCTAAGGACATCACCTTCTCTTAAGTGGTACTTCCCAACATGTGAGATTCTGGCTGAATCTCCTGTAGGCAGTTGCATTTTTCCTGTTTCTTCTGTCAACAGGTTATTATATAAGTACTTCTGGTCAGCAATCATATGATTAGTTATACCTGTGTCTACTATCCACTGAATCAACTCTCTTGAATCAGTAATATGCTTACCTGTCATGTTGGCATTGACATTATTTGCACTGTTGTTCAACAGGTCAAGGAGTTTTTTATGTTGGCTGGGTGTGAACTGGTTGTATGGTATCACTTCAGCAGTGTGTTTCTAACTTGTGAATGGTTGTGCATTTTGTAGAAACTTTGATGAATGGTGATGTCGTACTGCCCCTGCTTGTCCAGTGTCCTCACTCAGTAGAGTCCCTCCTGTGACTGCATAGGCTTTCTTCCCTTTATTGTTGAAATTTTCTGGATATCCAATTAGTTTGTAACAACCCTCTTGTACATGTCCTGTCTTGTGACAATAGTCACACTTCATCAGTTTGTAACATTCCAATCTTGAGTGACCTTTGAGATGACAATGATCACAATATGCATTGGAATTGTATTGTTTCTTCTGTTTTTGAACTCCACTTCCACTTCTGAAATTTCCATTTCTAGATGTGAACATGGCAGATGATTCCACTGACTCAAACATCACCCTACCAGTTCTTGCTACCATCCTCTGGCTCTCTTCCTGATTGACCATGACATATACTTGGTTTAATGTAGGTATTTGTTGTATCATGAGGATCTGAGTCTTTATTTGACTGTAACTCTCATCCAGTCCCATGAGAAATTGTAGTAGTCTTTGGTACTGTAAATGATCCACAAAGTCTCTTGACTTTGGGCAACAAGATGGGATTGGTATGATAGAATCATATTCATCCCACAGATCCTTGAGTCGAGAGTAGTACATTGACACAGATAGTGCCCCTTGTCTCATAGAAAATATTTCTTTGTGCAGTTGGAAAGCCATGGAACTATTAATCTTGTCAAATCTCTCCTTTAATTCTTCTCATATATTGTATGAGTCTGAATTATAAATCATTCCATTAAGTAAGCTCTTACTCACATTTCCCATTAACCAAGACACCACAATTGTGTTGCATCTGTCACATAGTTTAGCCAAATCTCCATGGAAGGTTTCTCTCCTTATAGTTCCATCAATGAATCCTATCTTATTCTTCCCTAGTAGGTCCAACTTAATGGCTCTACTCCACAATGTATAGTTGTTCATTCCAGTGAGGATAATACCCACAGACAGGGAACCAGGAGCATCTGAAGGAAATAGATACAATGGATGATTGTGATATATTTTGATCAATGTCGGGACTTCATCTGCTAGTCTTTCTTCACTACTTTCCATTATTGCTAATCTACGCTTCTATTATGATCCTCAATATACATAGTTTTGTCTATGCGACTCGTGTGAATTGTTGACAACAACAACAACAAAAACCAAATCGAACCTCAGTGACTTGTTCAGTCGATCGTGAATGATCTGTGCAATCTGTCTTTATCTTCTTATTTCACTCTGCATGTGTCTGCATCTCCTTGAATATGGACAACAACACTTCCAGAAACTATTGCATGCATGAATCATCAAGTTATGCACACATATCTCTGGAATTTCTGGGGGGGGGGGGGATTCATATCTTCTGCAAATTGAATTGTTCAATCGCATATCGGCTTTGATACCATGTTAATTTGATGAATCGAGGCAATATTACAGCAGTGTTAACTACTGCATTAGTGAAGAATGCATAAGAAAGGGAGAATGGGAGATGATGGGAGAGAATGGAAGACGCAATGCATTAGAAATGTTTGGGAGAATTGCATTGCTTAAGAGAATGAAAATATATGTACAAGTGTGTATATATACACCTCCACTACTCTAGAATATTCTAATGACCTTCTTTTGTTAATTACTTCTAACACCTCAACTAACTTTATAACTAATCTTGTAACTAACTACACCAACTAACTACCTTCTTAACCACTTGGACTAACCTCAATTAATCAAGGCACTAGAGTACATTTCCCTAATGTTTCAACATGATCATATCATACTTTATCCTATTTTGATTACTACAAGGGTTATTTATAAACAATAATTGAATTATAGTGAGTATAGCTTCTCGTTAAAAGTGCGATCATTCTTTTATCTTTTTAACAGTTAAACTATTAAAGGATCCTTTATTCGGATAAGCATTTTTTTGAAAAGAATTTGTTTTATTATATAGGAGGTATGAGAAGAAAAAATGGAGGAGGAGATTACAAGTTGGAGAATCGAACTAAGATAGTCAACCAACTAAGCTATTAATATATTTTCTTCGAATAAATATTTATGTACTTGTGTTTTGTGGTTCTTCCTGATTATTGTAAATTCCATGAAGACAATCTTAAATATACAGTAATGACTTAACATATCATTTTGTATATAGTTAACTTCATTTTCCCATAATTATAGAAGAAAAGAAACCAAACTATACGGAGGCATGCGACATTCTGAAGTCTATTGGAAATCCTGCCTTCACAGTTCACAGTCAGTGGCACTGGCATAGCAAAGAATTCAAACAAAGCTATTCAAAATAATATAATAATGTCACGTTTGGAATTTGACCTAAAGCAAATTTTGAACCCCTTTGTTATTGCACTAATTTTTTATGTCAAGAAAACTCAATAATTTATATATAAGCCAAAAAAATCATGTTTACCTATTTATACAATATAATTTTTTGATGAAGTGATTAAGTTGAGCCCTTTGCGCTCCCAAGGTAGCTCCGCCCTATTCACAGTTAACAACTCCACCTACTTGATTGGATTATTATGCGTCTATATCAGCAACAAAAAAAATAGCAATTGCATCAGCATGTAATTCCTTTTGAAGTGTGGTTTGTTTGGTTGTAAGCATGATTCATTAACATTATTCACAGGCCCCGCCAAAGGGTCAAGTCACTGAAGCAAGGGCATTAGGTCCCAAATTTTAGGGGCTCTAATTTTTTTAAGTGACGTTCGATCTTTGTATTTAATTTTTCAATTAGTTTCATTTTGAGACGCGCAAGATTTTTTCATTCTATGATTCGAATTAGGGGTGGTTCGGTCTGATTTTGAATATTATCGATTTGACTTATTGATTATCGGTTTGTAGATATGTTAAATCGTGATGATTTCAAATAAAACTATATGATTCTTTTTATACAAAAAATAAGGCTTGCATTTCAAATTTGACTTTAATCCACCAATCTTATTGAATTCATTGGTCAGTTCCCATTAATACAGTAGAAGCTACTATTTTCTATGTACGTAAGATGCATGAGAGGGCTGCAGCCTTAGTCCCTATTTATGTGTGCTTTTCAAGAAAACTAAAAACAATAAAATATTCCTAACTTGCCAAACTCAGTTCTTGTACTTTTCTTGGCGAGCTAGTTTTGTTCAAATTATGGAACTATTATGCTTTAAACCGTAAAGTTTAAAAGTAACCATTTAACAAGAAGATTTTAATCTCCGAAAGAGAATAATTCTTTAATTATTTTTATTAATATAATTAATTTATATACATGATATATAATAGTAAATCTAACCTATAATTACGAAAATCAAATATACATTTTCTTAATACAAAATATTACTACCATAATTACCGATGTATAAGATCACTAATAAAATCAAAGGAATATATAGAGTATATTCTATCACACACCCGCAGTCATAGCGGGCGGTTGTCGTACGTTGAGACTGTCCCTAAAATCTTTAAACAGAACTAAGGGAAGGCCCTTAGTAAAGATGTCAGCAATTTGATAACGCGAGGGGACATGCAAGACACGTACTTGTCCACGAGCTACCTTTTCGCGAACAAAATGAATATTCATGTCGATATGTTTAGTGCACTAATGTTGGAAAGGATTCCCCGAGAGATATATTGCACTAACATTATCGCAGCAGACCAAGGTAGCTTTCCGAATAGGAAAATGGAGCTCTAAGAGGAGGTTACGCAACCAACAGGACTCAGACACCACATTGGCTACCCCTCGATATTCGGTCTCCGCGCTGGATCGTGATAAAGTAGTCTGGCGTTTAGCCGACCAAGAGATCATGTTATCACCAAGAAACATACAATAACCAGATGTCGAACGCCTAGTATCTGGACATCCACCCCAATTAACATCATCTGAATAAGACATGAGAGTAGAGACTGATGATGGATATAAGTGTAAACCGTAATAAAGAGTGCCCTGAATGTAACGCACCATGCGTTTGAGAGCGTGCATGTGTTCTTCCCTCGGATCCTGCATGAATAAACACACATGCTGCATTGCATAAGTAATATCAGGCCTCGTAAACGTGAGATATTACGAGCCCCGCAAGACTACGATAGTGGGGGAATCCTCGTATGGCGTGCTAGAAGTAGCACTCAGCTTCGGTTTAGTGTCAACCGGAGTAGGAGATGACTTACATAATGATATGACAGCCCGTTCAATAATCTCTGATGCATACTTTATCTGAGATAGAAGTAGACCACGTGTATGACGAGTGACAGCAATACCCAAAAAATAACTCAACGGCCCCAAGTCCTTCATAGCAAATTTGGAGTTGAGAAGGGATATGATAAGCTTGCGTAGTTTGTCAGAGGAAGCAGTCAATATAATATCATCCACATATAACAGAATGTATGCCATAGAAGTACCGTGACGGTAGATGAACAGAGAATGATCAGACCTGCTGTGAGAAAACCCAAGAGTAGACACATAATCTGCAAACCTTTTGTACCATGCCTGAGGGGCCTATTTTAGCCCATACAAGGACTTCTTCACCAAGCACACATGGTTAGGATGATCGGGGTCCCTAAAATCCAAGGGTTGATGCACGAATACTGTTTTCTTGAGGTCACCGTGTAAGAAGGTATTTTTCACATTCAGTTGATGAATGGGTCATGCTTTTGATAGAGGAAGATTGAGAACAGTGCGAATAGTTGCCGGTTTGACCACCGGACTGAATGTCTCACCATAATCCACGCCAATCTGTTGAGTTTTGCCGTCACCTACCAGACGGGCCTTATACCTCTCAAAACTACATCAAAATTTTCCTTATGAGGTACCAACTCAAATTGACACCACGTGGACGGGGCACCAACTCCCATGTCTTATTTTCAATAAAAGCATTATATTCATCATCCATGTCGATTTTCGGATTCGAGTCACGAATGGCAGACATGGAGTTATGTAGTAGGGGTGATTTAGTGCCATTAGAGTTGATATTAAATTGTTGTTTTTGTCTAAAAATGCCCAATTGCCTACGAGTCAGGGGCCTTGACCCGGAATGGAATTGGGCTGGAGTTGTGTCGGTGTAGTGTTCTCGGTATCGTTCTGGGTTGGGAGGATTTGGGTCGGTTGGAGGCTGGAAATATTTGGGCCAACATGCATTGGGCCTGCTGGCAGAAGTGGCGGGTGTGTGGAATTTAGGCCAGCAGGCAGTGGGCCTACTGGCAGAGATTCAGGGACAAAGTGAATTGGGCCAGCATGCAGTGTGCCTACTAGCAGATTTTGATGACGGGGAGTGATCGGGCCAGCATGCAGTGGGTATGCCGATCTAAATGCCAAAGTGTGGGCCAGACCAAATGATGGACTACATACGGTGAGAGTCCATCATCCAAAAAATTATAAGAAGTGGACACTGAATTATACAACTTAGCAAACGGAAATTGAGTTTCATAAAAAATGACATGACGACTAGTTATGATTTTATTAGAAGATAAATCATAACGTTTGTAACCACGATGATTAGATGGATAACCCAAAAATACACACGCGGTAGATCGAGCTTGAAGTTTGTTTATTGTAGTAGAGGAGAAGAGAGGATAGCATAAACACCCAAACACCCAAAATGAGAATATGAAGGGTCTTTGTGATAAAGAATTTTGAGTGGTGATTGATATGCTAATCCTTTGCTAGAGAGTATGTTAAGAAGGTAAGTCGTCATATGTAATGCATGATGCCTAAATGAATGTGGTAATGAAGCATGGGCTAGTAATGTACGAACTATATTATTAATGGTATGGATTTTTCTCTCGGCTTGCCCATTTTGTAATGACGTATGTGGACATGGAAACTGAAAAGATATACCATTAACCTTACAAAATTCTCTAAATGGCCCATTATCAAATTCCCTTCCATTATCACATTGAATGTTCTTAATTTTCCATTCAAATTGAGTACGGATAAATGTTCTAAATGATATAAATGTGAAAAAAACTTGAGACTTCTTAGATAACGGAAATATCCATAAAAAGTAGAATAATCATCCAAATATAACACATAATAACGGTGGCCCAAAGAGCTCAAAATGGGAGATGTCCAAAGATCACTATGAATAATATCAAATGGCAACAAAGTACTAGAATTTGAGGCAACAAACGACAATTTAACATATTTTCCAAGCGGACAAGAAGAACAAACATTAGTGCAACGATCACTATTACACTCAATAAATTTATTGTTTTTAAGGGAGAAAAAAACAGACGCTCCCGGATGACCCAAATGTGCATGTCATAAGGAATGTGCTAAAGCTACAAATGTGGACGGTGTGGCTTGTTTAGTGGTGATGGTGGTGGTGATGGGATAGAGCTCGCCCCGACTATCACATCTCATTAGATGTATCCCCGTCCAGAAATCCTTCACAGAAAATCCAAAAGGATAAAATTCAACAGAAACAGAGTTATTAGTTGTAAATTTTCGAACGGACACCAAATTTTTAATTAATTGAGGAGCATGAATGACATTTTTCAAGGCTAAAGGTGGGTTCATAGGAGACAAATTTATATGACCATAACCACAAATTAGAATTAAATTACCATTACCAACAATTATGTCATGATTTTTGCTCAAATTGAAATAAGACGAGAGATTACCTTGTGCGGATTTCATGTGAGAAGTAGCACCGGTGTCCATGTACCAATTCACAATCGGAGGATTTAGCCCAAGTGTATGCATCGCTGCCTCGATATCTGTATGGGTGGGGACTACTGTTGGGCCCGCAACAGCAAAGGCCTGTTGTGGCCGAGGCCCAAGCAGGCTAGGCTACTGCTAGGCCTGGTTCTGTGGAGCCTGCTGCTGGTGACCATTGGGCCTGGCCCAATATTGAGTTGGAATGGGGCAAGGAGGAATGGGCCACTACCCACTGGCCCAAGGCTGCTGCCAGTGGTGCTACGGCCTAGGCCCCTGCTGGCCGCCACCTCGTCCCCCACTGCCGCGGCTGCCACCGTTGCCGCCGCCGCAGTTCTTGCCACTATTTTTCCAATTTTGGCCCTTTCGTCACCACCATTGTTGCGGTTTTGGCTAGAATTTTCAGGAAAAGAGTTATGGTCATCGGTGTCGCGTGACGTGGCCACCATCATGGCAGAATGTGTTTCAGTTGCAACCTTTTTAGCCAATCCTGCTTCTTTAAGAGTGAGTATGGAACATTCTTGATATAATGACGGGAGATGATTGCGTTGGCGAAGGAGAGTGACAACGCCATTGTATGCCTCGGAGAGATCCGCAACCATCTGAAGAATAAGACGATCATTCGTGATCGGTGCACCAATATTTTTTAGTTGATCCGACAACTCTTTGAGCCTTTAACAATAGGCAGAGGCATTTGGAAAATCCTCCATATTAATATGAGAGAATTCTTGCTCAAGGGTTACGGCACGAGAATTTTTGTTATCTTGGAATATGTCACACAACCTATACCGAATCAATTGGCTTTTTTTTCCAGCGCCAACTCGAGATTTTGATTCATAGAACTCTGTCCATGTGAGACAGGCGATATGGATGAAATGTATACCCGTCCGTGGTAGGGATCGAGCCAAGCGCTACTTTCAGGCTCTATTAACAGAATTCTGAATTTCCGGCTGTTAGTCATCGCTTTGTGAAGGAGTGGGTGAATAAACATCCGGCAAAGAAATAGCTAGCGCACGGGAGGTGACACCAACCACACTCCTGGATAGGTGCACTCTCGTCGATCCAGTTGACCTCGCTGCTGACCTGGGAGCAGTCTTGCTAACCTTCGGCCATAGTGACTAGTGATGAGAGAAGTTGCTTAGGGACCTACGAAGCTAGTGACCAAAGAAGAGTCAATATATATTAAAAGAAGAAGAGGGAATTCAAAGTCAATTTGTTGTCAGTGAAAGCCCAATCAAATAATCCAAACGAGAAAATCATATCTTCAAAGCTCATCACTTCAATAAAGGCATTGAAGTCAGGAGGCCAACCCCCAAGTTTTTTTCTAATGGATCCGCAATTACATTAAAGTTACCCCTACTAGCCATGGGAAGTTAATGCAAGTCGATAAGTCCTTCAATCATCGAGTACACTAT